>NTHP01000623.1:213516-242284 GCA_003416845.1 Oplegnathus fasciatus
CCCCCAGCACAAAAAATAGTGCTGCCTCATAAATTGACAACACTGATGGCTGTCATCAGAGACAGCAAACAAAAACAACAAAGGGGAAGAAAAAAGAAAAACTCCATTAAAAAATTAAGCCAGCCTACCGCATTGCACAGCCATTCTGTTTGTTTGTGTGTGTATGTGTGTGCATGTTTGTGTTTGGTGGGAATTTATGACTTCAGTGTGTTAGTGCTTGGCTTTTCCACTGCTCCCAACAACACTGTTGCCGGCGGAGTCAAAGCTGTTAGTGTGGACCCACTAATTATTTAATGCACTGCCTTATTTGTTTACATTGTTTCAACGTTGGAATGATTGTAAGCTGTACAGTAACCCAGGGGGAGGTTTCTGTGCTTTTTTTCCCCCACTCTTTTACTTGTCTTCTTATCTGTCACGCACACAGACACACACTGAGTGTTCCATTGCACTACAATGCAAATCTAAGAAAAAAGTCAATCTTAGTAAATCTAAGAAAAAATAAGGCTTTGCTTTGGTTTATCTAGAATAAGTCTTTTTCCTGTGCAAGACAGGCCATCTGGAAAACTAGTCAAGCAATTTATTTTCACAAAATCAAACCAAACTAAAGGCAGAAATGAACCAAACAAACCAGACATCTGGTGCTGAAAATACTGTGTTTCAGAAACCAACCGACAGATTCTCATTTACAATCACAGCCTTGCTTGTATTGCATTGGTGTGGAGGGTCACACACACTCATATTAGAACCTGTCAAACTCCAATTCAGTAGTAGTTTCAGAAGGTTACTCAAGGGCAGTTGAGTCTCTAAGTGAGAGAGTACCCTCACTCATTCATTATCTCCCCAAAAAATGTCCACCACAATTTGGAGAATTCAGTAACCTTCCTTAAACTGTTCTTGTTTCACCTCAATATGTTGCCCATTTTCTATTTTTATGTTCAATCCTCCCTCTCTTCCTCACTCTGTGCTTCCTCCACACTCTCACTGCATCTGTCCCGAAAGCACAGGACACACACACATGAAGTTATCGAGCACAAAAAATCCATCCTAACAAAAAAAGAAGCGGATGAAACGGACATGGCTGCTGACAGAATTGTGAATCTGACACAGAAAATTGGAGCGCACAGCCACCAGCCACCCCTTTGCTGCTCTCTCTCTTTTACCTCTCGTTCTGTCAGTGCCCACCGCTGCCGCCATTTCTCTTTTTCCCATGGAATCCATTTCACATAATTAAAGACACTCAAATGAAATGGACCCTCAGGAAAAGTGGCTTTCAGCGAGGAGGAGGTTGTGGAGGAGGAGGTGGATGAGAGGCAGAGAGCTGGGAGTGGGGTATTGGTTCTTCAAGGAGCACCCCTCCTCGTTACCTCCCCCCTTCTCGATGGGGGCCCACCCTGGAGGGAGGCAGAGTGGCTCTGGCCCCAGTACGGATCAATATCATCTCCGTTATTAATATCAAAAGCGCATTACTTTGTTTTGCGTCTGGCAGTGGGCCAAGGCAGCTCGAGGACCCTGTCCCGACCGACGGCCGTTTCCTTCCTTCCTCTCCACCCCACCCTCACTGGCCATTTACCGGGACCATAATTTACTTTGGTGAGTTTTTAGGGTATTGTTTTGTCAGGGCCAATCAGGGCTGAGTAACAAATGATCCCGATGGAGTGGTGGTGGCCTGGCCCCAGCCGCCCCTCCTTCCCGCTCTGTAAGTGACACACGTGGCCAAATTCATTTTTGAAAGTTTCGCATCAATTGCTTTCGTCCTTGACTCCGGGAAGAACGGAGAAAGAAGGAGGGGTGAAGAAGAAATAACGAGGGGGATGGGCCTGTGAGAACAAGTGGGTGCCAGGGTTAAACTGGACAGAGTGTACCTTTCACTCCCTCACCCTGCCCCTCCCCGGCTCTCTCACCAGGGATGAGGTAACAACACAAACAAGCATCCCTGCAGTCAGAATTAGACATGACGGTATCTCTAATTGGCCCATTGAATTAAAGGGGCCATGGTGGAGCTCGCAGCGAGAAACAAAAAATATTGACCACTTAAAGGAAGAGAGGGGGAATTGATTTTCGAGACGACAGCGAGCGTTTACCTCATACCGCGGAGCTCACTCACTCTAGAGAGCACACTGTTAGGCATGATAGCTCAACCACTGTTTTTGTGGAACGTTTACATGGCGCATATCTCCAATTTCTGACAAACACAATCATGTCAGACTTCTTTCATGCCATAAACCTATTAAATACACAGTTTACACTTTGATACACTTTGTTTCACCCAAATTGATCAATTGGCAATCTTTAACAGAACAACGTTTTGAAGTCTAAAATTTCTAGATACACACTTTTCTCATTTATTTTTATTTTCACACTATCGCAACACACGGGATGGACTACATGTAGCATGTCTGCTTCTTTGACATCCAGAAACAGACCAAACTAACCATACTAGTTTTGGACCTTGCTGTAATGATTGTCTGTAGACTAATCTCTCACGCTCGAGTGTCAGACAACTGACAGAAAAAAAGTGTCTACAGATCAAGTTGCTTTCTCTCTTGTTGCTAATTCACATAAATTCACAAAGGAAAGAGGAGAATGTGACTGAAAGAGAGAAAATGAGTAAGTATGAATGTGTGTTTTTGTGTGAGGGCAGACATATAAAATACATATTGCCCTACCATCCCCTGCACCTTCTGTCTCTCTCGTGTGTAGGAGTGCCACTAATGAATGCTCAGGAGTCTTCTTTGTCTTCTGTCCTGGTGTTCATCACATTTGTGGGACATATTAGATGCCCAGATGCCCCCTCCTCTCGCTCACCTTCTACACTCTCACATACACACAAATGCAACACAAAGGGTTGATAAGAGGTCTTAGCCTGACAATGACATATGAATATTTCACAAATGATGAAATATTAATTTGGGCCTGTTTGTTTTTGTCTTTCATTGGACTGCTGTTCTTACATTTTCACATCACTTACGTGTGTATAATACATCAGTTTCATCTTAACTGTCTTAACTGTGATTTTTTTTGTGAGGTTGAAGGAAAAAGGTGTGTCATCAGTGAGAAAAGGAGATCTCAGGGATGAGGTCATGAGGTGTGCGTGTGCATCTGTGTTTGCACATTCACAAGTATCTATGCAAATTGAAAATCAAAGAGGAAGACATCAGGGATATACTTAATTGGTGTGTCTGTGTACCTATTTATACCGACCAATTTAATTGTATGTGTTTGTACATGCATTTGTGTGCATGTGCATATCCTTATGTGTCCATTTATGGAAGTCTTGTGGAAGCGAATATGTGTGAGAGTTGGTGATGGTGGGCCATTGTCTAGCATCTGCTGAATAGTGACATCTCCTCCCAACCATTTGGCCTCTGATAGTACGCGCTCGCAGCTTGCTTCTCGCTCCATATTGATGTCACGCACCAGGAGGTTGCTTCAGGGTGCCATTGTAGAGGGCGCTAATTTATGCTTCTTTCAGGGCGCCCAACACCAGGCACTGCAAACATCGCAGCATGGGTAAACACTCAGGTGCACTTCCTCTCTCTCTCCAACCAAAGTGCAAACTAGAATCAATGGAATTAAAGAGAGACGTGAGCCCCTGCTGAAAAGAAAAACAAGCCACCTAGGTCGGGGTGAGATGGCCAGAGGCTATCCAACGTCACAGGGTAGATGGTGGAGAGGGGTGGATGTCAGAGCTAATACAACAAAAAACACGGAGTAAGTAATTTTTCTCTACCTCACCTCCAGCGGAACAACGCTGCTTTGATGGGCCCATTGGGGATCCAGAAATACTTTGAAGCGATAAAGACGTTTGCTACAAGTCAGGTTTGTTTGCCGTGGGACATTCACCATCGCTTATTAGGATGTGAGCTGAAATTGAACAATTAAATTTGACAGTTCTAAAACAAAAAAAAAACAAATACAAACATCACACAGTATTTTTTTAATTCAACTTTAAAAACACACAGCAAACACACACTCCTTTTTTAGGAATGCAACATTTATCCAGTGAAGTCTGGCAGAGAGGTGAGAGCGGCAGGTGGAGCAGACGGCAGGTGGTTGCTGCCATGCCATGTTCTACTGTTTGACATGAGAGTAACGTGTCAATCAATGGCTTCCTCCCTGGTTCTCCTATGGGGCCTTGTGCTATTGATTTCAGAGTGTGTTAGAGTGCCAGGGGGTCTTTACAACTACGCAGAAGATTCACACCACTGAAAAAGATCTTCCGAACATACACTGTAAGCTCTTTACCACCCAAGTAAATAAATGGATTAATGGCGTAGTTACAGACTATTAAACAAAGAAACACTACAATTAAAGATGTTTATAGAGCTAAAACTTCTCACAAATGTGTCCATCAGAAAGGATGCCCAATGGCATGCCAGGAATTTAATCGATCCCAAGCTTTCATATCTTTCCTTACTGTTTATTGTTTGGTGCACTATTTTATTGTGTTAATTACTGCTTATCAGCTCAAGTCTATCATTTAATTTATGTGTGCCCCTTTGAGTGAGTGTAGGGCTCTAAAACAATCTTTAAATATGGCTGCACTTTCAAATAGTTCATAGGCCCACCATTTCTCATTAAGCATCTGAGGACAAATCATTCCCAACTCATTAAATCATATCTCCTTCCGTATCAGTCAGCCTTCTCCTCTGCCAACAAATGGACAAGGTAATAAATCCCATCATCAAACGACCTCAAATTGCAGTTGCCGTGGCGTCTGGTTGTTATCAAGGAGAGACATTGATTAGAGGGAACAATGCGGGTCCTTATTCCTTTCATTTTTGTACAGCCTCTTGAAATTGGAACAAAAAGATACAACAGAGACGAGAGTCTTGTGCAGATGACATGACAGTTGTCTTTCTTACTATACAGTTGTACAGTATCTGTTCTGGTTCCCCCTCTCCGCCTGCCTCTCTTTCTGGCACTAGAGATACCAAAGAAACACGACAAGCAAGACAAGACATTTATTATTATTATTATTACTATTTTAAAGTGGCTTGAAAAAGGTATCTAGGAGCAGTTGTTGTGGTGGCGTTATTAATTCAAGATTTAATTGCAACCTCTTCATGTTTCACCTTGTAGTAGAAAATGACAGTGTCTTTATTGTTCCTGGAATTCAAGGACTACTCTCTCCTTTCAAGGCGTTACTGTCATGGCCGAGAATCTTTGATTGTCTACAAAGGCTTTTTCAACAATCACTTGGCACAAGATGTACAGTGTGCATATGATCTTTCTGTTTGATTCAATCATGTGTCACAAAGTGTTGTTTGAATACATGATTAGCATACTGTGGATGCTGGAATCACTGTGCTTGTGTGCTTTCCAACCACGGTTATCTGAAGCTAACAAGAACTGGAGCAATGAAGCAAAGTGAGGTCACCCATATTGTTATGCAGTGGCCGGGCTTCTTCTCTTTTACTTTTATCTCTCTGAGTCTCTTTTACTTTCCATCCCTTTTTTTTTCCGTCCTTACTTCTCTTTCTACTTCCACTACCACCTCCCTCCACCCTCTCTGTCTCTCTGCACGGTGGGGGGAAGATGTATGCCGGTGCCCAGGTGGAGAGGGGGAGAAATCAATAGGGAGGGTGTTTGAAGTTTTCTGAAAGACTTCCCAGGGAAGACGCTCTTGTCAGGGTGATAGATAAAGCTCGCGCCTCAGTCAGCCCCGGCAAGAGGCGGCCAGAGGAGAGGAGAGCGCCTCACCTTTTTAAGTGGGGCCCTAATAATAAAACAGCATGAATAAAACATCCTGGCTGAACCACGCGCTGCATTAGTGCTGCCGTCCCGTTATAAATGATACCGGTGGCCCTGACGCCATTTGGGTAAAAGCCCACAGCACCGCTTTAAAAGAGGGCTGTGCACTGGGAAAGGGAGATAGATTGATATGTGTGTTCTGCACTTATTTATTTATATGTTATGGTGCTCAAGGAAGAATGAGGGAGAATTAGTAAGTTTAGTGTTGTAACTTTATTGCTTGTGGAGAGTTGGTATGATCAGCAGTGTGAGGTCATTATCATTCCCTGCTATTCTTCCTTCCCGGTGACCTAAAAAAACAATAATCAGAAAGCATGTTTCAAGGCATGCATGTTTTTCACCCAGTTCTTGGTTTCTACTGCTGTCCATATCTCTTGTGCTGTGTCTCAACAGTTACATCAGATGCCCTCAAGCTCTAATACCATAAACCTCTACATTTTTAACACCCTGAACTGAGCGCTTGCTCTCACGGCTTGTTTATCCTGTAGGTAATGTCATGTCAAGACAAGTGCAGGTAACTCTTTCGAATGCCACAAGAGAAAATTCAGTTTACTGCAAAAAGTGATAACTCAATGTTCAGCATATGCAGTTGACAAGGTCATTTCCTTTCCGTTTTACAGTTTAGCCTCTTCTTCCCAACAATGTCAATACCATGGCAAACTGCTAAAACAACATGGCAAGGCTGTACAAATTCATCATTCATCAGCAGCATACAAACCGTAGCTTTGAGCTCAGTCTCCCAGCCAGAAGGCTATCAGAGCTTCAGAGGGACATAAATCTCCCAGCACTGCTGCCCTGACCTCGTTTGTTCGGCCCTGACCGTTTCTTACTCTGGGCTTGTGGTGGAAGGGTGGGCTACAGCCACAGGGTCCTGGACCAAGGAAAGCTCCCCGAGCCCAAGGGTAAGCTGGGTCAAGTGGCCTGTCGCAGGGGTCAACAGCTCTCAATAACCCCACTGGCCCAGAGGTCAAACCCTTGACCTCTGCTGCGGCCGGACACTTCAGAGAGAGGCAGAAAGAGAGGTCAAACCTTCTCCACCTCCGCTTTCACCTCCGCTTCTTCTGGCCACACAGGTGTCAGAGGCCCCAGCCCTAGCTAAAGGTCAGAGGTCTCAGTGCAATAAGGGGTCCACTTTAATGCGTTGGACCGGGCCATGATGAGCTGCTACGAGAGCTGCGCGAGGAAGTATCGACGCAGAGGTAGCAGGTGCAGAAGCTTTAGGTGCATGAGTTTCACAGTTTTGCGTTGCTAGTTGAATCCTCCTTGGCACCAAGCCATGGGGTTTTGTTTGTACAGCCTGAGTGCTTAACATTGTGGATGAAGTTCTGTTAAATCCAGATTATGTCTGTGGAAAGCCTGCCCTTTAGTCAGTGTTACAGACTTCAATTCTCTCTATGCTAATTGCCCCTCTGTTCCTTGCATACATAACTGTAAAAACTTACATTTAAAAATGCAGATTTAAGTGGTGATTGACACTGAGGGGACTTAGTCGTGCCGTTTTAGTGTTTGCCTTGAGAACATACGAGAAAAATGTTAAAGGAATACTTGAGGAACATTGTGAAGGACATTGAGGAATGTTAAAACAGACAAACCCCCAAAAAACATTTGGAGAATGTTTGGCGAACATGTTGAGAGAGCACAGCTGGAGCGTTGAGAGTTTGTTGCATGCTGAGGGGAGATATGCGCCTAAATCTGACAGCACCCCACTGAGACAATCACAGAACCGGGAGTCTCCTTATTTGTTTAGCAGCCACCAGATAAATAACAACATTCTGCTCTGAACTAAAACACTCTCTGTCTCCCCCTGTCTCTTGGTCTCTTTCCTGCTCAGATCTCCCTTTCCCCCACCGCCTCCATCGCTTGCTTTGTCTCTTTCTACGCCTTGACAGTTATTTGTATCTTTGTTGCTCTCTACGTCTACCTGTCTGCAGCTACTCACACAGCCAGAGGCTAGCCGTTTCTTTCCTCCTGTATGAATTGTAATATCTCCTCCTCACTCAGTTTTGCTGCCTTTCTCACTCACTTGTGTCGTGTAGAAACCACATATCTGCAAAATTGGTGTTTCTCAGGAATTATAAAAAAAAGCAACAGAGTATGTAAATAAGCATGCAAGTTTCAATTCGAAGACTGCAAAGAAAACCAGGATTGCAGTCACCTGCTTATTTTTCAACAACAGCAGAAAAGTGATATTTGTGTTTATATGTCTCTTTTGGCCTTCTTCCTCTTTTGCACACCCGTTCCTCTGACAAGGTGACAGATTTTGAAAGATTATATATCTGGGATACAGACTCAGTGTGACAGCGTGATACCTATCAAATGCCCCCAGTTGTATCCTGATTACCTGGATATGAACGAATCAAGTTTGATATTCAGTTTTGTCAAAAATAGATTCATAAAGATTTATTGTTTCTGTACTTGAAGGATTATTCTGGCCAGAGAGGATGATAAGCCTGTCTCCCAGTGTGTCCTGTTTGCCTTCTAAAAATTCATGTGGCTTTTACTTGCTATTATCAGATGAATAGTTATCATGTGACTTCATCTACACATCTCTTTCTAGGCCTTAACAAAACATTGTTTTGTAAATGAAATCTTGTTCCTATTCAAATACATCTGAATATTTTTGAATTAATGCAATGCGGAATGCCCACAGTGCTTAGAAGGGGACATTGTAAAAAGAATAATTGATTTTAAAAATTGATAACAGGACTTGCTGAGCATGTTTTAACCTTTGCTTGTAGTTTTTTAATGTTTGAAGTTTAGACAGCACTTGCCAAAGATAGTTTGACCTTAGATTTTTTAACTGCTGTTGCACTTCTGGATGTCTTTCCATGAAAAGACATGGAGATACAGTATGTCTCTTTGTACTGCATTACGGTACAGATAAATGATACCAGGGAATACAGGTTATTCCAGAGGTTGACAGCTAACAAAGTCATAATAGGTAAATGTTTTAAAACACAAAACGTTCACCGCAAATCCCAAGCATGTGTATGAGATCATCAGCAGCACCTCATTGATCGGCATTAAAGCCTTCACTCCAGAGAAGCCGGTATGCTCAGTCGCTGAAATTTATGGACACATTAGAGCCCCTCCTATAGACCACTGGATACATCATGGTGAAAAGTGTGACAGTAAAGTGTTGGTGTGTTGCTTTTCACTTCTGTACAACAGGCCCAGAGATGTGAGCTATGGACCCTTAATTGATGTTTGTTAATTGACGATGGGTAGGTCTTTTATTTTAAGCTGGGAGGCTTTGTTGAAAGGTCGTGTCGCGATGTAATGCTGTCCAGAAGGTACGGTGTCGGAAAATCTTTAGGCACGTGAAAAATGCTATTTATATACAGTATGGTCATACGTTATTTAAACTGACATCTTCTGTTGTAAACCTTCACCAATTTTATTTGGTTTGTCTGAAGAATGTGTTGCGGGCCTCTTGTGTTTGCCTGCAGAGTGTTTTCACATTGCTGTTTATTGCAGGTTGCCACTTGTAATACTAGTTCTGTGTGAATGAGAGCTTGACAGGGGATACCTTGGCTGTATTGCTCCAGGTTCTGTAATTAAATTTACAGATGAAATATTGGAAAGCCAGTGAGAGTGGAGGCCAAAACCTGGAGAGCTCGACAGAAAGTGCTGAGCAGCACGTTTTGCCAGTTTCTTCCCTCACACAGGCTTAATGTTGCTGGCCCCCGACAGATGGAGCCCGGCTAAAATAGCAATGGGTGCAAGGGTGGCAGGGGCCAGGCGATGGAGGTCCGTGAAAATTTATGAAGTTATTGATTGACTTGTTCGGCTATCACTAACCTTCGCCCGTCACATGAAGGAAAGGGGAGAAAGATAATAAAGAATTTTTTGAGTGGGTCTTTTTCTTTTTCTGCCCACTCTACCAAATATTAATCTCCTAATTTTTAATTTTTAATCTGGACAGAGCGGGAAAATAAATGCCTCTGTCCGGCAGGCCATGGTAAATAATTAAAATTGAAAATTGATTGTTTGCACCAGAGCCGGGATTTATGGGATAGGGGCTCCACCGCACCCTCGGGGGACCCACTCCCACGTCTGCACTCACCGGCCTTGTTCCCGTGTGCTAAGCATTTTTTCACATTATTCTCCACCTAATATGCTAAGGAGAGTGGGTAGGGGGGATGGAAAAGAAGACGGAGGGAGGGAGAAGAGCAGCAGAGGTGTGCTTTGTTAGAAGACTACTATGGTATTTTATTTTTTTCAAAGAAATCAATGGATTGGAACCTTCCCCCCTCTACCACATGGCTCTAATATTTATTTAAATGTCCTGTCAATAAATATAACAAGGTTAGTTTTATAACGGTTTACCCAGGGAATTCGATTCAAGGGAAGTTATATTTGTTATGCCCGATTAAAAACAGGCAATCGATGCGGGTGAAACTACCACATAACCACCTCGCCCTTTTCCTTCTCTGCCCCCCTCAAACCCCTTCTCCCCCTACCCTTTACCATTTCTCCCAGCTACCTCCCCTCTTTGGAAACAGGCAATATGTAATGCACTTCTAAATACAAAGACACACCTCCTGTCTGCATGGTTACAAACGGAGGAAATGTCCTCGCCTCCCAACTGTGGTGGCCTGCCATGTCAGCCTCACCTGACTAATGAACACTGGGAAAACGAATAATGGTCCTCTGGTTAAATTAATGAGAGAGGAAATGCGCCTCGCCTAACGTTCGTTTTTTATAATGCTGACCGGCTTTACAGCATGTATGTGGGTGTTCGCCATAATGATAATTCACTTCATGTAGCCTCGCACATCAAGATGAATCTGTGTAATCACCTGTGGCTCACAGTTTCACTGGCGGATTTTTCCAACATGGCAACATGTACAGTAGGAGAAAAAATATATATTTAGGCACACGTGCTACACCAAACGTTATTAGCTTATTAGTTTTCTATGCGTTTGTATCATATGGCAGTTTAATTAGAGTTTTTAAATAAGCTGCAAAGTCATTAAAGTGTCATCCCTTGCTTTTTTTAAAGTTGGTAGTGCTTTTTTGTCTTTTTTTGCTCTTTTTTGACATTCAGAGTTCAATACTTGAATTCTATTGTCCTTCAATTGTGCCACCTTACAGCGTTGCTCTCTAAGCACTGTGCTGGCAAAAATTCAAATTTTTCCGTCTCTCTAGTTGCTGGCAGTGAACAGTGAGATAACCTCTGTGGTTCTATCTTAATAATTAAAACACAGTGGTATGAAGTGGAGCGCTGCTACTTTATTTATGAGAGAAGCATACACAGTGAAGTGATTGTGTTGAAACCAGGCGAGTCCTTGATCCCTGACATAAGGGTTTGTATTTTCAGGGCATATTTGAATATCAATGCTGAGACATGATCACACCACTAGCACAGCCTGACCACACACACCCTCACCAATCACTTCCACCCCACACGCACACACACCGCCAGGAGGCCTTTAGAGGTACAGTACAAGGGGAAGAGCCATGATCAAACACACATCAGTCATCTATCAAATGTACACACCATGTACACCCTCACGTTAAAACATAAATGCATGCCCCATTATACAGTCCCACATACGCTTAAAGGGTCAGTTCACTCATTTCACAAAAAAATCTGTTTTCTTACTTACTTACTCAGTGGTGCCTAGCTGTAGACAGATTTCACTGAATCTACTTTCTACTGCAGAAATAGTCCATATGAACTTTGACAGTGTGTTTTGTGGATTGTCTAGAATAATGGGGTTATTGGTTCTGGAAAGAGATGCTGCTGTTTATTTTTTTTAAATGATATTTTTCAGTAATGTGAGCACCACAAAACAAATTCCATTCACCTCCATTGTGTTAGGGTGGAGACAGAAATCTCAGAGATGCAAATCTCAAAACCTGAACAAATGAAACTAAAACTGTCTGCATCACTGAGAAATTCTCTTTAGTATTTTTGGTGAACCAGCCACAAGTGATTGTCTACATTCATGACCTCAGAAGATATAGCTGGCCCACATGTAAGCCTCCCTCTCCCTCCCCTACCACCATTTTCCCACCACCACCAGTAAAGGCAGTGACTGTCCGCTGTGGCTAACAGGCGCTAACTCACTGGCACCGTAATCAGTCAATCCTGGTTTAATCCTCCCATGCATCAGTACCGTGTACGTGTGCACTGACAACACACAAAGACTGAGAGCTTCTTCCACCGTTGCCACCACCACCACCACCTCCACCACAACAGGGAGCGCTGAAGAAATCAATTACTCCCAGGGCGGGCGTGTCGGGCTTTGGGCGAGAGCCTATACATCCACTAGGGGAATTGTTTAGGAGAGAGAAGGAAAGGTATAAGGTGGGAGGAGGCATGAGGTGGAAGGATGAGGCCTTGCTGGGGTCCCCCATCCACTGCAGCTCAAAACCCTAATCCCTCAAGGCGACATGGGCCCATCTCCTCACATTACTGCGCCGATACACTTCTCAATCCTGCCGGCCCGCCGACTCATTAGATCCGCATTAGCTTCCCCTCCCTGAGCCTGCTGCCAAATTGCCCGATCAGAAGCGCAGGGGAAAACAATACCTATTCAGCAGCATGATGCATACACACACATGCATGAACGTGTTCACAGACACGCATGCCCGCCCACACACACGCACAATACAACACATACACACATACACACACAGTATGGGATTATTAAGTATTGTGTATTTGGACAGTCAGAGTTGCAGTGATTTCAGGATCCAAACATGAAATAAAGAGAGAGGAGGAGTGCCAGAGTGTGTGTTTGTGTGTTTGTGTGTTGCACATGTATGTGTCTGTTTTTAATGTGGGAGTGATATGGTTATGTGTAAAAATATGGAGAGAGAAAACAGTCACCTCTGTCAACACACACCTGCCCAGTGCATGCACCCGCACACACACAAACATACACACACACACACACACACACACACCCCTCCCTCTTTCACTGCCACGAGGCTCTTTGTGAAGACAGTGATATCACAACATTATGTACAACTTCTGCTCAAGAAAAGCTGGTCTGTGAAATGTCTTTATCTTCCCGGAGAAGGGAAAATGAAAATATTACAAATTCACTTCTACAAGGTTAGTTATTAAGGTCTAACTGATGTGCCTTTTTGAAAACCAGTGCCAGTCCCGCTGTTGTGTATATCTTTGCATTGAAGCCTCCAGTCACCAATATATGTTTTCTTAAATATTACCATGTTGTTATTGAACAACACAAAGCAAATGTGTAATACAAAAATACAAAAAATTATAATAATCAAATAATGCATCCATCCATCATGTCAGTGGTATATGACACTGACCTGCTGATATCACTTTTTATTAAAAGTTTTGTGTCAGTCTGCACTGTTCACCTACTACTTAATGTTGAATAACTTTATTCTTCCGCAACCGAATGAATATATTCCTTTTTTAGAATGAAATGGTACAGTGTTTGTTCTCTTTGGGCTTTGACTACATTGAGTAACCTTGTTTACACTGTTCACGCATGTATGAATGTTAGGAAGGGCTGTGATGAGCTCAAGTATAATTTCTGTTTTTCCAGGAGTGTGATTGTTTTGATGTCCTTGAAAAGTTTCACGTTGACTTTAGTGTTGCACTGAGTGTGTGTGTGTGTGTTTAAACACTTGGTTTCTCTGGCAGGAAACAGGTTGGCTGGACTACACATTTTAACGTTTTACATTTTAGTTCAATATGCTTTGACATTATGCTCCTACACATCTTTTCTTGTGATTTTATTTCTATATGGCCACATGCTCAGGTCTATTTAACTTTGGCTAACTTTAAATATACTGCAGAGGTGACGATAGCAAATTTATCAAATTCTCAAACAGTCGTAGTATTAAAAGTACCAAACATAATATTAGGCTGTTTAATTGGGCTATGTAAAACTGTATTTGCATAATTATGCCATTATAATACTAAATAAAATATAATGTCAAACGGAGCTTTATATGTTCTAACCTAAAATAATTAAGATCTTAGTTCTCTTGCTGTAAAACAACAATGTTACAGATCAATTGATAATGAATAACTGATTTGAGGTAGTTGTTAATTGATGAGAGAAAGTGCATATACATTCTTTTGATTATTCAGACTCGTGCTTGAGCTCTTCAGCTTTCTTCTCTATATTCTCCTTGATGCTTCTAAGCTCTTGCCACATACGTTGACTCTGAGCAAAGAAGGGAAGCTTTCTTTCCTCATTGCAATGTAGGGGGTGGAGAACCAGAAGGATGTGGGGTGGAGAGAAGGGGGAGAGGAAGAATCTTAGGGCCTGGTCGGGGTCTCAGGTCATTAAATATCCATGCTGAGGAGGAGCGCTCAACATTTCCAAACTTCCAGCTGCATCAGACCGGCTTCGAAACCAACACCATCCGCTGTCTGTCTCGTGCACTCCTCCCTGTTCTTCCCCCACCTTCCCCTGTTTCCCCGCCGTCTCACACACACACACACACTCTGTTTACAACCTCTGGAGACTCACACAGGCGGGAATGCACACACACACACACACACACACACACACACATCTGCGCAGCCACAAAAATCATACCTCAGCCAAAATCCTTACACTCTCCATCCAGGGTCTCACTCTCTCTGCTCTGCAGCCCCTCCCTCCGAATTGACTCACAAACACTGACTTTGCATCACTGCTAACCACTAGAGAAAGATACAGGGTGTATCCTTATCCTCTCACACACACACACACACACACACACACACACACTGAAAATTCACACTCTCCTCTACACAGAAATGTTCTCCCATCTCAGGACCCCCTATGTGATTCTATTAATAGCTAATACACACCACCATTAGCATGCATGGAATCCTCCCCTGCACTATTAATAGGACGTGTCCAAATCACTGCTGTCGCATTAGCGGCTAACCGCTACAGCACAGGGAGTTTAAGTGTTGCTAACCGAGCGTGCCTGGTTTATTATGCCTTGTGTGAATAATAAAATACCCCTCTCTCTCTCTCTCCTCGTCATCTCTCTGTTTCTCTAACTCTCTCTCTCTTTCTAACCCTCTCTCTCCCTGCCACACTCTCTCCTGTCACAGCACCTCTACATACATGGGTGAACTTGGCAGAGCACTTTGTTTGAACACTGAGTAGCTTGCCTTGTATCGTGAATATTTAACTTTCTCTGCCGGGCTGCGGCTAACGTTGCTACAGAGGGGGGCAGATTAAAAGGCCGTGCCACTGATTAGCTGAGCTTGAGCTAATGTCAGTCACATTTCTGCCTCTCTCTTTCTCTTTCTCTCTCTCTGCCTCTGCTTGGTTTTCTTTTCTTCTTTAAAGGTGCTACTTAAAGCAGTTTTGAGTATTGATATATTATTGTGAAATGAATTGTGATGCTTTGTTATAATTACCATAAACAAAAAAAGATGGTTGAGACAAAATAGCTTTTGTGTCATATTGGTAAAGTCTTCGGATATTATATGTACAGTTTTTAAAAATGAATGTCACATTTATATTCATATATTCACATATATTCATCCATAAACTTGTAAAGGTACAAAATGTAAAGATCTGTTTGATTTTACTGAAAGAGATGAACATTTGATTATTCTATGATTGTGAGTGGAGCTGAAACAATTAGTGGATTTATAAATTAGTTGATTAACAGAAAATCAATCGGAAAGTACTTTGATAATTGATTAAATGTTTCAGTTATTTTTTAAGAAAAAATACACACAATTCACAGGCCTCAGCTTCTTAGGTTTGAAAATTTGATGCTTTTCTCTGTCATATATGATTACAAACGGAATATCTTTGGGTCCTAGACAGACAAAACACGCAATTTGATCGCCTTGGGCTCTGGGTAATTATAATGGGCATATTGTACTATTTTCTGACTTTTTATAGACACAATTATTAATTGATTAACCAAGAAAATAATAGGCAGATCAGCCGATGCTGCCATAATTGTGAGAAATTCTCCAGTTAATGTAAATCAGTTGGCTTTTGGGAAGGTATAAATTTTACTACAACACTATTGTATGTTTTTGGAAAAGCAAGACAAAAGAAATCTTTCACGGACTAGCAGTGTTTTCCTCAAAGGTGTCTAAATAAAGAAATCTAGAGAGAAAAAAAAAATTACACAGGTCATTTGAGCTTCGCTGGTTATTGTAGTTGAACATTTGAACATCCGTGTCTTCACGTGTATACGTACATGTACTGTATATTGTTGCAGAATGAAATATGTATTATTTTGGAATAGAAAGGGTTGGCAGAGGAAAATCTGAGCTGAATTATAGAGTGTGGTAGGATAGTAAGCCAGATGACAAGAATGATAACTGTCAAGTGATAAAAATTCTCCCCAAAGGCTATATACTGTACAATTTTGGAACATAACTTTATAAACTAAGTCATAACATGTTACAATATATAATTCCAGTGTCTCTATCTCAACCAGAACCTCTTTAGAGTTCTCCTTTCTTTTGCTGCTCTCGATCTTCTCCTCTAACTAGGTTTCCCTTCCCTCCCTCTCAGCCACCACACCCCCACCTTTCCCTCCTTCCTCCTCTTCTCCTCATGTCTTCTCTCTTGTTCTTCTATCCTTTCCTCCCTCATCTCATGCAGAGGAGGTCCCATGGGAAGGTGTTTTCATGTAACACGCCAACAAGCGGAGAACAAGAGGCGAGGAGTCTTAAATGTCCTGCTAAACTGTATGTGCTTTTCCCACTCTCTGTTTTTCTTTCACTCTCTACATTTTTCTGTTGCTCTCATTACCTTTTGTTTCACACAGGAGGCTGTTAGCTCTGCACATTCTTTGTCACTTTCCAAACAGTTTGTTTTTTGTTTAGTGAAGGAGTGGGTCTCTGTAAAGAATCTTTTTGTGTGTGTTTTTGATTTGAATTTGAAATCATGAAGAAGTTGCTTTTGTGCTGTACATATAATTGACAATCTATTCTGTAACTTGATTTTAATACACATTTTGGCATAATTAAATGGGGAATTACACACTAACACAGTACAGTAAAACTTCAAGACTGGATATTCATGATCCTGAATACGTTTTCTCCATCAGATTGTACATCTCAGAAAGACATGGGAGTCATTTTAGAGCCTACCCAGCTTCTCCCTTCATTCCCTGTTTTCCCATGTTCCAGGGTCATGATTCTTAATGGGCCAGGAACAGTCCCTCATCTCCTTGGATTTGCCTTTAGCCTCTCATAAGGTCAAGGCCTATGGGCAAGACCCAAAACAGCAGCGGGCCATTATTTCTCAAGGAAATTGATTATTGATTGGGAACAACAACAGAACTGATTGAGGGTGGAGAGAGAAAGACAGACAGAGGGAGAGAAAGGGCAGGAGAGAGACTGAGGGCTCAATAAAGAATGATTGAAGCATGTCACCCAGCAGGCGTATTGGCCGGACAGGGATCGAAACAGAGAGGGACCACAATTTACCTACATCCCCAGTGGAACTGACAGATTGCTTTCGCTCCTGCCTTCATCCCTTTCTTCTTTAAAATAGATTTCGTTTCTTTTCTTTTCTTTCCTCCATCTTGCTTTTTTCTTTCCATGTATCCTCATGTTCTTCTCTCACTTAATTGTGACTATACCGTTGCTATAGCACTGGAGTTTATGTGTTAGTGTAGGCGTAACTGTATCTGTGTATTTATGTGTTTTGTGTGGCTGTATGTGTATATTGGTGTGCGTGTGGTGGGATATATAGCTGTTATATGTACTGTATATGACCGTGTGTGTGTGCGTGTGTGTGTGTGTGTGTGTGTGTGAGGTCCAAGTTCCTGCAGTGTTGACAGGTCTCTTGCATGTCCTGGCCACTCTAGACAAACCAAGGTTGGGTTTAATCTTATAATGGCTGAGAGAAGGCCTCCTTAAAGCAAATCACAATGCATTGACCAAAAGACTCATGCATTATTCAGAGTTCCTTTTTTTCATATCACACAACCTCAGCAATGCTCGCATCCACACACACCAACACACACAGGCTCATTTGCACTAATGTTTGTGTGTAAAGTGCACACACACACACACACACACACACACACACACACACGGCTGGCTCTCTATAGGCCCTACGACCAGTCAGACGGGATTTTGTTGTAATTCAAATAATTGATATGTATCTCTGTTTTGATTGAATTACGGCACTTGAGCTAATTGAGTGATCGCTTTGGTCAAAACTGCGTTCCCACTTTCTATTAATTTTGGCATGTTTCAAATAGCATTTGACAAAAACCTATTGCTGCTTTTAGGCTGTATGTATTTATTAATGTGCCCAATAATAAAGAAGTTATGTCATATTTTCATCTCAAATAAAATAGATTACATGAAAATAGTCCCTACGTGGAAGATGTGTATAGACTTTCTGATATCCTGTAGATGGTACAAAAAGATCTGGGAAGACCTGCTGTAAAATATGTGAAGGTTATGTTTGCGCACGTGCATGTCTCCTTGTCTGTGTACGTACTGTATCTGTATCTCACACAGAAACACACCCACCCTGTAGTGTCCGATTCACTAATTACTGCCAGATTAAATATTCATTAGCAGAGTTATTAGTAAAATAATCTGATGGATTGGAACAATGAAGAGGACGCCAGACTCAAGTGTTTAACAGAGAAAAGTTAAGTTAAAACTAAATTATTCTGGAATCATTATTATTATTATATTTTATTTTATTGGTGTTTCCTTTCTTCAATATGAATTGACAACTGGCAGTCACAAAGGCCTTTCTCAGAGACTCCACTCCACTTCAGAAGAACATGTTCAACCAGTATTATATGTGTTGCATTTGACATTTCCTGCCGCATGTTACATTAGTAATTTGTGAAATATAGTTTTGCCAATGCTGAATTGGAAACAAACACTAAAACAAACTGAAAACAGGGAGCATAATGTTGCGATCCGTATGTATGTGTGCCCTTGACTTGGCGTGAAAATAACGATAGGTTAAAATACATGTTCACACACACACTTGCACTGACACACACACTGGCCCAGTCACAGTAGGGTTTGTATACTTAGCCCCTGTGTGTCCTGCTTTCCCCTAATTGGCTCCTTTGCAGCGGAGCCCTGCCATTGAGACACAGGGTGTGTCTCTCTCTTGCTTCCTTCCATCCTTCTTTTCCTCTTCTGCCTCACCTCCACCCTTCACCATCAACCCTCGCCCACCCACCCCCCTTTCAGAGGATCTTGACGTATTCTCTGCCCTGCTCTTGAGCACACTGAGGCCAGCAGTATAATCCAGAACAAAATCGGAATCGGTGTATTCGCTTTTCAGCTGTTTGAAAACAGTGAGCTCCCTTTAATGACAACACCAGAAGAGCTTGCAGTGGAATCGGAAATAAATCACATGAATATCACATATTAGTGCTAAATGTGACACTTCAGTTTGGCTATTTGGCCTTTGATTTTTCTCAAGCTACGTGGTTGTGGGTCACCATGTGCTCGCCCTTCAACCGCTTTTGATTTTATGATGATTAAACTGAGGATATCAAAATCTATATCATATAAATATTATTAAATAAATATTTAAATATTTGTATGTCTTTTCTTTCTTTCTTTTTCTGGTTTTTAGGTGTGTGGTGTATCATGTTGCATGATGCGGTATGCGGGGATGTGGTACAAGGTACTTTCAGGATGACATACCTTTTTGACATTTACATGTATTTATGATATTATCATAAATGTAAACAATATTAACCTTATTGATGTTATAGGATGGGTCTTTTAAGGGGGAAGTTTTTCATTGGTTTGTTNGTTCAGGCACCTTATATTAAACTCCACATTACTGATGATGTAACAGGAATAAAGTGTGATTTTCTGTTTTGAAGCAGAGCTATTGGTTGTGGATCTGTGTACTGAATTGCAGATACAGACAGTTGTTTTTGGTTTAGTATTTGGAATATTGTCCCGTTTCAAGAGACAGCTTAGCCGTATTTGGCCTGAGGGGACACTTATAAACACATGAATATGCCCCGACCCAGACACAAAGAGATGACACCATACACAAACACACACTCACACACGTGCACACACATAGTATTCACACACACACACACACACACACACACACATAGATATGTGTGGAAAGACAGACACAAACACAGACAGTGTGGACATAAGCAAGACTGTGCAACGTGTTTGATGCATGCATAAATACACTCATGCATGCATGAACACACACACACACACACACACACACACACACACACACACACAAACACAAACACACACACACACACATACAGGCCCGTACTTCTACTCACCTTAATTGGCCCACCAAGCATCACTTAAGAAGCCTTTGAGACAGAGAGAGTGTGAGATAGACATGGAGGAGGAGAAGGGGGGAGTTCAGAGACACAGGCAGAAAAAGGAAAGAGATAGGGTCTTGGAGAGAAGGAGGAGATCGGGAAAAGAGGGAGGGCAGAAGTCATGAGGAAGAGAGAGAAAGAAAGCTCCCCGTGTATTTCTGGGGGTAATTACAGATGCAGATTTGCGTTGCCACTTGCAACATGGCTGAATTCATTTCCATCTTCGCTCTGCCCTTCCCCGGTGCCCCTGGGGAGGTACAGACAGAACTGTGTGTGTGGTGTGTGAGTGTGTATGTATGTGTGTGTGAGTGAGTGTTGAAGGAGGTAAATCTGGGAATCTGCATAACAAGCTGGGAAAGAAAGGAGGAAAAGGGAAGAAGAGTATGAGAAAGAGGAAGACACTGCTCTGAAGGGAGGAGAGCCTGTGTGTGTGTGTTTTTGTGTGTTTGTGTTTAGGGGGCACGTAAACAAACCAAGACAGCTAGTGAAAGACAAAATGCATGTAATTCTTACACCTGATTTAAAGGAACAAATCATTCATTTTTGTCATTGAATCACACATGAAGTACCATAAATACACAGACTGCTGCCACAATGGAAATATTTTAAACATCTCTTTTTATATGTTTTAATGATTGCCAAATAAGCAAAATGAGCAAACCAAATATGATATAGTGTTTAGTTCAACAACGCATGACATAGATGATCAGCACAAAATTATGCATGGGTGTGAATTCACTTTTGCTCTTAGCTTTGAACCCCCAAACTTGGTGGAAGTGATTAGGTCTGCAAATAAAGGCATGGAAAGTGTTTGCAAACACTTACAGTACATTATGGTTTGTTTTTAACTCTATACAGTAGGTGCCAACAGTAGAATCAGTGCCATGAAATATCATCAATCACAGGAAAATATTTGAAAGTCAATTTAATCCATTTCTGCATGATTGATAGCTCAACAAAAATACTAAAATTGCGCTCCTGCAGTAAACCCCACCCACCCGCTGTCCCCTGCAGATTAAAACAGGAGATAAAAATAATTTTACTACTATTTTCTGACTCAGTCATTAAAATAAAAGACAGTGTTCCCCTGATTTTCCTGAACTTGTATTTCTTCATTTTTTCCATCCCCACTATTCTATTTTGATCTGTGATTATTAATAGATGATTAGAGACCCTTTGTCCTCTTAAGGTACAGTTTTTGCTCCCTGTGGATACAAATAATTGCCTAAAAAACTAATGTCTTAATTAACAACAGAAAGCTATAGAAACCTGACATACTGTTTACCCTATTTGCTGTGTTTCCAGTGTGAGAGAATACAGGTGTTTGATGCCACAACAAAACCCCTATGGTGTGTTTACCTCAGACTTGTCCTTCAGTCAGCAGAAGATTGATGGAGAGCCACATGCTCCCTCAGTGCGTTGGTGTTTGTGTAGTGACACATATGGCCACCAGGGGCTTACTGATCACAGCATTGTGTGTGTGTGTGTGTGTGTGTGCGAGAGAGAGAGAGGGAGAAAGTGACAGAAAGAGTGACAGAACAGTAGAGACGGAGTGAAAGACAGACAGACTGAGTCCAAAAGACAGAAATACACAGCAAATGTGCATGTCAGTCAAAACAAACATGCGTTCTTGTTAAACCTTTACAATATGCATGTGCGAATGATGAGGTGTGCATGTGTTCGCGGGCTCACATGTAAAACCCCTTTTGTTTTGCTGTTTTTATGTCTCCATGTTTGTTTCTGGCCATTGTCTCTGGAGAAAGAGAGAGAGAGAGAAAGAGAGTCTATCACTGAATCTGTCTCAGTTTTTCATCCCTTTGTGCAACGTAACACACACAAGGATGCACACACATACACATGCACACACACACCCTTTCCAGTAAGACCACCTGGCTTCCCACTGCCAGTCCGCCAGCCAGCTCAGCAGCCAGAGACTTGGCCCGATTAATTATCTTCCTGCTAATTGAATGTAGAGGGACTCTACAGGGATGGGTCATTAAACTGATGCAGCGTATGTTTGTCTCCACTGTTTATCTATCCACAGCTAAAAGATACATCAGACACACCGCACACAGGCACAAGCACACACACAGACTCACACACATATGCAAGGATACCGATATCTACATATGAGCTAACAAATATAAATGATGCTCGTGCACACAAACAGTCGCTTTCTTTGTCACTTAAACACACAAAGAATTCATTTTGCAGTATACAGTATTATTTATTACAGCAGTAGATAGAACAATCAAAAGAATATCAGGAATATAACTTTAGTATATTTTTGAATTAGAATCTTCCTGCTCATGTGCTCATGTAATGGGACGATGATAATTTTTAACAATATGTTTGCATGTTCTTGCTTGGCAAGCTTGTACAGCCAACTCAATGCATCTTCAGAAAGGATGAGATTATACTGAACCATCAAACATGATATTATTACTCTTATGCTAGTTTCTAGTGTGGCATCTGCTCTCCCCCTCTGTTAAAGAAGTGACTCTGGCACAAACACTACAAGATCCACAAATTACACAAATGCGCACACACTCGCAGACTGCATGCTGAGGCCCTATGGAAGTCTTATTAATAGAGTGTATATGGGGTGTAATTAATGCAAAGCACTTTAGGTGGGACAAGCAAGCCCTGGGTCTTGGCATTAAGCCTACATTGTTTCAGTGCTAACAAGAGGGCTCTCAGGGGAAGTGGCTCTCTTCTTCTTGTCTTCTCCCCTGTCTTTGTCTTTATCGCCTCCTTCATGTTATTGGTGTCATGTAATCCTTGATACTGTGACTCTGTAATGATATTCCATCCTGGAAATGTTAGACAAGGGAGTGTAATGTTCATACACTCTTGGAGGATGGGGTAATTTCGGTGGAAAGAAAGGACTAATGTTGCAAAAATTTACCAATTAATCGATAATAAAAATAATTGTTAGTTGCTGTCCTAATGCATTGTACTAATTTGAAGTGCTGAATTACAGTGTCTATAAAAAATATTCGCCTCCCTTTTATTGTTTTATTGTCTTACAACAGTGAATCAAAGTAGGTTTAATGTGGTTTATTTGACACGGATCAACAGAAAATGACCTTTAATGTCAAAGTGAAAACAGATCTCTACAAAGTGATCTAAATTAAGTTCAAACACACATTTGCATAAGTATTTACCCCCTTTAATACAACACACCAAAATCATCACTGGTGCAGTCAATTGGTTTTAGAAGTCATATAATTAGTTAAACAGAGATCACCACAGTCAAGGGGGTTCAGATGATTGTAGTATAAATACACTTGTATCTGGGTCCAGTTTTTAGTGAGTCTGTGTTGTGGCAAAACCTACACCATGGGGACAAAAGAACACTCCAAGTAACTCTGCAAAAAGGGGACTGAAAAGCACAAGTTAAGGGATGGATACAAGAAAACTTGACAGCCACTGAGCATCCCTTGGAGTCCACTTAAGTCCCCTACGTGTGAAAGCAGCAGTATACATCGATATAGTATACATATGGGTGACAAATCAAAGGAAAACAATTACAAACTGCCTTAGTAAGGTGTTGGGCCACCAGTGTGCCGTGGCATAGAGTCTCTGAAAGTCTACTGGAGTGATGAACACCATTCTTTCAAAAGATATTCCCTCATTCAGTGTTTTGATGATGGTTGGGGAGAGCACTGCCTAACATGTCAGTCCAAAATATCCCATAGGTGTTCAGGTAGGTTGAGATCTGGTAACTACAAAGACAGTATATGATTCACATCATTTTCATACCCAACAAACTAGTCAGTGACCTGCCATGCCCTGTATCCACATTTGTGACGATTGTGAAGTGTTTCCTTTAATTTGCCGTCCATCTGTATCTTCGCTAATAAAATACAAACATATCGGAGTTACATACTTTGCATCCAATGGAATTCAAACATCGACATTCCCAACAGCTGCTGTCATGCCTTCTTTTTGTCCCCCTTTCCTGAACAGCGAGCCAATACTATTTCAATGTATTTGTATTTAGTGGCCTGAGCAGGGTATTCAACCACATATATGAGGCCCATTGTTGGCTGGTAAAGGCTGACGGCCGACACAGAGGCCCATTCCCCCCACATGCCTGCACACACATAATGGCCATTTCACAGCTCGTCTGGGGGTAATGGAGCCTGGCTGGGCCCGCCGAGATGGATCACCCCCAGATGGGGATGAAATGGGTGATCTGGCAGGATTGACGAGGCCTTGAGGTGCTTTTAGAGGACCTGGTGACCAAAGTTAGACACCCAAAGCTCCACCCTTCCTCATAGGTCTGCATTTGGTGTAAGTTATGTGGACTGGGTGGAGGGTAGGTGATGGGACATGGATTTGGAAGATGGTCTTATTGTCACAGGGTCTGGGTGGATGAGAGCTATATAGGGGGGTGTGATATGTCTGTTTGTGCAGCCAACTCTGGGTTTATGTATGCAGATGTCCATCTTTGTGCACCTGCGTGTCTTATTTTGCATCTGTGTGTTTTTGTGTTCAAGCAGAAGATAGAGAACACAAAATGCGAAGCTGAACATGGACCTGAGACAATCACTCTAATCACCTAGCAGAAAATTACCCGAATCACCCGCACACCCCACCCTTCTCCTTCAAATTCAACACAGCCAAAACACAACATGACTGTGCTGGTATTTCGACTGGACCTTTGAGGCGAGCTGCGGCTGACGTTATAAATGGCGTGTGGTGGATAATGTCAATACTCTGTGATTGGACTGAGCCTGCTGAGTCGCTAAAGGTCAAGGAGGAGCACATTGCTGATTGTTTTCCAAAGACAGCCCATTGAAGTTTGTCTGATAGGGGTCATTTAGTTTAAGACGCGCTCAGAGGCTAAGTTATCAGTCTGTGTCACTGATGCTCCCTCCTCTAACTGTGCTGTTTATTTGAAAATGAAGGATTTTTGTTCTAGCCTTTTGCTCAATTCACCTTCAACCATTTTGAGATTTTAATTATTTAATTAATGTAAATTATTAACAGAATGAAAAGCACATTATTATCATGATTTTTAACTGTCACTGAAAGATGAACAGGCTGTCTTTCATACTGTTCCCTGTCAAATTGATGGATTAATGTCGTAGAGGCAATAATATCTTATGAATACCCTATAACTTTGCAGTTGAGCATGAGTTGTAGTCTTGTCACTTAAAGACATAACACTGCCATTTTGTAAGTATATAACTGCCGGTCATCGTAGTTGTATAGTTATTGTTGTTGCCAGTTATTGTAGCATCCTTCCAACATCTTTCCTTAATTAGTGCTACATTGTCTTTTTCATTCTGAAATTGAATATGGAAAGAGAAAAACAACAATGTTCCTGTTGCCATTCTTCTCTGCAAAGTAGAAATGTGACAGTAAAATAACAATCAGTAACTTTGTGCACATTCAGGCAACAGTGATGGTAATGGTCCATTTAGTATTGCATTTATGAAGTTCTTTCACTTCATTGTTGTGGAACATTTTGTGAATATATTATTTACTGAGGTGATATAACCACACAAACAAGCAGTTATCAGTTGCAGAGTAAGCGAGCATCTTTACCCACGATAAATGTACAGAATTTTTGTTTTTCACGACACCTCGGGGCACACGTGTATGTAATGAATATAATAATTAAGATTTCCAGCTTTACAGACAACTTACCCACCCGTGCAGNCAGTTTTTTTTGAAAAATAAACAAAATTGTGCAATTAGATGGTTCATTTCTTCATTTGTTGCCATGGAAGAACATCTGTCTTTGCTACTACATATCTCATCCTCTTACAACCTTTAAAGACGCTTTAATCTCAGCTGTCTTAATGTCCATTAAAACACATACACCACTCCAAATGCATGTATGCATGTATTATCATCTGCTAACCGAGGCTTTTAGGTCTAATTTCACTGACGATGTTCCTTTTGTGATATATCCGTCAAAGTGATCTAAAAAAGACAAGATGCAAATGTGGATATTTGCTATCCTATCCACCCACATCATTTGGAGGGTTGGTGTATTTGTGTGTGTGTGTGTGTGTGCAAGGTGCGTACATTTGCGCTCACGACACCCCTCGTCTCAGTGCCTCTTCAAAGGCATTGAGTGGTGCCCTTTGTGGCCCCTGCTCCCTCCCTTTTCACTCTCCCTCCTTTTGTTTTAGCGTTTCATATTTAATAGAGCTGGCTCGGAAACAGAGCAAGGATAGGTACCTGAGGCTGAGGGCGAAGGCCTACTGATGCCTGGGTGAAGTGTGTCCTCTCTCTCTGTCTCTCTGTCTGCATCTCTCTCTCTCTCTCTCTCTCTCTCTTCCTCTCCCTCTCCCGTGATCCTTTCAAGAGAATCTATGAGCAGCAGATCAAAGGGATCCACAATGATGTCCCCCTATTCTGTTGGGACGGCACAGTCGTTGAGACACCCTCCTCTCTCTCCATGCGCACACACAGTTGCCCGCTTTCAAACAGGTGTCTTGACTGATAAGTGATACACATATAGAGGGGCAAAGTGAGCTGGAACAGAAATGGAGTGCATATCCTCTCTTTTGCCTTCATCTCTGCTCTTCCTCTCTCTACGTGGCATTCAGTCCTCTCCCTCACTCTCTCAAATCTCTGTTACTCATAGCGTAATTGAATTGAAGGAACTTGCTCCTTTAATTTAGTTCATTTTGGAGGTGAGAGCGTCTCAAATAAGCTCGGAAAAGAAAAAGCAGCTTTCCCATGTCTCCCTTGTGCTCTGCTTTTTTTTCTTACAGTAAGGTGGTGAGAGCCCATTGGCGTCTGTCAAACTATCTGACTGATTTTATAGCTGGCTTTCAATCACCTGCCTTGTAAAGAACAAGAACACATGTTCGCTATTGATCATCAATCAATGATCAATTAAGCAAGCCATTTGTCCAATTAGAGCAAAGGGTCCATCCAGACCGTGGCTTATACAGCTGTTTGATTGGAAGGGAGCGGAGGGAATGGATATGCTTGCATAATTGATCAGGAACAGGTCTTTAAACACTTATCTCATCCAAGTCAGATAGTTAGGCCATTCAGGTTGCTATCAAGGAAATCAGTTGCCTTTAACAGAAATCAAGTGGATTTTTATTGGTCTTAAATCACTGTGCTTGATAATAAGACATTTGCTGGGCAGTTTGTAGTATTTGTAGATAGATGGGGCTTTGTGTAAGTTTGTTGGGGTGATGGATCAACATCTGGTGCCAAACATATGTTTATATGTCAGATGCAAAATTATGTTACATTAGATTTCAGAACGAAGTATGACTCTTGTTCGTCAGGAACAAAAAAGGAAATAGTTTGAAGTTGATGTCGAGCCACTAAGTGCAGAGAGGGAGGAGTTCAGGGTGGTTGGATGAGTCAATAAAACTGTACTTTGACATGGGCGACTATTCACTTTCCTTTTTTCTACCAGTCAATGTTGGTTTCTTTTAACAATGACCACCATCATTCCCTCACTAAGTCTTCTTTATGCTTAAACCTAACCAAACCTTCACCATAGTCAGATCATAAAACTGATTTTTCACAGGCACAGACAAATTATGTCATCCTGCTGACAGGTGTGTCAAATCAGAAAAATGCTTCTATGTGTTCAGGGGATCGATTACAAATGATGTATTTTGTAGTTTAATTTGGACTTGTTGGCCAATTTAACATCCTCAAGCTGGAGGCCTTTGACTTTAACCTCTTCCATGTTGTTTTCCCATCATGTGTAAAAACTAATGTCTCAAACAAAGTCATTGGTTTTGAATGTGCCATTCATTTTCATGTACTCTTCATGGTTCTTGGGATGCAGTGGAAAGCCCGAACAAGAATCAGCTGAAGCAAGTTTTAGTTCCTATGTTTAGGTCCTTAAGTTCCTTAGATCCTGTGAATTTGTATTCAGAAAGGCCCGTCAGACTCACTCCTCCTCTCCCCATGACAGTCCCCGTTCTCCCCCAACAATTCCCACTACAGAGGGGGCGCTATCCCACCATCTTCTCCTAACAACTCGAACCTCAAACCCTCTGAACCCTCTTCCTCCTCCTCCTTCTCCTGCCACTTCTTTTGGTTTAGAGAGATTGTTTATTTGGGTCAAATAGTCAGTTATCTCAGGGAAAAGAAGAGGGGGCGTCTTCCACCCCTGCCATCCCTTTTCCCTAATTCCTCCTTCTCTTTCTTTTCCACTTTTTTCCACCCCCAGCCCCTCCATTTTGGTTTTCAGCTATTTAACCAGTCAGCAACAATCAGAGCTGACAGAGCGACGGGAAACAATCGAGGTGGGGTCACCGGAGCGGTGACCTCAGAGGGCTGGGGGGTAGGGATCGAAGGGAGGCCCAGGCAAAAAACCGCCACCCCAGTGGAGTGTCCCGCCTGGCTCTTTGTTGCAGCCGGCCAGTGAGAAAATGGGGACACTTTAACTTTCCTCTGCATCTACCTCTCTCCAACAACCCCTCCACTCTCTTTTCCTTCCCTATCGCCTCCTCATTTGCTCCCCTCACACTCTTTTTTTGTCCCTCTTTGTACTATCGCCCAGAGAGGGGGAACAGAGGGGGCAGAGAGTGATAAAGTGACTGATGGGCCACTTTTCCTCCCATTTTTTTTTCTTCTTCCCTTTCTCTCCAACAGTGTCTGTGACTGCGTGACACTCGGGTCTCTGATTGACAGGGGGCGTGGAGGTGTATGTGTGCGTCTGTGTGTTCAGTAGGGGGCCAAATGACTGTGTGTCTCTGTGCATGTCTGTCTGGACGCTTTGTGTGTGTGTGTG
>NTHP01000623.1:242356-286805 GCA_003416845.1 Oplegnathus fasciatus
TGGGAGTTTTCAGGACCCAAAGTGGGCGGGAGAGGGAGGAGGGTCGATGGTAGGATGGGAGAGTCGAGGGGAAGAAGTGTGAGGGGGAAGAGAGAAGAGGAAAGGGTCTGGGAGGTCGGGGGTGGGGGTTCATCCACTCATTCTCTCACCCTCTCTGTGACAGTTTGGAGGTTTCACACTTAGCTGCCCCGCGTTTGTTTGTCTGCGCGCCTCGACCAGGTTCCCACGTGAAAGTGCGCTCTCACTGTCCTCTTGCACTCATCTGACCGTTGGGCATCACAGCAGTCAGAACCAGAGCTGAGACGGACATATACAGAGACTGACAGCTGGGCCCAGGTCTGCAGACGCAGGGCATACAGCACCTCAGACGGACTCCCTCTGGTTCCCATGCTAGCGGCCCACTTACTGACCTCATGAGTTTGTTTACTTTGGTCTGAAGGACTAATTATACTGCATGCCATTTTGTGGCTACAGTGTAATCAGAAATGAAAAACAGGTTTTACTGTTGAAATTATCCCACATTTCAAACTAAACACTGTCTGAAAAAATATCTTTGAAAGCTTTTATCTAGAAAATACATCATATTTAATGTTTATTTTAATAAGGCAAAGCCTGTACTGCCAAAAACAAATTTGTTAAGGTGACACATTTAAAAAAATCAGACAGTCTCACAGGTTAGTGTGATGTCATGCTATTGTTGTAGTAATGTCTGGCAATTTGTTAAATAAATCACAGTCATTGTATGCATATTATTGCTTTATCTACTGGAAAATGTCAAACTCGGTTGACTTCATTCTCTCCAAATATCAAACTAATACACTGATACGCATAATTAGAGGTCATGGGCTGGCAATTAAAACAGTATCCCTTCTTCTCACTAGGCTCATCACAAATGTATGATAATTTAATAATTTTGCCACTGGTGTCATATATGGATGATTGATTAGAGATGGAGAGAAAGGGGAGAGAGAAATGGGTGGAGGCGAGTCGAAAAGAGGCAGAGTGGGAGGGAAATGAAGGGGGAGCAAGGGTTGAATTAGTGACGGGACGGAGGGAGAACGAGAGGGAAGAAAGGAGAAAAGGGGGGGAGGGAGAGTGGGAACACATTCCTGGGTGATTCAGCACGGCAGACCAGCGTGAGGGAGGGACGGCGAGTGGATGGACAGAGGGTGGGATGGATGGATGGAGGGGAAAGGAGGAGGGGTGACAGGGCTCCCCTCCAGCAAGTGCGCCGACAGGGACAGATGGCGTCCCTCGGCGGACAGAGTGAGTCCCAGTTTTCACCTGCGGCCCCATGGGAAAAATCCGCCTTCCTCACACATGCAGCCATACAAGAGGCCCTGGAATGCTCGTGCAACACTACAGCAAGATGAAGGATGTACTCCGAGGAGGGGGGTGGAGGAAAGATGGAGACGGGAGGGAGGGAAGCAGAGAAGCGGGTCAAGGAAACAGCGATATAGGATAGTCTGAGAAAACTTTAAGGGAGGAAATACGCAAAGTGGGAAAAAGCATGGAGGATTAGAAGACTGTGGAAAGTGGAGATTGAAGGAAGATATTAAAGGAGGCAGTAAAAAAATCAATAAGCAAGATGTTTGAAGAAAGGAAAGCAGTAGGGAAGCCTTCACACTGTGAAAACTATTTGACAGATACTTTCCGACAGACAGCACAACACCCATTCAGATGCCTCTCGTTCTCTCTCCCTTTCCTTCCCTCCCTCCTCAGCCGTCATCTCCTTTCTCCCCGCCTTGTTTTCTTTCCCCTTCTTGCCCCATCTCTCCCTCTCTCTCACTCCCTGACTGTTGGGTGATACAGATGGTGCTTTTGAGGACTGTGAATGGGGTCAGGCTGGGTCGGGAGGGGAGGGGGGTGCAAGGGAGGACCAGACAATAATGTAACGATTCGACCGCCCCCCCCCCCACCCCGGACCAGCAGGGCCGTGGAGGAGAGTGAAAGTAAACAATGGTCCGTCGCTGAGGGGGTCAGTGGGAGTGGAGAGGGAAGAGGGGAAAGGGGTGTGCAGGGGATGGGGGGTGTCAGTCTCCCAGGGTCTCGACGCAGGCCGCTGTTGGGAGGGGGCCGAAATGTGTGTGCATGTGGGTGTACGTGCACACAGGTTGGCTGCAGAGGGGTTAGGAGGTCACAAGGTAGCAGCACTCCAGTGCTGGCATGTGGTCTGCATTTGCAAGTCTGTGTTTTGGAAACTCATTACTGCACCAGTCCTTTAGCCCACTGCTTTTGTTGTCTGTAAGTCATGTCTAAACATATTTTCTGTTGATGGATATTTAACAAATGTCCTCCGTGCACTGTAGCCACCACTAAATTCTGACAAATGTAAGCCAATGAAAAGCTTCTGCCCATATGAAACCTAATTTAAGATTTAGTTTACAAGTAAAAGAAATCATATGGAAATTCTCTGAAAAAAAGGCACTCATAGGAAATCAAAGAGTGAATAGCTTCACTGAAGGAGTTGGGAGTTGGGTATTGTGGCCTTGCTCAAGGGCAGTAGTTGACAACACTAGTCAAATATTGCCCTTGAATAAGGCAACAAGGGTATTATTTGTCAATAGTTATAGTAATAATAATAGTGTCCTTTTAACATATTCTCAGCACGTTACATTTTGGCTTGTATCGTTGTCGGCATTGAAATATAACTTCCAATATTCACATATTAAAATGTTCAAAGATTGATGTGGCATGACAAATAAGTGATTGTATGATTTCAAACCTTTGAGTTGACTGTCCATTGATATTAATTTTCTCCAGAAGTTGGGAACACTGAAAAAAGATCTTCAAGGCTTCATTCTAGAAATAAAATTCCCCTTTTAAGTCGTTTCATTCAATTCTCAATACCTTTCTTGTTCATCAATTTCAGGTCATTGTTCTATAGGCTGTGGTGGACTGTATAGGTTACCATCTGTGCACTGGCAGCATGTGCTGGAGTACAAATGAAGGGGATAGTAGAGTGTGACAGTGGCTAAGCAGGCCTAAAGATGCCCCATTGATTTAATTGACTGGAGAGGCAGGAATCAATGCCAGTGATCAGCAGGCCCCCGAAGTCCAATAATTTGCACAATGACTTGACTTCTCCAGCTAACCAGATGTTGGTCTTTTTAGCTCTTACTGAAGGTTTCACCTCTGTGCAACCGCTTGTGAAAGAAATGCATCATTTAGTACTATCGACACTTTTTATTTTCATGATGATTTTATTTATTAAGAGAGTAAATTGTGACCCAAAGCAAAATTACGTATTCATTACGTCCATCACGTAACTTAAACACGTCTCTATTTTCCTTTTGTTTGACTCTAAGATGAAAGTCAAACCATACACTTAATAACGAAACCTCAAAAACTTGATTCAGATTCAGCACAAACAAAGTCTTGTTTGTTTATTGTAGATTAATGTTTAACAGACAAGTTTCCTACAATCAAAAACAAAAATCTTATTGTGCACACAATTACATTAGAGCCTAAAACTTCAAAGCGACTGATATCTGAACTGGTTTGGCCTTTTACATGGTAACCTCCATCACCTCGGTCTTGTGTTTTATCAGCACTTCCTTCTTTTCTAGGTTTCATGTAAAAATGTTCAGTTGACCCATGAGCCTCACCAAGTTATGAGAAAAAAACCTGTATTTTGCATTTGAATTTCTGACTCATTTGTCTGTCACACAAACACACATTAACAGGTATATACCCTGATATTAAAACACACTTAAGCACCCGTCTAGGTTCTCTCATGTCTTTCCCTGCACTCTCCATCTGTGGCTTTTGATTGACAGCTGTGGAAAGGGACCTTTAGTGCAGAGATGAGAAGGCAGGCTGCAGGGGTCGAGTCCCTGGGCCCCGGGGGCTTGCCTCCTCCTCCACCTCTATTCCAGGCCGAGGGGCCCGTGCAGGGGCCGAGAGATGCTGATCGGAATCCTGCATTGTCTGTGAGGCCCTCACATGTCAAAGCTAAAAGTCAAATATAGTGTTGTGACATGTTGTGGGAAGTGTAAGTGACCAACTCACACATACAAATGTCTTTTGGCAAGGTGTGCACAAATATACTGATGGTGCGCCAATGTGTCTGTGCGGCACATTTGCATGGGACACATGAGCGGAGAGGCATTCACACTCAGATAAACACACACACACACACCACAAACCACTCTATTACTGCCACTATAAATCTGTCCCTCAGCTCAAAACGGAGCTGTCTGCGGTAAAAGACGAGACTTTTAAGGGATGATTGCGGGAGAATACGCTGACTTGTCTGCATTTTGTGAGTGTTTTTGCATGTATATATGTATTTGTGTGTGTGTGGTCTGATTTAGCCATACTTGAGGTGACTACGATACATAGCCACTGCTTTAACTGGCCCCCGTATTGTGAAAAAAAATTAAATGTTTGTGTTCAGGGCAGGGAAGAATTAGGATAAGTTCTGGGTTAGTGGCTATTGATCAGACGTGGCCTCAAAAGAATGCATGCAAGTCTATTCACACATGTTTAGGGAAATCATACAGTTGTCTCTTAACAGAATATCTTTGTTTTTGTGTCTTTACTTTGCCTCACTTTTGTCTGTTAGCCTGTGTCTTATTTTTCAGCTGGTACTCATGCGGTCTCATACTGACTAACGCACACAAACACACACACATGCATGGTAAAGTAAGGTTACTGTGACTGTAACTTCAGTAGCAATGCAGTAAATGTGAGGAGAAAGCAGTAAAGAGAGTGTGACTGACTCCACTTGAAAATGTAGGCAAGAGCTACAACATGCTGTTTTATTATTGGTGCATGCTTTCAATATAATGTGTATAATCTCAGTGTTAATGTTAAATTTCACTGTTGTTGACCTTTTACAATTATTATTTCACTTACAAAAAATGCTAAATTCTGGCATTGGTACTTTCTATAATCTGTAGATATTTCTTTATCATATTACACTGCTAATAATAATAATAATAACAGGTTTTTAAATATAGAGTATGGTGCAGGTCATCAACAACTTAAACATTTAGAATCATATCTCACTAAAATTATAATGACAGTTGCAGTCTTTAAGTATCTTAAAGTCTCAGATATTTATCAAAACACAAGCTTTTTTGTCCTAACAAATTTTACTGATTTCAGTTGAAAAGTTGAAAGTTGAAGTGAGAAAATGAACAAGCTTTCACGTAATTTTGATATTCAGTTCTCACTGGTTCAAGCCTGCCTTGATAATCAATCAAGCAATCTCAATAGAGTACAGCTGCAGCACAATTAAAGATTTCTTTCTAAACTTGACATCTATTACTTTCCTTTTGCGACTCTTGAAACCAGCTATAGAAAACAGTATTGTTCCCTAAGAGGTGTAGTCTTGTATCAGCGGGGCCCAGATATATGCATGAATATTGCAGGAGGGTGGTTGCATTGCAGCTGAGGCAGCAGTGCAGGATCTGTGCACACCCAGTTAATCTCAGGAGGAAATAACAAGGGGACTTTTCACCACCTGGTGAAACAAATGGATAAAAGTCATTACCTCGACTATTTCTGGATGCATCCAAGTCAGATGGAACAGGTCCTCTCATTCATGAATGAAGATCTGACGAGGCGAGCAACAGCCTACCAAGAGCCAACTGAGCCACAACAGTGCGTAGCTGTGACATTGTGGTAAATAACATGTGTGTTCATGCATGTAACACGCTGTATCTCTTGCATAAAAAAAATTAAAGCGTAAAAGCTATAAAAGGAACATACAGTAATGTTGCACACACTGTCAGCAACAAAACAATGATAATTTTTGTACTAAAATAACAATAACTGTCATTTAGAAAAGATGTCAGCTAAAAACACTTTGATGAGCAAAATCAACTTCAGTAAATTAATACATAAATCAAATGGACCTCTCCAAAATATCTCAATAAAAATTCATGGAATTATAGGCAGTAACAAGGAGTAATATTGAATAGTGCTCATCCAAAGTCTTCTTACTTTTCAGAATGATTCTAAACTAACAATGTACACCAGAAAAAAATGACCTTATTCTGGAGACTCTTGAAACGATGAATGACCAACGGTTTGACCTTTTAAGCATCTTCAAACATAATAGCTTAATAACACTGACAATACATACCCCGAGTAAAAGTGCCTAAGTTAAAAATGTCCTTCAGTGCAGAGTGCCCCAAATGTGGGTGAATGTACAGAGGAGCCATTGGGAAAATCATGTGACATTGTGTTCAGAGAGAGTGGTGTCTGGATTCCCTCCATCAAACAATTCAAAGGCAGGTGTGGATATTGCTGTTGTGTGTGCTTTGACTTGTCGCTTTTCCCAATTAACAAAGGTTGATGGAAGAAAAATGTTAAGGTCTTTTTTGTTTTGTGGCAAAGTTTGTTTGGCTGTAGTACAATGCTGAGAGCAAAGCTTCTAGCTATTTTTTTTTTTTGCTAAGGAGATTTGTCATTGGAATTCATTTCTGCAGGTAATGATAAAGTGCACCGTTGCTATTCTCTGTTTTAGGTGAATCTAGGTTATCTCCTAAATTTTCAATTTAGATTCGTTAATGTGAATGTGAATGAACCCTAAAACAAAAACAGTTTTTAAGTACCTGCATTGATAACCAGCTTCTTTATCCAGAGCTTAAAAACCTGTCCCTCTCATTCACAAATGGAACGTCTTCCAAGACCCAGGCCCGGTACAGTACTGGGATGAACACTACAAAAACATCATGTGACTGTTACTGTAACCATGACCACAATCTTTCACTAACCTTCAAAAGGTTTGTCCTTCCATAAAGTCGGGAGCGTGCAAGAGACAGATTAAAAGGAAAAGAAGTCTCTTAATTGACACTGAATGTGCGCACTGTTATTATTTATCTTGTGAATGACTGTCTTTTTCCACTGCTGAATGTTATGAAACAAGAAACAGAAAATTGAATTAAAAAAAAAAATTTTTCTCTTAATCAGTGTGGCAGTGGCTGAGATATCCTGACTTTTAGTCAGTAGATCAAGCTCCAAAAACGCTGGATTTGTAGTTGACAAAGCTCAGAGGACATAAAACAACTTTTTTAACAGGCAGATTAGTGCTCCTCATAACTTGTAAACTGATCTTGATGTGCAAAATCTGTGGGGTCCCCCTTTAACCATATAGTTTTTAAAAGTTATTTTATTCTTTTTTTAAAAGTATATCTTAAGCCTTGGTGGGTTTAGTTGGCCGTGTGGTTCTGAGGTTTGTATTCTTTGTTGTTTCTCATCACCATGCCACTCAGTCACTCTCACAGCCATGCAGCACAATTAATTGCATATTTAAAGACAAATAATTTGGTTTATCTGTTGTTGAAGATCAGAAGTCCAGGTCTTGGGCCAGAGTTTAAGTCTGGACCTCTTCACCAACACTTTGTTCTCTTCAGGATAAAGTAGCTATTGGAGTCCCAAAAACAAGTTCAAAAATTCATCTGGAGACGATCAGAGTTTGATGCAATAGAGTTTTATTCTTCACAGAATTAAAACCCGAGCCAGTCCCGGAACCTGACTGAAGTTTCTTTGTCTGTGTACTGCCCTATATTGTCCAAGTGCCCATGCCCTCATTGGTGGAGTAACCTGAGCCACTCCACCTTTTTTCTAAAATTGATCATCTATCGCCGGGTAAATAATGGTGTAACTTTTCTCAAAATTGGGATGATCCAACCCCCTTCCGGGCACAGCCTGGCATATCTCTGATTCCAGTATGTTTGGGGATTTTCCACTCTGAGGCAGTTTGGACAGGTTTGTGACGCAGTTATTTTTCAGGAGCACTCAGACTGTATTTTTAAAAACTTTATGATCTTTGCATGCTAAAACACAATTTTCACACTTTATATGCTAGATATACATACAAGCAGGCACTTTTGATTATTTGTTTATGATCTAAGCTCTTCAGCAAACCATAGTTTTGCTTCAACACTGTCTTAGCGTATAACTGTTTAAAAGTTTTACCATTGCAAAAAGTGTATTGAAAAAGCATTGTTAGGCCTTTTTTATTTTATTTTATGTATTTTGTCTCTGCCTATGCTGGCACAGCATTTCACTTTTGCATTGTCCATAGCTTGCAAAGATCAAATAACAGATAGAACCCCAAATGTGGCATAATATAGTCAAACACTGTAAGAGTTTGCATTACGGCTTACCTCCTCTGCAGGATGCATGGACGGACCAAACTTGAAACATTTGTCTTCTTTCTGTTGTCGTCCTTCAGACCAAGTGGTGAGACTTGTTTTATTGTGTATGAAACAAATGCACTGTTTGCAAAAGACAATGGTGATATACTCTTCTTATTCAGGGATTCATGACAAATGAAGACTGATCAGCTTAGACAACTGCTGCCGCCTGGTAGTGCAGACAGCGTTATGTATGTGCATGTGTTATGGACACCTGCAGGGCAAAGGAGAGGAGAGTGTCAGTCTAGACTCATCCAAAGGAAGAAACATGGAGGAAAATTAGTCATAAGTTTTAGAATAAGTGGAGTTTTTCAAATTTGATTAGAGTGATAGATGGCAAACACATACTGTTAACAATAATGAAACCAGCTAAATCTGTAAGTCACAATGTGAATTATGAAGGGCCTTTCCAATTATGCCGCTTGCATTTGTTGATATGAACTACAAGCTTACTGCTGTACAAGAGGCGAAATTTTGAAGGGCAAGTGAACAGGGGCGTCTAAACTCCTATCACGCTATTTTATGACCTAAGTGGAGAGCCAGATAGAGACGTGGGTAACAAAACTATGCAGGTGCACATTGCTTCCTGGGGCAATGGAACCAGGAAGAATACCGCACACAATGGTGGGAGATGTTGCATTTCCTTCCTTCTTAGAAGAAATCTCCAAAGATGCGTGCCATCTTTTGCTACAGACTCTCAAGGGCTCACAATGCAGCTGAGGAAGTGTTTGGCATTCTTTCTGCCAGATCCCAGGCCAGTCAAATGAAACTTGAGAAGGCTGAGTCACTGGCTATGGCTGCATTCCCTGTAACTGTCTGACAACAAGCATTGGCAAAAAGAAGGCAGAGGCTCCGCAAGGAAGCATGAAGAGAATCATGGAGCATCCCGACAGTGCTCGCCAGGGGCTCTTTGATTCAAGGAGAAAGCTTAGCAATTATGTCATGTCATCAGACGCTGGACAGTTGGCCTTCGAGGACAGGACATAATGTTACCTGTAATCACATTTTACCCCCAAACAATTATGAAATTGTGCATATATGCTGCAGGGATATAGGGCTAGAATCTAAAAGGATCTAAAATTGTAGACACGATAGTGAATAGAGCTATATGAGGTTTTTACTTCATAGATTTGCTCCCATTCCGGCAATTCAGGGAGACATTGGATGAGTACCAGGATCAGTTTAACGAAAATGTCAATTGTGTAATTGTCTAATCAAAATAGCAGAGGATAGAATAAATAAGAAGGTGTCTGTGTGGAGTAATTCACAGTTCTCTATGGAATGTTTGAGGAGGTGGAAATGCTGTATATCAACAGCAGTAATTTGTGTTGTAATCTACATTTTATTAAAAGTAAGCATTTATTGATGTTTTGAAGAAAAATGGTTTGAAAAATCTCGTCAAAGCCAAAATCAAGTCAAGTCAATTTAATTTATATAGTGCCAAATTGCAACAAAAGTTATCTCATGACACTTTACATATACAGCAGGTCTAGACCGTACTCTTTATAATATTGTTTACAGAGACCCAACAGTTCCCACCATGAGCAAGCACTTGGCGACAGGAAAAACTTCCTTTTAACAGGCAGAAACCTCAAGCAGAACCTGGCTCGATAGGTGGGCGGCATCTGCCTTGAATCAAGGACATATGTGCATATCAAAGAAAAGTTTGGCCCTGAATCATATGTTATATCTCGTTTATCTAGAAGCCAAATATCTGTAGCTGCATAGTTGAGAGCTGGTATTCTTCCTCTGGCCACTGAGGTTGGTCGATTCAAAAATATTCAGGAGGAAAACCGATTGTGCGAGCTGTGTGATTTGGGTGAAGTGGAAAGTGAGACCCATTTTCTTTTATACTGTACAAATCATGATTTAAGAGAGTTAATTTTCCATGAAATTGCTCCACTAAACCCTGAAATATTATGGTGTACAGATACAGAGACTTTGTCTCAAAAGACTGGAAAAGAAGGCAAGATGGATTATTTAATTATTATTTAGTCTGATTTCTCCAGTACTATATAGCATATGTTTTTGACAGTGATTCATGAATTTTGTGGTAGACAGTGATGGTCTGAAGATTAGATTGTGAAAGTTGCTTAAGTTGCCTCTCTATTTTTGGACTTGGTCTCTGTTGTTGAGAGATGTATACGCAGCACTTTGGTTCTGGTATGAATTTGTGGTGTCTTGAAGACCCATGCAGACTGGGTATAGTTATACGCATGACACAATAATAAAAAATAATGAATTCATTTATTCATAGAAGTTCAACTGTTGTTTTTTAACAGATAGCAGCATTTTAGCGTTGTCTGCTAGAGCAGTATGAGTTCATGATTCCTGGAATTATCAAACAGCTCTACATCTTAGCCAAGTATAGCCAAAGCTCACATTCAACATGTGGAGGGAAAAAAGGAGAGGCAAGGTGCATTGCAGAGCTGCACACCCTCAGTCAAGTTCTTCATCCTCCGGTCGAATCACTGTGCTTTTATATCAGTGTGATTGGCAGCCACAAGAGTGTTGTGAACACCCTGCTCTGTCAAAAGGATGTACGTTTCACAACCTGGTCTTTGTGCGGCTTTGCCCGGCAACAAGGATAAGATGGAATCACACAGAGAGAAAACTCTGTGGAGCGATCCTACTCATCCTTCACCTCTCCACTACACCACAGAGGCTCATAGAGAGAGTGACAACAGTTATGTGCATGTGTGTGCATAGGTGAAGTGTGTTATTAACAAAATGTGTGTGTGTTTCTGCAGCATGTGATGGGGGATTGGTTTGTATAACCGTCGAATGCGTGTTTGTCTATTCTTGTGCGTGTGTATAAGGTGTGCTAGACATGTAGGAGATGTGAGAAGGTAGAGGTGCAGATGAAGGACACATGTGGGAGAAAGAGGGAAGCGACAGTGAGAGAGAAAGTTGGTAGGGGTTTATAATGGGGCACAGCAGACGCCGGGGCCTGGCCCTAATTGATCTCTGGGTAATGCAGAGGGCCCAGCCTCGGGGGCCACTGGAGGGGTCATTAGGATGCAAATATAACAGTGTGTTCCTCCTGCACACACTAGACAGACACACTGACAAAGGAGAGAGTGATACAAAGAGGGACAGGGGAAACAGAGAAATGGAGTCTGCCTCTTTCTGTCATTCACCTTCTGATCTTTTTTGTCCCCCTTATTGTTTATTACTTGCTGTATAATGTAATGTAAGCTTTTCTATTGTCCTTATCTAAATATGCTGCTGCCTTGGCCAGATCACTTAGAGATTCTTGCTCACACCAAACCAGGGAGATATATTTAATTAAAATAAAATAGACAATAACTTGCAGGTGGTAGGGTCCGAGGACTACGGGAATTGCAGATATGGCACTACAAGTGGGTATTCTAATGCCTATATACTGCCAAGGTCTTGTTGCACTTTTATTTGATATGCTCCATGTCCTAAAATTAATTGGCTGGGAACAGGTAAATGATTCAGAGTACCAATATCTTAAGTAATGCTTATTCACCGGTGTTCAGAGGTGCTGCGTGCCAGATTTGGGATGGTTATTATGTTATTTTTTCATATTGGGATTGTGGAATAGACATGACAAGGAATAGCATGCAGGTGATGGAGAATGTATTATGTATATTAATATATTCATACATTCCAAACCTGACACCAAACTTTTTTTTGATTACACTGATACCTACTTTTAAAAATACATGATGGAATTTAATTAAACAAGTATTGCATGGGCAACCTGGTTTTCAAAGGACAAGGGGGTAAAAATGCAGAAAAACATGCAAATCAGAACCACATTTCTTTGGGGACAGAACCAGGATCTATTTGTCATTTTTGCTTATTGTGTTTATACTAAAAAGCCAATCATGTCCTTCCGCTGAAACAAACCTGGACCTCTGCCCTTTTCAGGATGCATGCTGGTTATCCAAATGCTGGTGCCCCGCCCCTTGTACACATGTCTCTCATTATTTGTCTTTTTCATGTCTCCATTTTTTAAGACAAAAGCTGAGGATATCCGTGGCAGGGGTTGGGGGGGCTGGGGGCCAGCGAGAGTGGGGATCGTTTTTTCATTCTCCCCTAATTGACGTGAACAGTTCTTTTGACCCTAATTAGCGCTCTGTAATCTCTCATTTGCATATCACAAAGGCAACAGCATTTGCATATTTGTAAACGAGATGGGCCCTGCATCTGCATGCATTCCCTTGTTTCCTTGCCTTTCTTCTTTGCCCCTCGCCTTTCTCTCTGTCTCTCCCTCTCTCTCTCTCTCACATGGGTACAATGCCAGAAAGTGGCAGCGACAACAGGGCAACATGCAGACAGGGACAAGAGGCAGGCACTGGTTGCTTGGCACACGCCCTGGCACGGGCACTGACAAGGAGAAAATGAGGCGAAAAGGAAGGGAAAGCAAGTTTGGAAGAGTTTGTGGGTGGAGGCAAACATACGAGAGAAAGCTGGTAAATGAGGGCATAAAGGACGAGCTAGTGAGAAACATTATTGAGTTTTAGGCAGACTAATGATGGAGAGAAACAGAGCAAGATTAAGGGACAAGCGATGGCAATAAAGGGGTGAAAATGGTGATAAGATGCAGGACAGGGAGAGGAGAACTGTGGCACCCATATACCACATGCAAATCAATGGCTTGGTATGTAGCCTGTGTGCATCATTATTTTGGGATGGTAAAGCTGTCTCCTTTTCTTAACATCTTTGCCAAGCTATCATAGCTCTGTTCTCCTGGAACCTCCTCTCGTCTCTCATCCCTACTCTAAGAAAAAGGGGTGCAACCAAGCAAACGAACGATGAAGTGCTTACAGACTATTTACACCATCTCAGTGTCATCATCTTCATTTCTCCTCTTTCCTCTCATCTCCTTTTTGAAAAATGCTCTATCAACAGGAGTCTTCTTATGTAGCTGCTTGTTTTGCAACACTCATTATTGGTAATCACTACCTCTTAGTGCCAGTTGTTGTAAGTCACTATTGACATTGTGGAAAACGGCCGCATCAAATTGGCCTTTTAGCTTTCTCCTTTAATTTCCACGATGAAGTCATTGCTTTTTCAAAATGTCTTACAAGGTCGTTGCATCTGTCAAAATGTCCACATCCCAAGGTGATGCCAAGGGACTCTACTACTCATCCACAGTGAGGGTTTCTGATATCTTAAAATGTTGCCCAAATATTTTTCAGCGAGATCTCTTCCTTCTGTCAGTGTCCTTCACTGTTCTCCAGTAATACATGATTTCACCTCCCAGCATCACCTTTTTTTGGTTATAACAGAGGCTGACATCGGTGTGCCTACAGGTATACTGACATCTCTTTCTCCGTCTCCCTCTCTCTCCCTCTGACCGCTCTCCTCCTCCCCTTGTCAGTCCTGACCCTAGCAACGCAGCGCTCTATTACTATGGTAATGGGGGCTAATTGAATGGCCGAGGTGTAATGGAGAAGACAACACAGCCTACATTATGATAAGGAGCCTAGACAATAGCCCCACGTCCAGGGTCACCACTCGCCAATAAGGTGGGCTTAAAGGGGGATAGATGTCCTTCTTGCCCCCTCCCACCCCCCACTCCCCCCTCATCCCCATCATCTCTCCATGTGTTTGTTGCTGGCTATCTCTCATTCCTTCCCACCCTCTTTTTACTCCTGAGGATCCTGCATGTGCGAGGCTTTAAATCTTAAAACCAGTGGTTATTATTCAGGATTGTTATGTGTAGGCACAAATGTAGGTAGCTGCTATAGGTGGGAGATGTGTGTTTCAGCGTTGTCTCACGGTAGGCGGGGAGGTGGGTATCTGCTCACGCAGGTATGATGAAAAATGTAATGGGGATGCATCGTTGTTTTCCATCCCGGCTGCCATGAGGCCGGGGTGCTGGGGAAGTGAGCGGGCATTCATTTGCTCTCATTCTGCGGGTCCTCTAATGTATTCAACAGGGAAAGGTACTCTGTCAAACGTGAAAGCGAGGGGGTCCGCTTGTATTCCCTTTTTTGCATACGTGAGATCATCTCCTGATTGCAGTGTTTTGGGACAATGTAGTTCTAAACGCTGTGCTTTCACCATTTTGACACTTTAAATATTCACAGGGAATATAAACACCAGGCACACCATCAATGAAAGCATTGGAATAAGTAACCACACATTGCAGGGGAGGAATAAAAGAAACTTAAAATGCTGTAGCGAACTTTCACTTTTGAAATGGATATGATTTAGCAAGCAATTAGATCACCATTTAAATAGCAACTTTTAGGTTTGGCGCTGGTCTACCATCTCTGGAAGAAAGCTGGTTAATGGTAATTTGGGTCCTTACACAGCTTTCATTATGGTTTCTTCTGGCAAAGGAGAACAATATGGTGTTTTTACAACAAGGAGGGGTGTTTCTGTGAGGTGGACCCAAATTCACTTACTGAATAACATTAAAGAGGGAACGTGGAAGGGAGAAAGTGCTGCTCCCTTTGATTTTGTTTATGTTCTGGAAATTGCATCACCTTTGCAATTAGCCTGGTGCAGTGTGTGAGTCTGTGTTTATGTGTACTTAAACAGATAAAAGAATGAGGTGAGAGATCAGAGAAGAGGGGTGTTTAAGTGTTCAGAGCAGCATTAGATACAGCCTCTATCCAGCCGATACTTCCTGTTCTCCTTTGTTTTCCTCAGATAAGAGACTTTCACCACCATCACCGTCATCTTCTATTGTTACATTTACTGAACTGCCACACATGTTTCATTTCTGCAGGAAAGACCTGGTAATATCTGAGAGCAGCTTTAACTATAAAGATGATGTATAAAAAGGTGCTTGTGCTCATGTTGAAGGTATCTGAGGCAACCCACAAACAACAAGTTGATCATGGGTTTATAACATGCCTTGAACACTGTTTAGTCACACAGATAAGAACAAAATAGCACTTACTCTGCAAACAATCAGTTTCGCCACTGTCTTGAATCCTTGAATAGGATATTCAGCAGCTAAACCAGGTCCGTCATTGGAAGGTCTGGCTGTTTTTGCCCTTGTTGGTATGCCACCAACGTTAGAACGTCAGAGGTCACTGGCAGTTTTCAGTTCTGTGTTTTAGTTCCTTTGTGCCCAGAAGAACTCCTGAAGTTCTACCCCACATCAATAACGTTTGGCTGCTGATTTTGACTCGTGTGAGACACAATTGTGTTCGGTGTCACTGCTTGCACTGATTGGTCAGCCACCTGCCATATCAGCCATGTTTCTCATAATTTAACACTCAAATCATTCCTCACATAGATGAAATGAACTTTAACACACTTTAACAATGTTTTCTGATAGATAATAATAGTGAAGTTTCATGTTAATTTTCTAAAATGTTCCCTGTGAATGTCTAAACTTCCTGGGATTGTATTTGTCTACTGGCTACAAGCACTCTCTATCAGATAAATGCCTTTTCTTTCAGAAAAAAATGCTCTTCCTCACCGACTGAATTACTGCTTGAATCTACAACTGTTTACTCTTCCTCTCGACCCACTCCTCATCTGCCTTCCTCCCTCCTCACCCCCCAACGCCCTCTGCCAGTATGCCGCTCACCTTTAGCCACCCTCCGCACTTTGTTGATGTGAAACTCCCCGACCTGAGAGACCCAGCGGCCATGCATAAAACATGTCATACAGTGCCTGCGCTGCTACTCAGGGCTAACCACATTTTCCTTTAGCATTTATACAAAGTACTATCTTCTTTGACTTTTCAAACCCACAGAAATAAGTTTCAGAAGTTGGGCTCTGCTTTGGCTTTTAGAACCTCGAAAGTCTCTTCGGTGAGCTAGAGAAAGGCAAAGAAAGAGTGTGAAATGATGACAGAGAGGTGGACAGAGGGTGGTTTCTTTAAATACAGAACCCCACACACACCTTCACAGACATACACACACACACACACACACTGGGTCTGGTTTGAACCCCTGCTATGTCTCAGCAGCAGGGTCAAGCGGGCTGCACTTCCCAATCTCAGCACTACCCCAGTGAGCAGAGCATCAGTGAGGAAAAACAGAGAAATAGAGAAAAAAAGGGGGCAGGAAAAGTGAAGGCAGAGAGAGAAACATGGAGGGAAGATGAGGAATGGAAAGAAGAGAGGGAGCACTGAAGCCATTTGAAGCCATCTCCTGTCGGAGGTCTGGGCATCCTCCACCTCTCTCCTTCGCTCTCCACCTCCTCCTTCTCTTCATCGTGTTGTTTCTGTGTTGTCCACCCCTGCTGAGGGCCCACTCGCGCCCCCCTGCCTCAACCCCATATTGGATCTCAGTAGGCATTTTCTGCTTTTAAATGAATAGGCAAATGAGAAACAGGGTCCAATCGAAGGAGGGTGAGGGCGGGTAGGGGTAGAAGAGGGGGAAACAAGTAGCAGGGGAGCGGAGGCAATTGGGTCTCTGGGCGGAAACACAAGCCCCCACCCTTCACCCTAAACACTCCACACACACACACGCACACACACACACACGCACACACACACACACACACACTCAAACACACATACACCAAAATGTCAGGGGTGGCTAAGAGCCTGGGGGAAGGCACCTCATTTCAATATGGCCTCCTGCCGGGCGCCCCTGATGCAGCGACCGGTAGACCCCCGCTCAGAGACCCACTGATCTGTGATAAAAGCTGCCCCTGCATCCTCATCATCCTCTTCCAACTTCAAAATCCAATTCCAACTCCTCCAAATTGCTTATTGGTCTTTTTTCTTTTGGTACACTGCACCTTCATGTAGTAGGACGCATTTGTTTGAGGTCATATTTTGTCTGATATTTGCTTCTTTCAATGTTCCTGTAAAGGATAATTCCAGATTATTACAACTTGGGTCTTATTTTTATAGTTTTGGCTATTGTACTCACCAAGTCACATAATACTTATGTATTATGTACTTTATACAATTACTCCAGAATTCTAGTTATTTAACATCATGACTAGGGCTCCTTGTGGACGTTCATTATGTAATAGTGCATGCGTTTGTTTGCAGCTGCAGCTCAGGTGGTAGGTCAGACTGGCCATTAAACAGTCTTCAAATGTCTTGTTTTGTCTGACCAAGAGTCTAAAACCCAAAGATATTCAGTTTACAATGGTATAAAACAGAGAAAAGCAGCAAATGAATCAGAGAATGTTTGTCATTTTTGCTTTAAAGAGGGTGAAATGAAATGAATTAAATGAAAAATGATCTTTTTAGCTTTGAAATGAATGGAACAAAGCAATGAAATAAAATACTATATTTTTTGTAAATCATTGCTTATTGTGCTGGTTTCTGGCAAAGACAGGAGAAGGGGAAAAATTGTATTTAAATTAGTATTTGATATGTTGCTCAGTAACAGTAGAAAGTTATCAGACAGAGAATGCAAAAGAGAGAACATATAGCATCCATCATTTTGCCAACCAATGACTTAAGTTGCCTGTAACCTCGATATTTGACATTTGTTTTAACTTTAGATTATCAATTCTTTTATAATGAGCTTCACTTGTTGGTTCATTAGTCATTGTGGCAAGGAGTAAAGCTTATGTTAATGCTTATTTTGAATGTTAAAGTGATGACAAACACGGCCACATACATGTATGTACAAACAGAAGAAATGAAGTATGAAGATAGAGGAAAGAGACAGGAGTAGAGACACAGACACAAAGGTTGGAGCAGCAAGGTGAGCCGGTGTACTGTCTTGCACCCATACCATGGTGGTTTGGTGGAGCTGGTACAGGGGTCTCCAATAAGGCCCGTTGAAATATTAATCCTCTCCCCTCCTACAGCTGGAATGTGACACACACACACATACACACACTTGCATCAACACACACAGTAGCTCCCACTGGCTCCCGCACCAAGCCTGCAGAGGGCCCTGAAATATTAATGTACAAAGTAAATTAAAGCTGCAACAGAAAGAGATAGGGTTTTCTCTGTCTCTTCCTGTATATCTGACTGTCTATTCTTTATGACTGGGTGAGGGGGTGGCAGTCGGTGCAAGGGAGAAAAAAGAGAGGGAGTGGGTGGATGAATAGAGGAGGGGAGGAGGTGAGGAAGGCAGGCGGCAGATAAAGAGAGTACGACATGTCTAATGACTTAGGGCAGAGAGAGGTTTGTGCTGTCACAGCTTTGGACCATTGTGATGAGCCGGACGACTTCACAACTCACAGAACTATAGATGAGATAAGGAAACTTGATTAGACGCATGAGAGTGAAGACATGAAAATAATGGTATAAAGTAAGAAAACACAAGAAGGGAAGTGAGAAAAAGAAGTTCAGGGAGAAGTAAAAAAAAAGGGCACAAGTTAGATCAGTATTATTTTGAAAGGGTCTGGGGTCACGTATGCTGGAGTTGAGAAAGAGAATGAATAGACACAGGCTTGTTTGCATGTACGTGCATGCCTTGCCAGCTTGCTTGTGAAGGTTGGCCTTCATTTTTGCCCTACTGCCTGTAATAGAGCTGAGTGGTGAGAGCGTGGCAGTGACCTTGGACCCCCATACTGGCCTCCGGCCCCTTCGACTTTGACTGGCAGCTCATCACGCTTCTATAGTAAGTATGAGAGAACATGGTCACACACACCTGCACTAGCAGAGAATCCACAAGGCTGATCATGACACACAAGCGCAAAGACACATTTCTCTGATTCATATAAAGCAAAACACGCTCATTTTCTTTCGCTCGCACAGTTTTCTGTCTTTCAAACACACACACACACACATACCATGGCCTCAGTTCTTTATATACATTTCCATATTTGCTTGCTTGTACAGTATCAGCTAATCAAACATTACAAAAAGTACCAATTTTCAAGCATGTTCACACAGCGCAAAGACTCATCCTAAAAAGCTTCGAATTGCCACCTGATCAAACACTCGCATATAGACATTGATATGATCCATAAATCTTTCTCTGCCTCGTTCTCTTTCTCTTTTATGCACACACACACACACACACACACACACACACACACACACACACACACACACATAGAGCAGCAGCACAGACTTTATCTCCACCATCAATTTCTCCTTTCTGCATATGGCTGGAGCTGCTTATGCATGTGCCGCGGAGCTGTACTTTATCAAAGGGCCCGTCCTGGGCTTGGGGCCATGCATTATTAAACACAAGCACCACACACACACACACACACACACACACTAACTAGTAAAGGGCTTGTTGCAGGGCCTGGCCGGACAGGTACACACACACGCACACACACTCTGCAGCATTTGCAAACACCATAGACCAGGTGATAGAGGGCAGACACCACTGGATTACACCACTTATTCAGAAAGACACACAGAGCACACATGCACATACAGTATAATATGAAAACAGGCTTTGCAGGAAGCACATGGCGCCACCATGGAGACACACTGGTGAACTGTCTATACACAAATGATGGCTAAGTAGCCTAATGTATAATACTACCTCTGTCGTGGAAAATAAGTACATTCACTTAAGTAATGTACTTAGGTACAGCTCTGAGGTACTAATGCCGTGTACCCACTTGAGTTTTTACATTCAGTGTTACTTTATACTTGTACTTCACTATATTTCAGAGGGGAACATTGTACTTTTTACATAAGTACATTTATTTTACAACTACAGTTACTAATTACCTTGTAGACTAACGTTCTACATGCAAAATACATGATCAAGTTATGAAAAATGATCAATTGTAATACATTAAACCACCCACTAGTATATAAAATAGTTAAAATTAACTTCCCCTCAACCAGCTCAGTCAGCTACAACATTAAAATGGTACTTACACATTACTGTATAATTAGTAATAATGCATACAAAGATATATATTATTCCTGTTGTACTGGAACCATTGGTGTTTTGTAAAGGTGTCGTATAATCCCATAGGGGAATGTGAGACACTTAAAATAGGCCATTCTGCATAATGAGTACTTTTATTTTTTTATATTAAAGTACATTTTGCTGATCCTGATGTACTTTAACTTTTAATAGAGTGTTTTTGTATTTTGGTGGTGCTATTTTTACTCAAGGAAAACATCTTAATACTTTTTTTTCCACCATCACTTTTCTGGCAAAAGCAATAGCAAAATTCCATACAGTTGCTGTACGATGAGCAGCTGTGATCAAAGTCCTTCTATATAAGAGGACATGGCTGCTTTATGTCACAAAACATTATATAGATCTTTACATATACACATAGAAACACGCACAAGCGACTATAGACACATGTTCATACACACACACACTTTCAGCCAGCCTCTCTGCTGAGCCCGGCTGCTCACCAGGGTAATATACCCTGTCACTCTGCAAAAAGTGAATCTGACAAATTGAGCCTCAAGTGTTTGGTAAGCTTTGGATCTGAACTACTTAAAAAAAAAAAAAATCCTTTCCACTCTCTGGAATAAAAAAGAGAATTCTTTGTTCCAAAACACAGCAAGGATTTGTCAAATGGTAAGATTTTGACATGTATGGTACACAAGTGGGTCTTCATGAATGAAATGCTGCTTTCATAGAAATTCTTATGACGCAGACTCTGGTCTCTGCTTGTGGATTAAATGGTTGATGAATTTTCCACTAATGGCAGAATAAGCACGCGAGAAACCAAGGCTGTGCTGGCCATTACTGCATGCTTGCATCAGCCATTTATTACAGGCCATTAACGCTGTAATATAGTGTGATATGTGCCTCTTTCTTTAACAGGTGTGAGAGTCAGCCAAGGTAACCAGCTGCTGGGTCGCCCTCTCTCTCACCTCTCTCACCCGCTCTGTCTGAAAGACACTGGAACATTTACAGCGTTAGTGGCAGGAAGTACCACAGGTGTATGTGTGTGTGTGTGTGTGTTGCGATAACATACCCAGCCTCACCCAAACACTGACATGCCTAGCAGGTGTGTGAGGAGGCTCTTGTGATCTTGGAGACCTTTCAAAGTTTGATACAGTGTGATTGGAATTTGATTTATGGCTAGGTTGGTGGATTTTTATATCAGCTGGAAGGAAGACTGCTTTGCACCTATAGCACAAGAAAGAGTTGCAACAAATGAGCCCATTGAAATAGTAATCATGAAAGGAAAATTCCCCATGGTCATATTTTTGTAGTTTCCTACATTCCTATTGGTTATAATGCCATTTTATTCACCAACTTTGAGTTTGCTGAAATTGGGGGATGCAGAAAACAGGCGACTTCGGATGGAGTTCCACAGGACTAAGAACACTTGTGGTCAGACACACTTTAGGTACTTATTTGGAAGAGAAAGTGAAAGAAAACTTAAAAACTATAACCAAATCTGTGTATTGTAAACATCCATTAATAATTGTCAACTGACTTCCTAGTTCAAGTTTGACCTACTGTAGATTGCATGTACTCTGTTTTTCTGTGCCAGGTAAAATGTTATCATAAGCAACAGGAAGGATGGCCAAAACTATGAACATAACAGGCACAGATTGTTGTGTGTACAACAAAGCCTAAATTTTACTTTAAGCATCTATTCAATTTTAAAAATGCAGTATTTCTGTTGTTGTCCTGTGCATGTTGTTGCACTTGAGAGGTGAGTTTAAAATCTCAAATGTAGTGCTGTATATACAGCCTTCATGCAGTAGAAAAGCAGTTTGTCTTTTCTCTGTGTGGCTGTTTTTTTAGGTACATTTGCTGATATATTTCTCTTTGACCTGCAGAAATGACGGACACTCAACTTCTGTCACAGACGTGTCTTTCCTGCACCCAATGTTTTCTTATATGGCATTATAAAGGGAATGGATTGCATTAATATTGAGGACATTGCTAGCACCTTAACAGGAAGTGTTAGGTGTACTGATGAGCTCATATTGTCAGCATTCAACTCTGACCCTCACAGCGCAGACAGCAGAGAAGGTGGTGCACAGTAGAGGGGTGGAGACCAGTGTGTGTCGGTCATCAAGGTGACTGGAGCGCAGAGAGGGCAGCGAGTGACCGCTGTGTTCTCCACCCTGCATGTCTGTCACGCCTCTGACCACCGTCGAGACCGTAGCCTTTGCAAATGAGGAGCGGGGAGACGATGGACAAAATGCATGAGCTGCGATGGGAGTGTGAGAAGCAGAGGAATGCAGAGATGGAGGAGCACAAACCCCCCCTCCAAACAGGTAATGTTTATTCAGGAAGTGAACTGGCTGCAAGGGCTTCCAAACCTCGCCATGTTCCAGAATGAGTTGTGGACATTTTGTTGTGTCCCATCACAACAGGAATATTTACAAGGATACGATGCAGGTTATGACCCAAAATGAGATCAGTGTCCTCTGCTGCAAAGTCAAAGAGAGCAGCAACACAGAGGAGTTGATAGGAATCACTTGCTTTCTTTATCAAACAGCATCTTCTATGTAGCGATGAACTACTTTGGATGGTTTGAGCTGAACACACCAAGTAAGGTTCACAGAGGTTGTAAGATTTGGCATTCATTCATTGTTTGTAGCTGCTAGGCAAGGGCTGGACTGCTGGGATGCGTCTGTGACCTGTGGCATCATGTAATATGTTTGACAAGCATTTCCGCCCCGCAAGGCCCAGCATGGTATACGATTGCCAGCTCTGGCTAGTTCTGGCTCATCCCTATCTGGGGTGATGCTGGCTGAGTTTCCTCTCTGGATCCCCAGCCAAATTTTCTCCACCAGCTCCCTTTGCTTTGAATAATGTAATTGAACGGGTTATTACCCCGAGCATTTGCGCAGTCTTGAATGTAAAGAAACAAAAAAAAGCACATATTGATAGTGTTTTCATAGTTTTCTGTGATAATTGTTTTCAAGGTGTCTCTCAGCTGTCACAGCTCATAGGTGACAAGCTGGAAGAGCAGCCTAGCACATTCTGTCTGCCTCATTGCACCCGCGCCCAGCTGCAACATGCTTGCTTACCCCAACAAAATGAAAAATCAATACATGTCTCCCATCTCCCCCATCTTTTGCAGGACAATTGACCCTGACACCATGATCTCTCAGTGTGAGTGATATTATTTCCACTAGGTTGGGTGAGAGGTAAGAGACACATTTTTCAATAGGCAAGCAGGACACCTCTGAAGGCACCTTCCTGCCAATGGCCAATAAAGTCAAGTGCAGGCCATCAAACGAATAAATAGTTGTGGCAGCTTTAGGGTCTTTAAGGGCTTGATAAAAATCCAGGCATTTGTACTTTTGGTTTTAAAAAGAAAAACCAAGTTAAATTAGTAAAGATGAACATTTCTGCAAATAAAACATAGCCTCATCTATAAATTAGGGTCTACAATTTAGTGATTATGTTATTTTCTTTTATTTCTTACTAACCTGTGATGCTACCTCAGGCTCATCTGTATTTTAGTGTAAGAGAGAACACCTATTAGGACGGTAATAATGGCAAGTAACTAACAAGTAAGAGTTTTTTTTATTTAGAAATGCTCTAATTTCTATTTGCATATAAGACCAGGCAACTCTGACGTCACCCACCAAAAAAAAAGAACATCTTCAATGCATCAGCATCACGTGAAATCAAACAAATTCTTTTGCCTCTCAGATCCAGTTTTGTTTGGCTTTCCTGGATTCTGTTGCGGTCCTCCCATTTTTTCCAACATGCCATAACTCCTAGCCGGGGACACAGACTTCCTGCCGAGGTGTCGCGCTTTGAGCTTTCTCAAACACGGCCGGGTTTTAATGTATTAAAATACACACTGTCAGCACATTTCCGAAATTATGGGCTAGATTAAACGGCAACTTTGACCCACCTGTCAGAAGATACAAGCTTTTTTGCTGAGAGAGATTAATGCTTTGCTCTAACATTTTCTCCTGAACCCCCCTGAATGTTAATCAGAGCCCAAGAGCAGCAGTAGGGAGATTGGTCATTAGGTGAGGTGGAACACATTGATTTTTAATTTTGACATGCAAATTTGTTTGCCACCCTATTTGTACAGTAAGCTGACCTGCTTGCGTTCTTCTCAGCACTTCTCAGCATCATGGGATAGTTTGTTTCAAAGTGAGTGATTAGTTTACTTTCCTGGCAAGTTGTGTAGAAGTATGAGCCCAGTGGTAGCTGTGCTTCTCTTTTTCCTATTTGCAGAAAACATTTCAAACTTGACAGCGCTCGACTTTATATCCTAACGACATAATCTAGTCACTACACAATATGTATAGTGGCGTTTGTGGATACAAAACTGAAAAATCACAGGACGATTTCACAACATAAATGAAAGAAACCAAAAATATCACATTTCACAAAACAATATGCAGTGTCCATCTGCAAACACTATGAATTCCCACATAAAAACAACATATTATGACATTTCACAATAATTTCACTATAAACTAATTTAATGTTTTTTGTTAAATGTGTCAAAATAAAAGTGTAATTTTATCATTCTACTGCATACTGCCTTTTAACACAGAAATGCAGAGATACAGCATAATGTGTGTGTCTTCTTATACGTATACATAATAAGAAAAAGGAATTGCAGTTTTTTATGATATCATTGAATACATGTACTTGTGTTAAGTGGGGAAAAGCTGACTGGCTAACCAAAGTCTACAAAAAAGCCTTATTATGACATCATCATCAACTTGTTAAATCTAATGTAAGTAATTGCAGCAATCAATACTGATATGATCTTTGCATTGATTTTCAAGTGCAAAATGTGACAAAACTAGAGTGAAACAAAGTCATGTTATGTAGGAAATGCATATATATGTTGTCATTGGATAAAGCTTCATTTGCAAAAAGCCCTTAAGAACTTGAAACAACGAACCTTTTGAGTTTTGTGAGAGGAGTGTCTGACAGACAAAAAAGACCGCAGAGGAAGTCATTAGGTCACAAACCTAACCTTACACCTCAACAGGTCGTTCCTTGCCTTCACGACTTCCTGAAACATGTGGACAGCGATCGATGCAGACTGAGGAAGTGGCCATGTTTCTGACCTCTAATCCCCACCTCCTTAACAGGACTGAGAAACGGGCCTGGAGGCAAGCAGGGATCAGGCCCCTTAGGAGAAGTACACCAGTGAGAGGAATAAACAAGACCGCAGAGGGAAGGAAACACACAACGTTAGCAGTGTTGAGGGGTGGGAGAGGCTGTATAAAGGGATGTTATATGGATGAGAATGGGTTATACCTGAGGCTCAGCTCCAATTGATCCATTCACCTTCCCTCACACCTCTGGCATCACTCCTACTGCCTCTGCAAAACACCTGCTTTGTGCAAGTTTTGTTTTTGGCTTTCCTCAACACTGACCTCCTCATCTACATCTGTTTGACTGACCTGTGCCACTCCCACTGTTGGAGGATTATCTGAAGGGTTGTGAGGTCACTGATTTGTATAGGTTCCTCCTTTACCTTACACTACTCCTCAACCTTTCTCACTTCTTCCAGCCCCCTGAGAGGCTCCACTCGCTTCATTGCACAGCCGGACGAGTCGCGGCAGCAGTGCATCTCTGCCTGCCACCGTAATCGTTGCTTGAAAGCATGTTAGCCATATCAGGGAGGCAGATAACTCTCCAAACCCGCACTCTGTCAAGGCGCGTCACAAATTTAGCTCAGCACGCTAGAGCGCCTGTGGCACTGTCAGGCGGAATTAGAAAAAATTAAGACATCCATCCCGGAGACATCCAGTAGAAAGATAGAAGCAGAGACAGGCACCAGTAGATTGACATATTTGCCACATATTCATTTGAGCGTGTTCATGGGAGCACAAGCGATGTCATTGACAGCACTTTCTCACCTCAGTGACAGTGAAAAAGGCGCTGTGATCAGTGCAGTGGAAGGCGCAGCATGGCAGAGTTGGATTAGCTATGATAATATGATGACAGTAATTGAGCTTGTCATAATTGCTCAATCACTGAGCCTTTCCCCGGGGTCTGAAAGGCAACTGTTAGCGCTGTACAAGCCTTCATTACAGTGGTGTGATATCAGGATAATTCACTTACAGTGGGACGACTGGCACTGTGATCTTTTTGTGTGCGTTACGAGATTAGGCCTCTAAAGAATTAGGATGAAATAATCTTAACTGTAGCATGAGATTTATTTAATTAGCTAACTTTAAGATACATTTGTGAACAATGGACTGGCTTAATGAATGATCTTTTTTATAATTCGTCTTGTCTGTTTAATATTGTACCCTGTTTATATGTTGCAGGTTTGATCATCTAAATGCTTGCTGTCAAATGCTGCACAGGACTGATAATCTAATGTACTGTGATCACCAGTGAAAGCTACTTAGAAGTGGGAAGATTTTCAGTGTTGATTGACTCAATAACAACCAGGGGGCCATAAACAAGCACATCACAATGCCCCCAGCTCTCACTGTCCCTCACAGACAAAGATAGAGGAAGAGGATGAGAGGGAGGGCAGGAGGGATGAAAGAAGGGAGGAAGGGAGAGAAATATTAGGACAGAGAGGTGGCGGCGACAGGACCACCTCACGGCGGAATTTACTGTCAGATTTTCTCCACAAGAATCTGGACCAAAAAACCCCTCGCCACGAACGGGAGGACGGAGAGGGGGAAAAAAAGAGGGAAATTGGAAAAAAACAGCTGAGGGTGTAAATAATTCATGCAGACAATATGACTTTTTTATGTAAATTCAGTGCATTAACCCTCTATTATAATGATGGACGACAGATATGGGTGATGTTTCCTTGGTAAGAGCTAATGGATGACCATCATAAATTCACTGCACATTTTATTGTGTTGCCGGGAAAATTGTGCCTGCAGGCAACGTTGTTTACTTTTATGTCAGGGAGGAGGAGAAAAATCCCGCCGTCTTCAAAAAGAGAGAGGGGAAAAGAGAATGGGGAGTAAAAATAATGGGGCCCACACAGAGCGCCTTGTTCCGTACCTTCTGCCATGTTTGGAGCAAGCGAACCCCCAACTACCTCGGTGTGTGTTCTTCCTCCCGCTCATCCCTCTGCCTCTCCTTCGCCTCCTCTTCTTCCTCCCCTCCAGCGCTGTCTTCCTCAGAGAACAGCGGGGTCTAGTCGCATTAGCGGCGCTGCACTCCTCCACATCGCTCCGATTACAGATTACTCACTTTTGCCGCCGCTGCTAGACTTGAAATTTGGGGAGGTAGAGGGATATCATTTTTCATTACTGTCTTCTGTGAGCAACATGATACTTGCCGGCAGTGTGTGTGCACAAGTGCTGCAGATGGCATCAGTTTTCATAAAAGAAAAACGCTTTTTGAGTACTGATCCATAAAAATACAGTTTCAGCCATCAGTAGATCAAAACGCATAATTGATCAGCTTGAAATCGAGTGACACTTGATGTGTTTAACACTGACTTTGAAGCAAATAAGTGTGCAGCTAACAGACTTTCTCTTGCCACTTTAGTTGTTCACTATTGATGAAAGGAAGAGAGCTGAACACGCCTGATCAACGCCTGGTTAGCCAGTCTATCATTCCCCTTTCTGCCTTGTAGGCTGCCCCCAGGCCCTGCTCAAATCAACACCCTGCCGTCCCTCTCTCTCAGTTTCTCACTCTCACTTTTCCCTCCTTCCCTTTCCTCCTCCTCTATCCCTCCTCCCTCATCTCCCTCTCCTCCAAACCTTCCCTCCATCTCTGATTTATCTTGTAATATTGGCTCCCTAATTAACACTAGAACCGTATGTCTCATGTGTCTTGTTTTGGGTGGATTTGAGCATACTAACCCCCCAACCTCCCAATCCCCCCCAATCTCTTTTCCCTGAGTCTGTTCGATAGAGTAGGCTTGCTTGGAGCAAATTATTAACAACCAAAGGGAAAAGCTAACATACACTACATAGTCTTAGTGTTGCTTTCAAAGAAGTGTGCGTCCACTGGATTTTTTAATACCAAAGATAAATGACAGAAAAGTCTTTTTTTCTCCTATTCAAAAGGGAACCTTTGCACTTACATGGCATATTTTTCAGCTCAATATAACCTCTTAAATCAGTTGATATTACATTTATGCGCACATATCTAGTTATACTGAGAAGAAAAAGACCTGCAACACATGGAAAACACACATAGACCACATATACACACTGCTGATGTAGAGGAGTAGCAGATGGTGGGAGCCAGCTGTTTCGTACCAAGCTGGCAGTGGGCACACATGGAGACACGAAAAGACTCACACTCGCGTGTAAACACACACACACATCTGGTCCCCCTGCTCACCACGCTCCCAGCTGGCTCTTCATGGGGTCACTCTCTCACCTTCCCCAAGGACATCAAGCTACACCCGTTCACAGTGAGGCCACCTCAGCCGCCCTGGCACCACCGTACGGGTCACACACCTGCATCACAGTCCAAGGTGCCAGCTATGGCTGACTTGTCAGCGCCTGCTGCGGGGAAACGCTGCCTACTGTTACAGCAGCATACCACTGAAAATTTGCGCTCATCCCCCACTCACACATACACACCGCGGCACAGAGCTAAATGGGCCAACTAAGTGGTTAAAGCACAAGTCATATATGTTGCCCTGGATAAGGGCGCCTTGCTAAACACATGATGATAATTACCCACCCAGCTGCCTGGTGCCATGTGCCATAATAGGTCTCGCCTCAGCGCCGGGTCCTCCGAGACTTTCCCCACCCGCACATTGCTAATTTCTCAATTTGTCCGCCACATTTCCTCTCTCATTTTACCATGCTTAACCTTTTCCGTTGGCTAATGTACACCTTCCCAGCCTCTTTGTCAAATCTGGGCCAAAGTGATGCTTCCTAATGATTCACTTACCACCACAGTCATTCTGTAGATTCAAATGAACAAACAACAGCTCAAACCTCACTGGGGAATTTGATTAATAATACCATGTGCATAAGGAATTGACAAAGTGAACGAATAATATGCTTTGTTCAAATGGCAAGCAGGCCTTGCTAGGTATTTAGTAGATTTTGTTTGTGCTTAGAAGTTCCATCCTGTGCCTCTGGCAAAGCAGACACTTTGTACAGTGTAGGACCACTTTGCAGAGCCCAGAAAGTGTCTGGGGAGCCCATCTCCATTGCAATTGCTGGAGGAAAACCAAAGCTTGGCGTCGTTTCCCCCTCTTGTTTGCGGGCACTTGGAGGGTGTTTATCTAGAAAAGAATAACAACTTGTTTTATTCATGTTGGGGATTGAAGACACCATGCCCTCCTGAGAGAGGGGGTTGATCGGAATTAGCGGAAGAGGGATAGTCGCTTTTTTATTGTGGCATACGTAAGTGAGTGTGTGTGTGTGCAGGTGCCTCATAGTGCTGATGGTGCACATGAACCCAGGGGTGTTGTGTTCGCTTGGTGGGCGGTCTGTTCTTGAAGTCCTTCTTTGCAGAAGACAACATAGAAGTTGAATAGTACAATCTCAGTCTCAAATGGTTAAGACATATGCAACCATTTGCCACATAAAAGAACATGAGACAGCCTTTTAATAGGAATAACACCCCCCCAAAAAAATTTTAAACCATACCTCAGCTATAGCACGTAATTGCACGGATTATATTTTTACTAGTTTGGTAGTAGTGAAAAGCAGGTTGTGTTAAAACTTTACATGTGAGACTTTTTCTAATATCTAAACTGTTGTAAAATATCAACTATCTAGCCTACACATCAGAATTATCTAAGTGGGATCAACATAATACACTGAAACGGTGGACAACCTTGCTAAGTACAAAGTTGCGACTCTCTTGTGCACTTATATGCAAAACCTCATGTAACTGATTTAGTAACTTTATTTTCAATTAATGAAAATCCTCTCACTCAATCATCTTGTTATTGCAGAGGTATCAGTGTGTCTTCTGTACTCCAAATCAGACCTGACTGTTTCCTCCTTTCATGTCGAGACTGTGAGGTTGTTTTACGTCAGAGTCACGGTGAGGAAGCTGGTCCGCTAAACATGACTTGTTTGACATTTTAAAGCAGAGAGCATGGGACATCAGCCTCTGTTCTTGTAAAGCTTCCCCCTCGGTGCAAGCGGTATTTAATCTGCGGCAATTAAAATATTAATCATCTTACTATTAATTAAGCTGGTTGGGTGCTAGTTGCTGTTTTATTAGTGCCGCCATTTAGTGGTCGAAGTGACAACCCTAATGGGGCCACTCTGAGAAAAAGACAGTAATTGGGTTTGGCAATTCCATTTCCACCACCGACCATCCTCTCACCCACCCGCTAACTCATCAATAATTTATCTAATTACTGATATTGTGGCATGAGTCACTCTCAATTTAGGAGACAAACATGATTATTTAATAATAATAATGCTTCCAAACATATGCAATGTCTCCTGGCCTGCCTTACTTCCCTCAATTTTTAATGACTTGTTAACACAATGGGCAAAAGAGACCTCAAACAGCACAACAAAAGAAGTCCATCAGTGACCTTTACCGACTAAATACTGAGAGGAGAATTACAATAATACTAGCTGCGAAATACAAAACTGCCCCTGTGAGCGTATGTGTGTGTGTGTTTATGTTTGACTATATGCTTTATTGATAAATAGAACAGGAAAGCTTTGGCAACCTTTCAGGAGAGGTCTCCAAGATTCAAAACTGCAACAAAAAGGGTGGGGTTGGAGGGGGAGGGGGGCATCCGAATACTATCCACATCCCATAATGATCTCAATAATAACCCTGACAACACTCATGGACATAAAAATAGTGTGTGATATGGTGATATGAGTGCAAGTATGTGTGCGTGTGTATGTGTGCGGTTGGCTTGGATTATGAGGAGCAGTAAAACACAGAGAAACTCAGTGAACATGCTGGAGGTAAATGAAGTCCCACGGGGGTAATATTCACCTCGCCATAATAATTCTGCCACTGTCAAAAGCCAGCTAGCTTTGCTGTAAGTGTGTGTGCGTGTGTGTTTGTGTGTGTGCATGACGTGTCTGCTGAAACTAGCACACATGCACCCTCTCTCTCTCTCCCCCCCCCTGCATCGCAAGCCGAATCCAACTCCCCTTGTTCTTTTTCTTTTTCTCTCTCAGCGGCAAGCTCGACAACTCGGAACTGCACCTCAGTAGTCGGCTGAGGCGAGCAGGAGGAAGTAGTCATTCATCCAGTGTGTGTCAACCACAAGTTGACTAGGAGAATGAGCAGGGAAGCAAAGCGATGTCTATTTCTGTCTCGGATGAGTGGGAATGGTCAGGGAGGAGAGCACAGACTACCCACTGAGGGAGACACTGGGTTTCATTGTGAGCTTCAGGGCTATAGGGAGCAGTGATCGGAAGGTTGGATCTGTTGAATATGTGTCTCTCTGTGTGTTTGTGTACGAGCTTGCACGTCTCCTCTGCACCCAAATGCAATGAATGGCACTCATTAGCCTCATGTTAGCCTTGCTAGCCGCAATGCCCTGCGGCAATGAGGTCACATACAAGGTCATGACTTGATTACATGGTAACGCACTTACTGACATTGGTGTGTAAGTAACACATACGCTCAACAAATATCTTCCATACAGTTTCAATGCTGCTAACAGAGCAGTATCAACACTTATCGTCTGAAAATACTGCAATTTCTAACACATATTGATCTACTCGTCTAAAGATTTTTATTATTTGTTTTATTAAGACTTAACTAATGTGTATTTCACTCTAAAAAGAGTACGCATTCTTTCAACACAACAACTTTTTACTAATATTTCATTTTAAGGGTTATTTTTAACATAACACATACAATACTGTAAAAATACAATAAACCCAAAGAAGAAGTAATTTTTAAAATGACTTTTTCACATCTGAGTGTCTCAGTCTTTTGTCTTTAATTTAATGTTGTGGGTATAAAGGAAAAAGGAGCCTGAGGGTGTGCTGCGTTCTCTGTCATCAACACTGATTGTAGTTCTTATTGTATTCTGTGCTATAATTTTATAGCAACTGTCTTCCGCAAAGTCCTCTCTTAATATCAAAGCGCACACTATCCACATTCAGTTTGTCAGTTTATGGCAGGATATGGTTGTGTTAGTAAGATTATTTTATTATTATTTGGATGTTATTCCACTGGTCAGTCCGACCATCCAACACTTAAATCCGGGGGAAAGTATCTTAGGAAATTTGCTATTGATCGTCATGGTCCATTGAGGGTGATCTTCTTCTGGTGACCCCTGACCTTTCTTCCAGTACAACCACCAGGCCAAAAGTTTGACTTATACATAAGAAATATGTATGGTATTGACTGAGCACATTTGTTCTCCCTAGACGAAGATCTCTTCCCATTTTGAACACTCCATGAGCTTTCCTCCAGCATCATCCTCAGGACAAAATGTACAATTTTTGGCATAGTACTGGTACGGTTCTAAGAGTATCAAAATTGTTAACATATCGTTTGTTCTTTATTTCTTATAGTGGCAGAGTAAAGAATACTGCTTCCTCCAGAGGCCTACTGAGGCCTTAAACTTTTAGTTTTGTTGTTACTGCTGTACATGTATTGTATGGATTGGCAATAAGATATTTCCTGCAAAAAGAAGTTTTTAGAAGAAGTTTTTATTAACTTTAATAGCCAGATTCTTGTATCAGTCCCTCAGAATTAAAGAGCAAAGACTCATTTCTATTCTTACCAATTTGCCCCCTAAACAACTGTTCATAGAGAAATCAAGGCAGTGTTGAGGGCATGTGAGTGAACTCAGGGGTAAATTAAAACACTCCATCACAGAGTGCTAATATCATTCATAATTTTATTACTTTTGGCAAATGTGTGTGTAAGAGTTGTGGGTGGGGCATAGTTTCCATGTGCTGGCAAGTTGCTGAATCTGCTCCATAGGTGAATGTGTGTGTCTGAATGAGTTGATGCAAGTGGAGTGAGTTAGAATATACATAGGCCTCAGTATTTTAGTTTCCATTTTCAATTAAAAAAATCCAGGAATGTAATCGGATAAAACTAATTGGATATTAAAAATACAATTTCTTCAGCACAAATACAGTAATCAGCAGCTCATTGTTGTGTTCAATTAATCTGAAACATAGACTATGTCTTTCTTTGTGGACTTCTATGTGTGTGTGCCATTTTGAATATATGCACATCTGTGTGTGTGTGTGTGAGAGACAGAGAGAGAGAGAGAGAGAGAGAGAGAGAGAGAGAGAGAGAGAGAGCATTTGTGTGTCTGTCTTTGTACTTATGTTCATGTCTGTAATTTTGCAGCATACATGTCTGTGTATGCTCATCCAGTATGCTAGTGTATGAGAGTGCGTGGTTTGAAGGGTTGCTCATGTGTCATTTTAGATATACATATCTTTGCATGTGTGCATTTATTCATATGTGTGTTGTGTATGTGTGTGTGTGTGTGTGTGTGTGTGTGTGTGTATTTAGGCTTGAACCCAAAGCCCTCTAACTCAGACTGTCGGCCAAACAGAGGCAGGGATCTCTACATGAAATTAGTCTCTGTGGGAAGACAAGAGGCATCACTAAGGCCTTCTCTTTTAGCCAGTTGGCCCAGCCCTCAGCTGCCCAGCCACTGTCACACTGAGAAGCACATGTCATTGAAAGGAGACATTAATTGCCTTGGTGCTATGGCAGGACGCTCGCTAGCCGTGCTCAGGTGCACCTTCGCTGCTGCCTTGCAAATGAGATGCAGAGTGTTGGTTACAGTACCTCCTTCCCGGGGATAATTGACCCTGGGGATCCGCCTTGCAGTCCACCCACCCTCCATCTTGCCTTGCTTATCTCTGTCTTCACCTCCTCCTGTCTTCCCCCTCTGTTGCCTCCAAGACAGCGCAGGACACCTCCTGATTGGTTGGTAGTCAGCAGGATGGGGTTGGCCCTTTGACCCTGCAGCCTCCCTTCCCTTCTTCAGCGCCTCTCCCTTTCTCTTCCTGTCTCCAGCTCCTTCACAAGGGCATTCGCGTGGCGATGCGGCCAGTGGAGACAAGAGAAGAGGGAGCTGCCTGACACTACTACTGCCCAGACCATTACCGCAACCTTTGCAGGAGGTGCACAAACCCCTCCCCTCTCTTTCTGTTTTTGAAACGTGCCCCACCCCACCCACCCACCCACTGCTTAGTCATGTTGTTTCTGTTGTCGCAGCTCCAAGTTTTAATGAGGTGAGACTCCTTGTATTCCACTGTGTTACTGGCTGGGCTTCAGCAGGCGGTGCTGTTTATTTACAGCTAAAGGTCCGCGGCGCTCAACCTTAATCGACCCATGCATCGCTCAATCAGAGGCGAGCGTATGGAAAACAAAGGCCCACCTGTATACCTGTGCACAGTGCGGCGGATTATGTTTCCAATCCCCCCTGCACCCACACACATTTTGTTAGACTTTTATGTTTTTTTTGTTCTCTCCTCGCAGTACTTTCTCTCTTCTTTCACAATTTATTTTTCCCTCTCTAACTGTCCCTCTTGATCGCTAGCTCTGTCCTCCTTTCAGTTTAGTCTCTCTCTCTCATGTGCTTTGCTTTTCGGAGCACGACAAAAGCGGTTAGTACAAGTACACACCTGGTAAGCCATTTGCAAGAAGCCTGCGGCTCAGATCGCAGCCCCCTGAGCATAATATGCAAGGTGTGGCAGAGAATGACACTGTTAATCTTGAAGGATTACTTTCTCATGGAGCAATTTGTCACAGGAAAAGTCTATACTGTTTGCTTATGTACTCTGTGCATATCCTCCTGTACCCCGCGTTTCCTTGCCTCTGCTGATGTGCTTGTGTGCACTTGCTTATGTGTGGGTGTTAAAATGTTGAATTACTGATCAAGTGTAATTGAATAGTGGGCCATCTGCTCGGATGTTTATCTTCATTTTCTTTTTTCTTTTCTTTTGCAGATGTATTCACGCTTGTATATTTGCACGTGTCTGATTTCATCTTAATACGGGCTCATGCGTGTTTCTGTGTGTGCACGTGTGTGTTTCATCTGTAGCCTTTAACTGTCTGGAAGCCCCCTCTTTGGTGGAGAGGCCAGCCATGGCAGAAGAGGGCTGCGCTTAGTGCGTTTCATGCTTAATTCTGTGTCAATTAGTTGACTGCTACCTTCCCTCCAGCAAAAGAACGCAGAGAGAAACACAAGCCCACAGAAATCCTCTGGCTTTGACAGGCGCAGTGTTCAATCATTTATCCCAGGGCCCCGGGCCACGGAGCACTGTCAACAAACATTCCATTGAAATCATATCAAGCCTCTTCTGTTCCCTCATTTTTGTACTCTCTCTGCTCTGCCTCTCACTCTTTCCATCTCCCTCTGCCTCTTTATCTCGCTCGTTCTTTACCCTCTGCTTCCTCTCTCGATATGCTTTTACCCACCTTCGCTCTTCTGTCTCCCTTCCTCCTCACCCCTCACCCTCTGGGGTTTCTCGCTCTCTGTAGCAGGGGGTTTTAGTTCTTTCTTTAAGCCGCTGTGCCTCTTCCTCCCTCCCAGGACTTGGCAGCAGAATGGTAATTTGTTAAGCTGTTCCCTGTTTGTGCTGGTTTCACCCCCAACTTGGCATGCGGTCAAGTTGTGGTTGGATGTCAAGATGAGCACCAGATATACCAAGATCACAGAAAATTATATATTTCAGCTTGAATTTGGTCCAGAGGATATTTTAACAAGGCAGGGATGGACGCATCATAAAACATAAACATCAGTGACTCCATTTCAAGTGATACCGTATATGCATTTGTATACACAACACCTTTTGACCTATATCTTTTACACCAAGAGCGCATATACTTTAAAACTTATGCATATGTCTTTGCAAATGCTGTGGTTTTCAATATAGGTTGAAGTTGAAAGGAGTCTTTGATCACAGCATGTGGTGGGATTGAAGATCTGTGATCTAACAAATATTGAAACTGAGCGGAGGTATCATGCACTGGGCCACTCTTCAGCTTTACCACCAAACTTGACTCTTACACTGAGGAAATGAATCATTTTAGACAACAATTAAAATATGCTGTACAGACATTTCATATCCATGTGCCATTTAAAAGAAAATAGAAATTAGGCTATTTGAAATACATCAGCCAATTAACTTCACAGCCGCCATCTCTCTCTCATTTTCCCCCGTTCTTCGCTTTTGGCCCATTGGAACTCTGGGAAATATGCTGATGCAGGGTATTTTGCAGGTAAGGTGGACAGAGGCCAAATCTGAGTTTTTTCTTGGCTTCCCCTGCTCTGGGCTACAAACATTGATGCAGAGCAAAAGATAGAAGAGAAAAAAGGAGAGGAATCTTCCACTCCCCCCCTCCTCCCCTGAGCATTCATCCCGAGAGAAACTCAACTCACCTGGGTATCTCAGTGGTGGAGAGTAATAAATAAATGTATTGGATTAATTATTAAAGACAGCCTAAACGAAGATAGATTCTATCCTCTGATGGCTTGGTGGTTCCACAAGCCTGATCTTAACTCAGATGTTGTTGTGATTCCTGTTTGTTTGCCTCACTGGTGGTCAGGAGACAAATACTTTAAGTCTTCATATCTTTATTTTGCCACTTTAGACAATTCCCCATATTTACCTGTTTTATTTTGCCTATTTTGTTCTTTCATTTTCTCACAGTGGAGTAAGCATAATCACAAATAGGTTAGTGTGCAAAGAAAAAACAACGATGCCTCAAACAAGTATTCGAAATTAACCCTGAATACATGACAACACTAATAAAATGGATCAAAGGGCATACTCGAATCGGGTCTTTTCAGTTCAGACTTCAGGCCTTTGAACAATCTTTGGTGGGTGCACTCACTTACTCAGCACAACACGAGCCACCCACAACAAAAAAACCCACCAAACCTTTCTGCAACAATCACCACAAATCCAAACTTTTGTCCCTTTTTTTTTGAAACAAAGAAATCTTGAGAAGAAATCTTTCATAATTATTCAAGAAAGATTGTTTGTCCCCAGTTGTGATCATCAAACAAAATGTGTAGCGTCTCTTTGCACATGCTAGCCAAGCAGCCTAAACTCTCCTCTGGCTATTCAGGTTTACCTCCCACAGCAGAGTGCCTCTGACTTGACAACTCCAGAAGACAACAACAGAGCCCTTACATCAGTCCCTGGACAAAGCCAAATTAATATTTAAAGATCATTACTAATGCCCCGAAGTAAAACACAGAGACTAGGTAATTAATTGATTGAGCTGGGTGGTCCGCTGAGAGATTAGACCGGATGAGTGTTGTTTATCTCTGTTGTTATTGAAGTATATTTGATTGCTTTAAGCGAATGATTTCCTATTGAATGTAAAGAAGGGGGACACGCTTCTGTATGTTTGACCTGTAAGGCATATGCAGTGAGTTCATATTCTAGGAGTGATATAATCAGGTGGGGATTAATCATCCCTTGTGCTTTTCCACAGTATGTATGTAGTGTAAATTTGCAATGCCAGTAATCTATTGTACAACACAGTTTACATTGGCGCTAAGTGGAATCTGTAGACCTGTTTTCACAAGCTCATATAACAAGTGGATGGATTTCCACTGCTGATAATAGCGGATGCACTTGGCAAGACAATAAGATGTGTTCTACATCATTTGGCCCCCTTCCTGTATCAACTGTTGGATGTGAATAGAGTGTCAACAGAGTGCTAATTGTTGTTCGGCATTTTGATTTATCACAGGCTCAAGCCAAGGGAGAACAGAGGATGATTTTGCATTTGGCAGGCTGTCCCCATTCCCCAGCAGCATGCCAATGGATCTATTTCCTGGTGAAAAGCCTAATTTCAGTGATTCAGTACCTTGGATAGAGCCGCCTGCTCTGTCCACATGCTGCCTCGCTCTGTCCTATTTCCATACTGTATACAAATACAAGTGTACACTGTGTACTAATGTTGACTGTATGCTATTTGGATCTGTAACTACGAACATTTATTCAAGTGTTGTCCTTGCACTTTACTTAAATATTTCAGTTTTGTGAGTCTTTTTGCATCTGCTCCACAACATTTCAGAGGGAGACACTGTACATTTATCTGACAATTTCAGTTACGTCGCACATAGAAAATTTGAAAATTGTGAAACATATGAAAAGCTGATGAAATAGGATGCGTGTCCGGGATTTAAAGAAGCAGGTTTTTAATGTTGAAGCTAGTCCAATACTGACTGGTCTAGATTAAAAAGCTGCTTATGCATGAACAAATCAACATTCAACAAATATCCTTAAAGGGGCCACGCTTTGTAATGAGAACTTTGGTACTTTTGAAGCACGTTTTGCTGCTAGAATTTGATATTTTGGATAATCTTTTTTGGTAACTTTTTTCACTTTTTACCACCACTGATACTAGCATGAAAATTATTCAGTGTACCATTTTTTACTAACAAGAAAGATGCTAGGCATAGATTGACAGGTGTCAATTTAAGTGACTTTAACTCCAACATCAGCTGTGAGCAGCTCTTCCAGTTCCATTGTGTGTTGCATTGTGTGACACGAGTGTTGATGAGCATCACACTCAAACACAGAACTATTTTACTATGTATGCTGGCATTTTAAAATATGCTTAATTTTGGCATTTTTCCATTTTAAACACACAACATACTCCAAACATGGATAGAATTAGCATACACAGTAGTACATGATAGGAACACTCGGTATGTGTCAACGCTTTTTTTTGGTCTTTTTTGACTGCCTTTTTGTGACTGTAAATGTGAGAGGCGTCATACACAACACACATAAACAATGTTTTGGGCAGCACATTGAATAAACTTTTCTGAGTTGCCCCAAATGTCCTTGGCTTAGAACACATGAAAAGGTGTTCTTCCTTTCTTTTTTGCTATTTCTTCCCCCTTTTGAAAGCATCTTGTGAAAGGAGCATTCAGGAATCACCAGGTTTTTCACAAGTTTTTGGAGATGCCTGTCATGAATGAACATGACGGTGTGTTCCAATGCCAGCTGGCAGAGGAAGCCTAGCACGTCCCAGAGATGAGCGAAGGGCCAGCTGGATGCCCGCCGAGAGCTTTAACACACTCCTCACCATTGCTGCAAACTCCATCAGCCCGTCCTGTTAACTGACACAACACAACACTAATTGTGCATTAATCAGTGGGTTTAGTTACCCGATCCCATGAGCCTGTGGTGCATTTCAGTGGTGGTGAAACAGAAGTCTGATATTTGTGTTTCACTGTTCCATGGCTCCCTGGAGTCATGATTTTGGCTGGCTGTCTGGCATGTGGTTGGTTAAACTTGTAGTTGAGATTTTCAGATTAGATTTAAAGTGAAGTGTGGGGTTAGGTGAATGCTGGCTAGATTTAAAATCAATGATTTTATTTATGACCATCTGCGTGACAGATGATTGCAGGATTCATTTGGATATTATCAATTTACATCTTGCTAACATGATTTGTTTTAGGATTTAGATCTTCACCACACAGTGCAGAACAACTTTGTTACTTGTTACATTTTGTAGTTACTTCAAAAACATTATTGCCCTCCACAACTTCTCAAACAAATGAAGTGCAAGGATCACACTTTATTCCTATGACTGTTGAGAAAGTGCGTAGGAGAGAAGTCCAAATAAGAGGTAGACAGGATTTGTTTTTACTTCAAGATAAGAATTTATTAGAGTGTAGAAGGGAGATGTACAGTAGAAGAGTGGACATGAGACCATTGAAGACATTTAGCCTTTTTGTAAACAATTATTTCTCACAAGATTCACCTGAAATAAAGTAGCGACCCTAAACAGCCAGTCGTCGCTGTGTGATATAGAGACGGCACTGTGAGAAAATGTTCATTACACAAACGTCACTGACTGGTTTTGTGCTTTGCTCATTTTTCTGCTTTAGGCGATAATCAATCATCAAGTCATTTATCTCACACTGGTGCTGAGTTCCTTTTATCAACTGCCAGACTCCCTCAGCTGCACAGTATTACTGACTACAGGTTTGTTGGCTCACTTTGTAGAAATTACCACTATAAAAAAGTCAAGTTCCCATGACTATCTGCCGCATGTTGTTATTATGAAAAATGTAATCTACTGAAAAGGACATAGGATATTTGAATTGTAATGTTATTATTTAAATGTAATTACAACAACTTGACAGATTCAATCTAGAATTAACTCAGTTTTAAGATATTGGTTTGTTGCAGTTGCATTTTAACTAGTAAATGTCATATGTGGCCCAATGGCTCAGGGCAATGACCAACTTCCTCTACCAGCATCTTCTCACATAATTCTCATAAGGAGAAGTAAATATCAAGAACAAGAAGCAAATTCTGAATTTAACCTTTGGCAGAAACACTTTTGCCATAAGTCACCCTTTGCATTTTTGGCCTCTTGGGATGTTAACCGTCACAGATGCAGCATGTCTGGCCTCCCTCTTCTGTGGGTCAAAGCAGGCTGTGTCTGTGGTGGTAAAGCACTAAGGAGAGTGTCTGTCTCTGTGTGTGGGTGTATGTGTGTTGAAGGGGGAGTTGGAGTGTGGGTGCATGCAGATGGTTCACAAGCCAACCTTTCAATTAGGCCCGGAGTATAAATATCCGTGGCTGATTGGAATGTGGCGGCTGCTGGCACAAAAGGCTCGGCTTGGCCTGGCTCCAAGACCCCGTCGCTCACTCACTCTCTCAGTCATGCTGGAAGCCGCCCAAGGTTACTTCGTCAATGGACGCAATGATTTCTAACTCCCTGTGTCCGCCACGACCACCCTCCCTTCTCCATCCCTGCTTCCATCCCTCCTGCTCTGATTCCCGCCAGCTCCATAGCTAACTTTACATTTGAAAGAGGCCTTCAGTTGAACCCAGTTGGAGGTTTGATGTCCCTTCTTTCCCCTCGTATGTTTTTGTGCATCAACTGGATTTTGGAACTCCCATTGCAAAAGCTGTTAACTGTGTTTTCAGCTTAAAAATTTCAAACAAATTTCCCCTATGAGATTTTGTATATGCTCATATATATATTTCCGCCCACAGCGAGTGTTTGGGTTCCAGTCCAGCTCCTAATCTTATTTAGCTAATGCTGCAGGTGAACAGTCCCTGTATCCCGCCTGGGGAGACCCTGTATATCCTTCACAGATTATAGGGATGAGCTCCCAGACAACTTATCCCTCCGTCCCAAAAGCCTGTCACTGTAAGCTGTCTGAGAAATTATCCACACACCCAGACACATGGTGGTGAGGGTATGAAATGACAAAGCAGAAATGTTTTGGGAGAAGGATATGTTATCACTGTCACAGAACGATTTTGAATGTTGTGTAGTGCACAGCCTACAAATAGGATTGGAATTATTTCTGTTACAAGGTACTCGTGAACTGTTATCTTTTTACTCTTGATTTTACTTCTGATATTTTGAGTTTGGAAACTTTTCTGGTACTTTTTAGCATCCTACAATTTCTGAGCTGACAATTTATGAAAGTTTTAGAGACTAAAAATGGCCTCTGTTGCTAAATTTAAAGATTTCTCATGTAGTCCTCACAGTTTCTCAAAGCAAGAGAGTCATGCCCCGCCAATAATATCATCTGGCCTTTGTTAAGAAACCTCCCGTTTTCTTTTATGCCCTCACCCCTCCCCCGGCCCCCCTGTAACCCACCTACCCAAGCTGTGTCAGGGAAGCCCCCCAGTCTCTTATGCATCCCTCTGGAATCAGGAGAGATTAAAAATTAGGGGATTAGGTTCCCCTCCTAACCCTGTAATCCAACAAAACAATGCTTTCTAACGTTGAGCGAGAGCTCCCGAGGCGTGGGTAAGTCCTCCGTGTCAGTTATTCCTTATGGAAGGGTTCCCTAGGAAAAGACGCGCACTCGCTTTCTGTCTCTGACCACCTCCTCCATCACAACCCCCTTTTTTATGATCCAGGGCTGTAATGAGGCAACATGGGAGATGGGGCCTAATATCTGCTAATAGGGTCAATGGAATAAACTGTTTTATAGGGGTCACTGTTGGCACAAGGACGAAGGGGCTGCTAAATGCTTGTCTCCTCTGGTGCCAGTTGTAACTATGATTTTTTTACAACAACAATAGAGTGTCAGGCAGTAATAATGATTCCGATAACACTGAGGAGCCCCGGTGATGTAAGACACGGGCGGGCTACTGAATTAAGGCCCTGTTTTAAATATGTCAGTGCCACGCTCAGGCTGGAGCTATAGCTGGCCATGGGATGCACTCCTTTAATTTCATCGCTCTGTCAGCTTTTATTAAAACCCATTTGTCACAAAGAGAGAGGGAGAAAACGAAAAGGAGAGAGAAAAAAGTAGTGAGGGGGGGACAAGACGCAGATGGAGAGTGAGAGAGGGGAAAGGAGGAAGGGGGTAAAAGAGAGATATAAGCAGAGAGAAAGAGATGTGGAGACAAAGAGGGGTGACTTTCCCAAGGTGCCAGATAACAGAAATTGTTGTTTTGAGGAGGGGCAAGTGTTGCGGGTGGTGTTGATTGTGGGAGGGGGGCAGGAGGGATGGGTTGCCACCACCTTGGGGAGTGGGTCTTATAGGTGGAAGACAGGGGTGGTAAGGAGGAGTGGGAGGGTCTGAGGGGCTCAGCAGGAGTGATTAATGATGAATCTGGGGTATAGTGGACCGATGGGACTCCCCATCCCCATCTCCATCCCATCCTGCTCATCCACCTTCCCCCCACCCCTTACCCAATCCCCAACCCTCGCCACCCCACCTTCATGCCCATTTGTAACTGTCTTGGGAGGGGCCATCAAGGACCCGGTGATGTGCCCCCTCATTTTCTTGAAGACAAGAATGAGAAATGTGTCCAGAAATGTGTCATATACAAATCCAGCTCTTGAGATTTCTTTTGGATGGCTACTGTTTATTAATGTCATTGACTCAAGACTAATTATTCTTCCACACTTCTTACAAGAGGAATTCCTTCAGATCTCAACAATGCATTTGCACACACTCACACAGTGACTCACATGCTATTCAGTGTAAAATTAACATGTTTTGATGTTTCCCTTATTGAAATCCTAACAGGATTACGTCCGAACTCCTGTCTTTCATTCTGAAGGTTTGAGGAAATCACAGGCGGAGAGAAAGTCGCGCGGCATGTGCATTTATTTGTTTTCGCTGGGGACTGGGCTAGGGTTTCTGCCAGAGAGTTTATGTGCCTGTCTGAATGTGTGTGTGTGTGTGCTACAGAGTGTGTGGCAGCCACACTTTCCTCACTCTGTCAAATAGCTTTGACTTGGCGGCGGGTTCTGAAATGGCATCAAAGTGGCCCGCCGCCACATTTCAACCCCGTCCTGTGGTCCCTTACTCCCTGTCATCTACTTCTAAGCCCACGCATCCCAGTACCTACAATCAAAAGAAAATTAAATGATTCATTATATCTTCCCGCCTTCTTCACAAAGTAAAAACATGAAAAATAAAAGACAAGAAAGGGCTTTCAGAAACACTTGTTCAATGCATTTTTACGTTCTTCTCGGTTCCCCTCGTTTCTCTCTTTCTAACTGAATAGTACATGATGGCACTTGACGGAGAAGAGGAGGAGGAAGACGAAGAAAAGGAGAAAGCAGAAGGAGAAAGAGTGAGAGAGAGAGAGAGAGAGAGAGAGAGAGAGAGAGAGAGAGAGAGAGGGAATAAAATGAAGTGTGACAACATATGAATTTCAAATTTCCGAGGAGACATCAAAGTGCGCTATCCGGGGTGTCTCTTCGACAAGGACACTTTCTGATTTTTAATTCCGTCCCCTGATTGTATCGCCGAGGCCCTAACGAAGAACGGAGGAGCAACACCAGTGAGTGGCATCAGGCAACGAGAGATAGAGCAGGAAGGGAGGGAGAGGGTGAGGGGAAAAGAGGGGTGGGGGGGCAGAGAGGAAAGAGAGAGTAAGTGAGATCAGAGGGGGTTAGAAGAGATAGATAGAGGAGGAGGAGGAAGGAGAGAAGAAAGGAGAGCCTCATCCAAACACAGGCGGCTGGGCCCTTTGTTGTCGAAGCGATCATAGCTCCTCTTTCATCAGACAGAGAAATGGAGAGGAGAGAGAGGAAGAGAGACAGTGAGAGTGAGAGCGATCCACTGCTTTTTCCGTTGGGGTGACAGGGACATGGATAGAAGGAGGGCAACTTTTTTCACCCTTTGCACATATCAAATCAAGGCTCTTTTTCCAAGGACTTATCATGTTGCGCACACTTTGAGAGCAAAATGCTTACAAGTATAGCTGGGGGTGCATGTTAACAATATGTTCACTTTAACCTGAAACAATAAGTCTGTTTACACTCAGTCGATTAGCTAATGTCAACACAGTGTCAACACAAACTGTTATATATTTATTGCTAATCGCTGGTCCTGTTCATTCTTCCTCTGCTTTACAGTTCAGACGGCAGCTCGCTACCGCAGCAGTCTAATTGCCTGGGAGGCTCTCAGCAGGAGTGTGGCAGGCCTCTGGCATTCCCATTCCTGGCAAAGCTCTGCGCCAGTACTGCCGCATTGCCAGCCCTCCCTTTCCAGCATCCACGCCAGGGGTCTCATAACCCAGAAGGATCCCCCATGATGGGCACTCCCCACAAGGCCTCTTTGGAAACGGATGGGAAACTCCAGGGAAGCAGCAGAAAGGTTGGAAAGGTCATATTACTGGCATGTATTCGCATGTAGTGTACTCTCTCTCTCTCTCTCTCTCTCCCTCTCTCTCTCACACACACACACACACACACACA
>NTHP01000624.1:11516-31354 GCA_003416845.1 Oplegnathus fasciatus
TAAGTGCTTTTCTTTCAGAAATAAGGAAATTTCTAAGTGACCCCAAACTTTTGAGTGGTAGTGTAAGTCTAGGGGTTTATAAATTGATTAAAATTAATTAATTCATCATTGTCGTGAATAGGTGCCCCATGCACATTTAAAGGGGTTACTTCCCAAACCAAAGACACAGAAAAGGATGGAAGAGTAATTTATACCTACGTGTGTTGACTCAGCAGGGATAACATTAAATGAGAAAAAGTTGATCTATGGGAGAATAAATATTTGAAAGCAATACAGAATGCTTGTGAGTCTTACTGCATTATATGGCACCTGAATTTTGTGTTTTCCTTTACATAAAGAAATTTCCACCACAAACTGATGCAGAAAAGGCACAATTTGCTGCATAAAAATCCTGCATGCTGTATATACTTTATATAGGCATATACACATGCATATATTGTATATAATCATCGATTCCATGTATATCCATTCAATGTTTATTTCTTTGCACTATTTGTATTGTTTGCAACTTACAGAAACACTTGATTTGTTTATAGACATGGTAATTTTGTTGTTGCTCATTGGTGCCGTTTATATATATTTATGTACAGTAGGGCTGGGCGATATGGCTTATAAATAATATCTTGACATTTTTAGGCTATGTCGCGATATACGATATATATCTTGATGCACACATTTTCTCTAAAATAACATACCATAAATTCTCAAATAGTGGCCAAGGCCTTTACTTAGATCACCTTCAGAGGCTGACTGTGACGATTGTGGCCACTAGATGTCGCTGTACACCATGAGCATGTCCAGTCAAAGAGTCAATTGGGGGAGAGAACAAGACAGTCTCCTCTACTGGTACTCAGAGTGCATCACAGGATCATTGTCTAAACTCTCATGCTTAAAAACATATCGGTGAGGATGAAAAGTGATTTCACCGGTGGCTTTAATGCAGGAAATGCTATTTATGTGCACTTGGTCACTCCTACATTCATAACAGGCTGCATGTTTCAAAAATGCTTTACAAAGTTATTCTCAAAGTTATGCTCCACGAGGTAAGTACACGCTGCAGATCAGACTGCGCATGCGCACAGCGGAGAAGCAGTACCAAACTAAATAACAGAAATAAGACTTCTGATTTTGGTTTTCTTGTTTATTAGATTAGCCACTTCAAGATGAAAACAAGAAAACATGCAGTCATTTTCCTTTATTAAGGCATAGTCTTTTCGTTTCTCTTTTGCCAGATTGAGTGGAATAATTGAATGATCAGATGATACATGGACCTAGGTGAAGGAACAGATTGGTACTGCTACCTTCAGTAGCAATTGTTATGTGGCATATTTTGCAGAGGATAGTAGTTTGTTTCACATTTGTCCTCCTGAAAACGAACCACCTCCATATGATCAAGCCACTGTTTTTTTTTGTTCTGAATTAATTCCTCTGTTGGCACCTCTGTCTTGCAACCTTGCTCTGTGTTGAACTGATGTTAATTCAGTCAGGACATAGGTGGACTTAGTTAGAGGAGTCTCTGACTGCTTGTTTTCTGCATGTAAACGCTGCCTGCTTTTAAATACATTACTAAAATGCACCACGAAAACTTGAAAATGATGATAATGGTCATCTTACATATCGCTTAATTGATATTCGAATATATCGAATATATTCAATATATCGTCCAGCCCTAGTATATATTGATAAATAGGCCACTTTTGTACATATAGTCCTGTCTATTCTTTACCTTTATTTGTTCAGCTTTGTTGTCCTTATTCTTAGCTGTTATATCTATTCCTGTGTAAGTACATTGAGAGCAATGAAAAAACAACAACAGAAAACCTGTTGCGACTAGTTAGTAGTTAAGGTGAGATGAATAGAAATTAAATACTCAAACACAATATCCGAAGCCTAATACTTCTCCAGGCTGTTATCCTCACACAATATCATTACAGATTCACAACTCTTTAGTTATACAGCCACAAGCACACGAGCATTTTAACACACCAATTTCCATAACACCAGCAACCAAAAATGCCAAAAAAAATGTGGCTTTTAGTCTATAGGTCAGACACATAAGTGAGGTAGTGTATAAAAATAGCAAAAAGAAGGCAGGTTCACGTTTAACAGGACTTCTGATATGGTAACATAAAAAAGTGACAGATGTGTAGGAGGCCTCATAAATAGACATTTGGCAAATACAAAAACCATCAAAATCAAATGATTACTGTAACTGCCACTACTGTGCACTCACTGTCAAACTAACATTTTTCCTTGATTGCCAATATATAGCTATATATTAGCAGTACTCAAATACAAACAGTACTTAGACTCCATATAGCTTTATTTCACTGCATATATACATCAAGCAACTTTTCACAATTTGTCACAATTCTCATTCAATTTGATTTAATTCCGCTGAATGTTAAACTGCTTAGCGCCAAAGTTCAAATGAGAGTTTGTTCCACTTAGAACTGTTGCCATTTTATTCTTTGAAATGAATTGGCATTAACATTTTTTGAAAAAACAAAAGAAGGCACATTCACATTTATCAGACTTCTTATGTAGTCATATAAAACAGTGATGTCAGTCACTCTAAAATGTAAAATCTGACTTCTTTCAAAGATGTGTAGGATGCTTCATATAGAATGACCAAATACTACTAGAGGTACATGGATTCCTTCCATGAAGTCCTTCTTAAACTTTAAACTAAATTATTCTGAGATGCTTCATAAATAGACATTTGTTAAAAACAGCAACCTTCAACATCACACCATTACTTCAACAGCCACTACGGTGGACTCACTGTGAAACTAACATTTTTCCTCAATTTGGGAGATTACGATTGTTTCAACAAAATACTGTTGCTAATAGAAATATAAGTAATTAAACTTTACACTAACACACGGACATCTCATCTTTGTGGAAAACATTTTACATTCAATTGCAGAGATGTAGCTACTGCAAAAGTGTATTTCATTCAGTAGGTGAACACACATCCACGAGAGTTTCAGCTCTATGGTTTCTCCTGCGTATATTGATTCTCAGGTGTTTTTTCAAGTATGTGATTTGAGTAAAACTTTTCCCACAAATGCAGCAATTATGTGACTCCTCACTTCAGTGACTTCTTGTGTGTTTTGACCACAGACCACTACAACTGAATAGATATTTTGCAAATATGAGGCTACTTGCCTTTATGCATTCTTGTATGCCTTCCGAATCATACACTCAGAATAATAACAGGTGTTGCAAAGCTACGGCTTACAGCTTCTCAGTAGTGTGAGCTCTTCTCATGTGGACTGTCAAGTGACCGCTACGGCTGTAGGCCCTCCCACATATATTGCAAGAATACGGCTTCTCACCTGTGTGGATTGTTATATGCCTTTTCAATGTTGAAATGTTCATGAATCTTATCCCGCATGTCTTGCAAAGGTGTGGTGGCTTCTCACCTGTGTGGGTTCTCATGTGGACTTTCAAATCACTGCCAAATCGGAAATCTTTCCCACAGGTTTTGCAAGAATATGGCCTCTCACCTGTGTGGATTGTCATATGTCTTTTCAATCTTGACATGACACTAAATCGTTCCCCGCAGGTCTTGCAATGGTACGGCTTCTCACCTGTGTGACTTCTCATGTGGACTTTCAAATCACTGCCAAATCGGCAATCTTTCCCACATGTTTTGCAGGAATATGGCCTCTCACCTGTGTGGATTCTTATATGAATGTTCAATTCTGACGTCCGAGAGAATCTTTTCCCACAAGTCTTGCAAGTATACGGCTTCTCACCTGTGTGAATTCTCAGGTGTCTCTTTAATTTTGAGTTAAACTTAAAACCTTTTCCACAAGTGTCACATTTGAAAGACTTTTTACCTGTGTGAGTATTACAGTGAATCTCTGACATGGTAGAGTTGTATCCATTGTTACTGTGACTTCCACTTCCGTGATGTTGATTCTTTGGTCCTGGCTCTGCATCTCTAGTTGAGCCTGATTCTCCATGCTTGCCTCCTGTCTGATCTTGGCTCTCAGCTACATGAGAGTTGTGAGAGAGGAGCTGGTGGTCACTTTTTGGTTCTGATACCACATTAACTGGTATGTTGACTACAGACTCTAACTCTGCTGCAATTAGAGTTTTATCAGGATTCAAGCGCAGAGTCTGATCTTCACTGTGGTCACTTTCCTCATCAGTACGAGTCAACATAAAGGTATCAGTCTCCTGCTTCAGTACAAGCTGCTCTCCCTCCTGACTNTGAAAAAAAAAAAAAAATAGATGTTGCCATTTACCAGACAGAAGGGAGTTTCCAGTCTCTGCAACTTTATTTTTAAAACATAAAAATTGTACTTGTACTTAAAGATGTAGTCTACAATTCTAATCCTATACACTTTTTGTCAAATTCAGTGAATATCTCCTCACGGTCCGCTAGCTTTCCGTTCTGTGTGTGCACTGAAAAAAAAAGTCTGTTGTTCATACACAGCCCTGGCTCTGTAAACGGGAAACAAACAGAGCGAGTCAGGTGGAGCCACCAACCCAGGTCGTCAAATACCAACGCTTTAGCCGCATTTCCACTAAACACTTCGGTATAATATGTCACAACCCGTGCTCAAACAAATGCTGTGCGTTACTTGTGTGAGTTTGAAGGAGCACTGAAGAGAGAGTTGTATTTGTTTACTTGTTGAGTTCAAATATCAACAAGCTTTCTCCAGAATCATAGACTACACCTTTAATGGGTAAAAAAATGCCTTTTTTTTTTTACAAAGATCCAGCATTTTCATTAATAACCTGCTCTTAACAAGTGAAGGTGTTTTGCTATAAAATAACGATTACAAATATCCTGAATGGAGTGTTTATAATACAGCATTATGCTGGGTAGAGTTATACATGTTTGAAAAATGCTTTTGAGTTGAATACAATCTCCATAAATGTTTGTGTGTTTTGTTTTCAGCCTCATTTGTGAAAAAAGGATCTTTGAAGTAATCAACGCCTCACAGCATCCTTTCCTGGTGAACCTGTACGGCTGCTTCCAGACTACAGACCACGTGTGTTTTGTGATGGCTTACTCCCCCGGAGGAGACCTCATGACACACATTCACACCAATATCTTCACTGAGAAACAGGCCTGGTTAGTACTCATCACTCTCTGTAAAGTACACTGACATGCAGAAAAAATACAGGATGTAAGTATTATTTCCATAATTTCTCTCTGTTTTAAGGTTTTATTCATCATGTGTGCTGCTTGGCCTGGAGTTTCTCCACCAAAACAAAATTGTTTACAGGTGAGTCCTTCTCAAGCTGCTTTCAGAATAGTATTACTACCCTACCTACCTTACTTTATGTTGGGAGCATGTCGCATAATTTGGTTTGTGTCTGTCTGTCAGGGATCTGAAGCTGGATAATCTGCTAATGGATGCTGATGGTTTTGTCAGGATAGCAGACTTTGGCTTGTGCAAAGAAGGTAAGAAAATGTGAATTTTATGTAATTTTCCAAGGTCCAGTAAAAGTCGAATTCTTATGTGATGTAAACTTTTTACCTGCAGTATATGACAAGCAAAAAAAATAGTTGAATGCCATTAGTGATGTTTTGCTTAATCTCAGAAGCACTCTATACTGTATGTGTCAATGTAAAAAGGCAGGAAGTCTACAGTGATTTCCATATCATTGTTACAGAGGCATTGTCAGGATTTTGTGCGTGCAGACTTGGAATATGAATGAAAATAGAGCAAAATTATGATGCTTTGGTTAGCAGCACTGATTGTCAGTGTGTAATCACTGTTTAATGTGTGATATCTAAGTAAGGCTGTACTTCGTGTAGGTATGGGCCACGGGGATCGCACCTCAACATTCTGTGGCACACCAGAGTTTCTGGCCCCAGAAGTGCTGATGGACAACAACTACACCCGCAGTGTGGACTGGTGGGGGCTGGGGGTCCTCATCTATGAGATGTTGGTGGGGGAGGTCAGTTAAACATGCCAGGTGCCAAACTGAACAAGGCACAGGCAAAGCAGGAACCTGTTTAGGGGAGCAAACAAAAACTGTTTCAGTGTACATGTGCACATGTGATTATTGATTAAGACAGACTTGAAAAAATGTGAACATACCCTTTAATATGCAGGGAGCACAACAAAGTTTGGTAAGAGCTGTAGACACCTTCCAGATGTTTATCCAATGTTAAGGCCAAATGCAGACACGTGGTAACCCAGATGATCTACCTGTACTGTGATATAACCACAGAAGGAACAGAATCTTTTAAAAGAGTATTATGTCTGTGCTGCTCTATGTTCTTTTTCAGTCTCCTTTCCCAGGTGATGATGAGGAAGAGGTGTTTGACAGCATTGTCAACGATGACGTGCGATACCCTCGCTTCCTTTCTCCTGAGTCTGTGTCCCTCATTCAAAAGGTTGGCCTCCTATCAAATGGATGTGAACTCTCCACAGAAGTTTCTTTTTAGATGACAAAATCACTGTCATGTTAAAACTTGTAATCATATAATCTATATATATATATATCAACAGTATTGATTTTGGTCGACATTTGATTAAAGTGCAGTCCTCTAAATGATCTGAGGGTTGTGTATCCAGTTTTACTAACTCCCCTCATTGCTCTCACTGTGTTTTAGCTGCTGCAGAAAAATCCTGAGATGAGACTTGGAGCAGAAGAGGAAGACGCCTCACAGATCAAAAGACACAAATTCTTTCAGGTCATTATCCAGCCTTCATTAACCTCTTCACTACAAAACATTAGAAGTCACTGTTTTTTAGAGCTTCAACTCGAACCAGCATAATCTGAGTTTTAGGAAGACAAACAACTTTACTTCAGCTTCAAAAGAGGAATATTTTATTTTGTTCTTTATCTCATGGGTTTTTCTTACTCTCGGAGCTGTGGTTGCCCTGCCCTTAGGAATTTCTTGAAAATTCATACTTTCACAATACAGCTCATATTCAGAAATAACAAACAGGACCCATAGTAGAATATCAACTTTTAGAAAACTACAGGCACTGAACAGTTTTGTGCTGCAACAGCAGGATGAAGAGAATATTCATGTCAGTTGTGTAGTAAGTTTATTGGTCAAGTTCTGTGTGAAACTGAAATATTCAACAAAGTATAGGAATACCACATTTTCACTTTTAAAAAAATCATAAAACTTTTACCTTTCCTACTTCCATTCATCACCTTATTAACTTGAAAATTTAAGGGAAAAAATGTTTGACTTGGGGACCAAAAGTTAGTTTGTTTGGCTGTGGAACAAATGGGTTATGCTGCAGGAGCTTTTTATCTTAATTTTTTGGAGAATACATGGACTGCACTAAATAACCTCCTGCATTGAATTCCATAACAACAGCACTTGTCAGAACTGCTGTAACAAACTGTTTCCCAAACACTAAATCTAAAAAAACAAAATTTTCTGCAGAAAATATTCATGTGCTCGCTGGCGAAAATGTGTAGTTGAAATGTGAAATAGTTGAAATATGCTCAGGTTTTAAGTCATCAAAATACAAACACTGAAAGATATTGAAATGGCAGTTAAAATGAAAGTACTGAAAAAAGTTCCAGTGTAAGCACTGAAAGATCAATTATAGGCAGTGCCCATTGAAAAAGAGCAAAATAAACACTCAAAGGAATACAGTTCATTCAGGTAACTCAGGCAAAGGCTTCACTGAAGCAACAAACACTGGAGGATACTTTTAAAAGGAGAGAAACTCCTTCGAGACAGCGACAAGGCCAAAAAGATTACAGAGAGGGTTTGTTATTTTATAACATGTTATTTCGTAAAGGGTTAGGGTTAGGGTTTTTATGATGGTGTTGGTGTGGTGAGTCCAGGTCAGGTTCTCACTGTCGAGGAACCTGAAGCTGCTGACTCTCTCCACCATAGTCCCATTGATGGAGAGGGGGGCATGTCCTTCTCTCTGTCACTTCCTGTAGTCCACAATCAGCTCCTTTGTTTTGCTGACGTTGAGATGGAGGTTGTTGTCCTGGCACCAAGATGTCAGGGCTCTGACCTCCTCTCTGTAGGCCGTCTCATTGTCACCGGTGATCAGGCCGATGACGGTCGTATCGTCAGCAAAGTTGATGATGGTGTTGGAGCTGTGGGTGGCCACGCAGTCGTTTGTGAACAGGAAGCACAGGAGAGGGCTGAGGTCCCAGCTCTGAGTGGCGCCGGTGTTGAGAGTCAGGGTGGAGGATGTGGTGGTGTCTATCCGCACAGCCTGGGGTCTGCCCATCAGGAAGTTCAGGATCCAAATTTTATTATTATTTTTTTTTTAGATTTAGATTTATTGTCCCATAGGGAGGTGTGTTTCCATAACATAGAAACATACAGGTATAAACACAGCAACAAACAGATATAGACAATAAATCAAGTCTTCATGTATACATTCGTACATCCCAGCACACAACAGTGTCAGCAAGGCAGATATGGCAGGGCTGCTATGGCAGAAGGGACAAAGTTCCCTCTGAAGCGAGCTCTTCTCCATTTTAAAGTCCTGTATCTTCGACCGCATGGTAGTAATGTGAAGTGTTGATTGAGGGGGTGATCAGTGTCATTTGCTATTGTGAGTGCTGGGCGTGTGATGGCTCTGTGGTTCATGTCTGAGAGATTGGGTGTGGGAAGGCACAGATGATTTTCGAGGCAGTGTGTGTGATGTCGGGAAGTTTGTTTTTGTTGGGGATGGTTAACATGGTAAAGAAGCAGGGGGAACAGTACAACAGGATGGGCTGATTTACACTTTTGTATACTTTTGAATTGTACATTTATTTCTTTTTTATTTGTTATACAAAAAGAAAAGCACATAATTGATAACATTAATGATGGGTGCTGCGAAAAAGATTATGTTAATACATTATGAACCAGTAAAATATATTTTTATTTAGGAGTCTGTGTCAGTGGGGATCCCAGGCCTCGTTGATGAGGCCAGCTGCAGATGGGAAGAAATTTGATCATCTTTTTTTGTATAACCTCTGAGTGATTCATTCATTAACCTATTGTTAACAGGGAATGGACTGGAATGCTCTCCTGGCCAAAAAGGTGAAGCCTCCCTTCCTGCCGGTCATCAGGGCGCTGAAGGATGTCAGTAACTTCGACGAGGAGTTCACGCGCCTCAAGCCAGTACTCACCCTCCCACGAACAACCTGCATCCTCACTGCCGAGCAACAAGAAATCTTTGCTGACTTTGACTTCTCTTTCGTGAGTTGACCAAAGGGATTTACCCTCTGTGCTGCCACATCATTGTGAAAGGCAGCTGCTGTTTATACCTACTTTTATTTGCCATAAAGCTCTTCTGATTCAGCAGAAGCTAAGGAACTACAGTCCTGCCTTTTTCATTTCCACACAGTTCCACATTTCCAAGTGCACATAATCTCTGTTGCCTGTTTACTGCAACACTGTACAAAGTCCTTCAGATACTCAGTAAAGTGTGACGGGCTGCAGTAAGGCAGATGTTGCTGGAGAACTGACACATTTGACACTTGCTGGATCTGATTTCATGACACAGCATTTACTTTTTAACATCTGTTGTCCCTGCCAGATTTGTTTTTGAACTGTCTTGTGATGACTGTTTCTATCATCAAGTAGTAAGATCACAAGGCTTAACATTTACTGTTTACACTCTGTATGAAATGAGTTTTTGCTTGTCAATTTTTCTTTTTACAAATTGACATTGTGCCAGTGATGTTCCAAACATCAGCACTGCCCTCTCAATCCAAAGTACTAAATTGTAAATATTTGTGATCTTAATGAAGAGAACTGACTCTGAAGGCCAAAGTGTTGAATGTACCTTTTGCTATTTATTATAACCACTATATGTCCATCTGTTGTTAACCTCTATGTTTTTGGGATGTAATATACTGAAAATAGCCAAGTTGTTAATTTAAGTTCTTCCACAGATATGTCTCAGTCAATACGTCTGTATTTGCATTTTTAATATAATACAGTCATAACGATTATGCTTATATATGATGCACCAGCTGATATGTAAAGTGTAAACTACATGACGGAAAATATTATATGAATAAATTTATATCTGCTGGACTTTGAATGAACTCTTCATGAAATATTTATTTATTGATGTATACAGTCATTTCAAAGTAGTAAAAAACATTGCATGACAGTATTGCATATAATTCAGAAGTACACAAGATGAATTAAATATTAATTCATAAAAACCAGAGCTCTCACTGACAATGACTCAGTCCAACTGGAGGCCATCTGCATTTTGTCCACCATTACTGCTGTACATTAAATTCAACACTACATTTATTGCTGTCTTACAAGGTTACTATTGCACAAGGAAAAGCTCAAATGGAAATACCAAACGTTGTATTGCACTCAAAGCTCTCTACTTACTCTTAACTACTGTTCCACATTATTCTTCCAATTACTTGATTAAAACAGTCATACAAAAATCTAAAGACATTTTCTGGTTCAAAATAGTTTAAAATTTATATACAATATAAAATAGCTTGAAATGATGTCCATTGAAAGTTAAAGAATCCTATACATCATGGTTGGATGAAAAGCTAGGAGCAATACAGTACTGTTTTTCACACCATTATATTCCAAAATATTTATGTTCATATTTCAATATTTGCAAAAGGATGATTGTAATTTGTCATTCTCTCACTTCAAGTAACTTTTTTCAGACAAAAGCTGTTGAAGCAAGTGGACCCTGTAAAATCTCTGTGGAGAATAAATACAACTCAGCAATTACAGAAATTTCAATTTTCAAATCACATGAAACAAGAGAATGAAACTTTCTATACTACTGACTCTAGTGAGTGAACAAAGAAACCATACAAACCATAGATCTGGACTCTACACATGCACCTAAAACAAGTATATTTTTAATCAAAGGTTTAATCAATAGTTGACATATATTAAAAGTAAACTTCAGAGTTCATTAACAGTCCATCAGTCAGGTTTACTATATGTCAGTACTCCAGGAGTTTTTCAAACATGTAATTACTGCCCACGTAAATGATTCAGTGGAGGAGTGAGGGTCAAGTTTGGGTGTATAAACAAAGACCAAGCTCTGACTCAAGCTTTATGACTAGCTTCACTCAGGGCCTTAAAATTGGACAGTGCCTGCAGACAATGTGGATAATTGCCTGTCTTATGGAAATGGTACACCTGTAAACAATTGTTAGAATACGGGCTATAATGCTGGTAATCTGTTGTCCACATAGAGATGGTAACTAGGAGTGGGTATCTCATTATGGGGGGGACACAAGACAATTTAGAGTCTGCTGACAGCCACTTGAGGAGAGGAGGGGAAAAAAACAGGAAATGTAGATTGCAACAGCATAGGACAACACAAGCAAGCAATCCACTGCAGTGCTCAACCACTGAGAGGAGAGATGTTCAGTAAGGGAAATGTTGCAGAGGTATGGCACAACAACACAAGTGCCTCTATAAAGGTAAACTGCAAACAAGGATAGATCTCCCAACTTTGTGGTCAAGTATGTGATCCCCAAATCCAGAAAGGTTGTTGAAGAGTGAAATCCAGTCTTTTCAGTCTGTTTGAGCTGATCATGTGTTCCTAAACTTGGTCGCTACCCTCCCTGAAATATACCTGTTCCCACACCACTGTGCCCCACACGCAGAAGAAACCCCAAAGGTTATGGAAGGCGCCGCGGTCGAAGGGGTTTTCATCTGCGCCGCAATGTTTGAGGTAGGAGATGCGGTGGCGTGACATGAACTCCCAGGTGGTGGTGTTGAGAGAAACCAGGTAGAGGTGGGAGCCGAGCAAGAGCAGCACGATCAGCGAAAGCAGAGCCACTAGCATGGCTACGGCCAGCAGCATGCCATTGGTACGCAGCCACAGCTGCCAGGTGGGCGCGTAACTGAAACCTGTCCTGAGGAAACAAGCAGGAAACAAACATATGTGAAGGCTTTGCAGCTGCAGCATAAATCTGCCAGCAGGGGTGATTGGTGACAGTGGTGTACTCACCAGGCAATGTGCAGCCCCCACAGCAGTACCAGCAGCTGGACAGCCAGGTAAAGCACAAACCAGCGGTGGTTCTTCTCACCAACACAGTTCTCAATCCAGGGGCAGTGATGGTCGTAACGCCGGACACAGTGCTGACACGTCTGGCAGTGCTTTGATCTCATTGGCTGCTGCTTGGAATAAAGGTCATTGAATTTAGAATTTTCTATTAAAAAAACAGACATTTTTGCTATGTGGCCCGTAAACATTAAGTTTATTAAGTCCTATTGTTTGAACTCTTAACAGCCAGGCTTGATCTGAACCAGCCCCGGCCAGTGTTGTGTAAAGCTCAATTTTGACCATTGGTGTGAAAAAAATAATTGCTGTTGCTCATCAGCCTGGAAAAACAAGCTGTAATGATATTTCTGAGGCTATAGACCATCACTGAGCCACAGTACACATGATGTCCCAATAGAGAATATTTGGGACTGTGTTGCAGTGCTCTTCTTCCTCTGACTTGGGAAAACAGCCATATTAACCATTTAAATCACATAGAGCAACAGAACAACATCCAGGGAGCTGGAGAAATCTCATCTCTGTGTTCACAGCTACACGATCAGAAAAAAATATCAGGAATAAAGGAGGTTAGGTTTATCTCAGCATGCAGCTTTTTCCTCCTCCTCACACAAAAAAAACATGGAAATATACAGTATGTGAGCTTTTCAGAAAGCACCTGGATAATCTTTAGTTGTGATATTTAGAAAATAAATATGCTTACACTTAAGCTTGAACTTTTTTACTGCTGTTGTATCTGGTGACATTGTTTGTTTTGGAGTATCAGGATAACAACTTTCACTCTCTGAATCATGACTGTCCATCCATTCATGGTGGAAGCTGAGGCCTGACTGGTACAGAATACACTTGTTGATTAGGTGTTGATACTGAAAGAGCGATACACTTTTTACACAGGGACACTGGGGTTTGCATTAAGAGTGAACATTTATGCTGAGTGTGAAGCTCATTCTTGCCCTTTGATACAGACTGTGAGAAGTGGTTAATCCTTCAAAAGCTAATAAGTGGACCTGGATTTTTTTGTCAAAATGTATGTGGCTTTATAAGTTCTTTAGGTTTAAGTTGAAATAATGACCTGTACATAAACAAGGATTTTCTCAACTGCTTATAATTGAAAATAAACATTACATCTAGATAAAATTTGGTTGTTATCTCGAGTTAGTCTGTATCACAAGACCTGCCAATTGATTTGAGAGTGACACCAGGGTGCAATCTTGTGTTTACATTTTTCATAGTAACCGTCAGTTTACATGTAGATCATGGATTGTGCTTCTCATCAGCTTGGATGTTACAGAAAGAAGGTAAAAGTCAAAATACAGACATACAATCAATCCCTGTTTACTGCTGTACACAGAGACCTGACTGCTTGAATAACTCCTGCTCCTGTATCATATGATGTTTTGCGTTCACTGGAAGTAGTACAGGCATGTAACATAGAACTGTTCTTCTTGGCAACCCATCTGTTATTCTATACCACTGAGGGATCCTACAAGTACTGCACAACTTCAAGTGTCACATTTCAGTCTGACACCACTGAGAGATGACAAATTACAAACACTATGTCCACAGACAATCAATCAATCCCACTGGAAACCAGTTTTCAAACACATGACTGAAATTCCATACTGTACTTGACAACGGAGCAAATGCTGTCTGTGAGATGCCGCTGAATGCATCTAGTAAGGCTTATATCAAACTGCCATGTAAGGTTAGTATGTGGACCTTGAGTTTAATTTCTTTTCTTTTTTTGTCAAACTACTGTTTCCTAGGTCAAGAATGAACTATACACACTATACACTATGCATAAATATGTTAAAAGTATGAAACCAAGCACAGAAACTGACCAAAGGTAGTGAAAAATTGCAATTCACAATAACTTCACTCAACAATACCTGTGATGAGTGACAAAAATATCAACAGACTTTGACACTCTTTCGCTTCAGAAATCTTGCCATATTTTTTCTCATTGTGTTAATCCATGTGAAAGTGTTCTCATCCTGAAATAACTACCACGTGCCACATGAGCCCATGGCAGCATGCTGACGCGTACCTGCAGCAGACAGTGGCCACAGCGGCGCTGTCGCAGGGATTTGGTGGTGGGTGGGATCATGTCCTGCTGTTCCTCTGTCACTCCCAGCGTGAACTGCTGCAATACATGAAACAAACTGGTCAGGGAATCCACTGCCCATTTTCAGTTCAAGCTTTTATCATGACCAGTTGTGTGTGCTCATTTGTTATTTACATTCCCACAAACATGAAAAAACATTTTAAAAATAGCACCCCACAATCTAATTTATGATCTGTGTTTCCCACAGATCTGATGTACACATACTCCTGGGTCTTTATCACAAGTTGTTTATAACTGGAAATAATAAGAAGTCAGACATTACTTCACACTCCATTCTCCAAGATATTGTGAATTACATTAACCAACACAAACCATTTACAATGTTATGATTACTTCTAATATTCCATAAGTCCCTTCCCTGGCATACAGATGTACTGATTGCAAAACGGGTACGCATCAAATGCTTGCAACACCTGCACTGCAACACAATACATCTGGAAAGCCATGAGGAAGCAGTAAGAGATACTGTCAGCTGAAATCAATAAACATTTCTCAGGTCAGGAAGCCAGTCCTTTTAAAGAATAAATATAAAGAAAATGGCTAAAGACAACAAAACAAAAGACTTTTGTTTGGTTAAGAAAAATGGTTGCAGTGATTATTATAATTTTCACACAACCTTACACACACCATTATCACAAAACATAAGTGTCCCAGATGTTATCGCCTTTATCAACTAGCAACATCTGCTCAATTTCCTTTACACATATTATCAATGTTCAAGGTTCATTTATTTGTCATTTTACAACACAGGGTTGCACAACGAAATGTAAGTTGTAGCCACTTCACGCTACACACACAGAAAATATAAACAATATATACAAATATTTAGATTTGAATAGAATAAAATAAATATTACTATTATTACTATTAAAGTGGGCTTCTAGTTCCAGTCAAACCATTATACTGTAGCTGCTTCTTTGTCTTTTTTGAGATTTGTGACATGCGTTATGATGATGATGATGATGATGATGATGACATTAGGATCATCAATCACCTGTAAATCGCTGTCATCAGACAAGATGAAGCCAGGGTCCATCAGAGAAACAGCGAAATAGAGCAACACCGACACCAGCACCAGCAGGACGAAAAGCACAGGCTGGACGAGCTGGCCTGTCTCCTCCTGCTTCCTCAGCTCTAAAAACAAAACACACAGCAGACTCTGTCTGAACTCAGTGATACACACCGAAGTCCTGCTGAGAGGTCCCAAGTACAGCCGGGACCCCAAAGACTGGCTCCAACCCAGGTCAGTTTATTTCATACATCATAGCTACTAATAGTGTAGCGTTAAATCTGGACCGTAGCTTTCTTTCTCAGACAACATCAGTATACACAGTATTACCATTAACAGTTATACATTAAGAATTGTTATTGTTAGCTTGTCATTCCACGTATTACATAGTCGTGTAAGCTTACAGCTACATATAATGTAGTGCTATAATGTGTTATAATGTAGAAGTGTGACAGGCTTACCTGTATCATGTAGGAAAAGTATCAACGTTATGACCCATGTCAGAATCACATGAGCTGTTCTTATCAGAAACCCTGAGCCAAAAACATTTTTGAACATGGTCCTAGCATGTTAGAGCATCCATCCCAATCTTCAGATGGACCTGTATGATCAGACTGACAGGACCGTCAGGGACAGGACAGTCAGTGTGCGGAGATGACGAAATGATATCCAGCGCGCAAAAATAAACGACTAGCGTTAATGTTAACGTTACTTAAACATCAAAATGCGTCCTGTCAGAAAGCTAGCTAACGTTAATGTCGTCAGACAATTAGCGGTGAATTGCGACAGTCTGCGCAAACCTGCGACGTTCACATTATTTGTTTGGCGTGACTGAGCCAAAGGTTGAATTAAATATAAGTCGAAAAACTGAATATATGAATTTAAGCTTATAACTATACTGACTGCGACTCCACAGTTATTACAGAAAACAAACCGTCTACTTCTTTTTAATGCATTGTGTTTGTTGATGGGGGTCCCTTTACAGGCTAGGCTGTGATTGGTCAGTGTCGGTCACGAGACAGTCCAAGATAGGGTGGCCGGGAAGGACATAAACCGCAAGGTCTATCACCAGATGAGCAATCTACGGAAGATGCCATTCCAACAGATACCTTGATGCTTTAGGAATGTTGTTAGGCCTGCGCCCAGATACTATGTTTCCCCAACCCAGCTGACTCCCCAGTAGGAAAAATTTGTTTCTCATTACATCCCCAAAATAGAGCCATACGTGCCCTGTTTCAAAGAGATGTTGTCTCTATTCCATATGTAAAGGCATATTGGAATCGGTTAGTAAATTATATACTATAGTGGAAGATGGCTGGATGGCTTCCTCATAATACCTAATTGTGATTAAGGTTAAGGAGGTGTCCTTCAAATTATTCACAAATATTACCCCGCCAATTACTACATGCAGAAATTTAAGAGACATAATCACTAACTGCTCTTTCTGTGATGAATATCCAGAAACCGTTTTACACTTATTTTTCTCACACCAAGAAAGGGTTAGGGTTAGGTAGGCAAGGCCTTTGCAGATTTGTCATTGATCATATTTTTAAAGATTTTACATTACTATGGGGAAATGTGGTGTTTGGTTTCTTCAAAAACCCAAGAAAAGAAGACAAATATTATTTGTAATAAATTTGATAATGATGTTGGCAAAGTTTTTCATTCATACATGTAAATGAACAATAAAAAAAAACTTATTTTGTTGTTTTCCTGAAGGATGTTGCAATATGTGAAACTACTTTCTAATTCTACTAACAAAAGGCTATCAAGACACTTATCTGTGTGTTTTATAATATTTTTGTCTAGTGTGATATACCCTGGCTCTTTTGTTATTGTTCTATTTGTATACTATCCCCTGTATCCTGAATCTTTATTGTGTTCTTTTGTTAATTAAATTAAAAAAAGTTTTTAAAAAAAGAGCAACCTATGGAATGTTTTGGTGTCTGTTGACCTGGCGTGTAAAACACATGGTATAATTTCACTTAAGTGAACCAACAGATAATAGTACTAATAATAATTTATCTGTCTGCCAGGAAGCTCATACTGGAATTTAACAGATTCTCCTGAAGGCAACATGACATTCCTTGTATGGAAAAGTCAGAGTTGATATGGTGAAAAGGTCTCTGAATATTTTCATTTTATTTCTAAATGAAATTGTTGATTTTTCATTCTGTGTATGGCTATGCAGTCTTTGGAAAGTACATATTTGAATATTAATTTAGCACCATCAACTTTGACATACTGTATGTCACTGTAAATGCTCTGTTTCATCTTTCATTTTGTTATCTACTACTTTTTTTACTTTGGATTTTTTAAATTAGCCTTTTGTGTTATCAAAACAGATGACGAGCTAGTACGTGTGGCTCACGTCTCCAAAGCTGAGCCTTTCTGTGGAAACTGCTGGAGGTTTTCCATGACTTATAATGGCTGAGTACAAGACTGTTCTGAAGGAAATATCCCTCAAAACAACTAAATAAGCACCCAGTTAGTGACATTTCTTTGAAAAATATCATAAAACATTCTCATACTTATCCTGAAACAGTTGAAAATTAACTCTTGGACCTTTAAAGTTAAATAGGTAATTGAGGAGAATGAATTTACTAAAAAGAATGGGAGAGGACACAAGATGAGGTATTTTGATTATATCTTTGTTACATGTAAAACAAAACAAAGTTTATATAAATTTCCAAAACTCATTGCCAGTCACTTATTCATCTTACTTGTTTTCAAGTGATCACATCACATAATTTGTAGCTCTTTCTCAACAAAGAGACAATTACATGAAATACATGAAATGACAGTTTGATATGATTATCTTTACATACTGTTCAAAAATCCATTTAAACAATTGTGCATTGAAACTACCCAAACAGATCCATCCAGGGTTGCCATCTCCATTCTGTATTCCACTTTACTGGAATCTCTGCTACCATCACACAATACTCTATTAATCAGAGAAATGTTACTGAGCCTGCAGCTCTTTGGCCCTTTTTTCATCCAGAATGAAAGGAGTTGGCAGTGTCCTCCCTTTCAGCAGCGGCTCTAGGCCCTGGCAGAGGAAATGAGATGGAGGTTAAATTACAGCACCGTTTTTAGTCCATTAGGAAGGGATAATTCTCAAGATAAAACACTGAAGATGACAGCAGTGTAATCCTTGTCCACAAATAATTTTAAATGCAAACTGAGAAAATTGAAAACAATTTTTTTTATTCAAGGAACAACCTATAACTGCCCTGGTTTCACCAGTTTAACAATGTAACCCAACAACTATTTTTGGCTTGTCTATAAAGTGAAAGTTTTTTCCAGTGTCATTTATGTTTTTATTTGGATCTGTGGGCACTTCCATGTCCTCACCTCTCCAAAGTAGGAGACCAGTGGCGAAATCTCACATTGTGCAGGAGGATTGTCTCCTGCTGATACACTATGGGAAATAAAACACACACATTTTTAGATGTCAAGGATAAGTTCAGATCTTTAATGCATCTTAATAGAACAAGCCCCTACGAACACTGAAAGAGTTATTGGTCACTGTGATCACTTCTCCTCTCCATAGAGGAAATTTCATGCTAAAAAGACGGTAAATTTGGAGGATACTCACTTGATTTGACTCGTGCTGCTGAAGTTGCCTATTAGCTTAAGCTCAATTTCAGAATGTGTTTTGCACATAACGAAAACTGAATTTTGTCCCTCATAATAATAATAATAATAATAATAATAATAATAATAATAATAATAATAACAATAACAATAACAATAACAATAACAATAATAATAATAATAATAAGTGAGCACGCGGGCAGCAGAGTTTTGGACATATTGGAGTCTATTGAGGATGTAGTTAGGTGAACCATATAGAATGCTGCTGCAGTAGTCGAGCCTGGGTGTAATGAATGCATGGATCAGAGTTTCAGCAGCGGAGAAGGATAGAGAGAGTCGAAGACGGGTAATGTTCCTTAGGTGGAAAAAGGCTGTTTTGGTGATGTGGTTATGAGGGAGGAATGAGAGGGTGGGGTCGAGGACGATGCCAAGGTTGCAGACGTGAGTGGAGGGGGTGACAATAGAACTGTCGATGTTGAGTGTAAAATCCTGGGTGGAGCGGGTGAGGGAGTTAGGGCCGATGATGATGATTTCAGATTTGTCGCAGTTGAGTTTGAGAAAGTTGTTTTGCATCCATGTTTTGATGTCTGTGAGGCAGGTGGTGAGGGTGGAATGGGTTGCTGCAGAAATAGTCTTGGTGGAGAGGTAGAGCTGGGTGTTGTCTGCGTAACAATGAAACCGGAGGCCATGTTGACGGAGGATCTGTCCAAGAGGTAGGATGTATATGATGAAAAGTAGGGGACCAAGTACCGAGCCCTGGGGGACACCATGAGTGATTTGGGCAGTGGGGGACTTGGAATTGTTGATGGAGATGAATTGATGTCTGTCAGAGAGATGTGATTTAAACCAGGAGAGGGCGGTTCCGGTTATGCCAATGGAGGACTGAAGGCGGGAGATGAGGATGGAGTGGTTGATGGTGTCGAAAGCGGCACTAAGGTCTAGGAGGATGAGGATGGAGAGGGAACTAGAGTCGGCAGAAAGGAGAATGTCATTGGTGACCTTTAGTAGAGCAGTTTCAGTGCTGTGTCTGGAGCGGAAACCGGACCAAACAGGCCTTGACTAGGGTGGAGGGGATGGGGTCCAGGATGCAGGATGAGGTTTTCATGCCAGTGACTATGGAAGACAGGTCCGATGTGGT
>NTHP01000624.1:32294-56157 GCA_003416845.1 Oplegnathus fasciatus
GTAAAATCCTGGGTGGAGCGGGTGAGGGAGTTAGGGCCGATGATGATGATTTCAGATTTGTCGCAGTTGAGTTTGAGAAAGTTGTTTTGCATCCATGTTTTGATGTCTGTGAGGCAGGTGGTGAGGGTGGAATGGGTTGCTGCAGAAATAGTCTTGGTGGAGAGGTAGAGCTGGGTGTTGTCTGCGTAACAATGAAACCGGAGGCCATGTTGACGGAGGATCTGTCCAAGAGGTAGGATGTATATGATGAAAAGTAGGGGACCAAGTACCGAGCCCTGGGGGACACCATGAGTGATTTGGGCAGTGGGGGACTTGGAATTGTTGATGGAGATGAATTGATGTCTGTCAGAGAGATGTGATTTAAACCAGGAGAGGGCGGTTCCGGTTATGCCAATGGAGGACTGAAGGCGGGAGATGAGGATGGAGTGGTTGATGGTGTCGAAAGCGGCACTAAGGTCTAGGAGGATGAGGATGGAGAGGGAACTAGAGTCGGCAGAAAGGAGAATGTCATTGGTGACCTTTAGTAGAGCAGTTTCAGTGCTGTGTCTGGAGCGGAAACCGGATTGAAAAGGTTCATGGAGGTTATTGTAGTCCGAGTGTGTTTTAAGTTGGGAGGCAACAGTTCACTCTAGGATTTTTGAGAGGAAGGGGAGGTTGAAGATGGGCCGGTAGTTACTGAAGGTGTCAGGGTTGAGTCCGGGTTTTTTTAGTAAGGGGGTGACAGCAGCGACTTTGAGGGCAGGGGGGACGAGGCCAGTGGACAGAGAGGAGTTTATAAATTTGGTGATGAAAGGAGCGAGTGGGGGGGAAACAGGCCTTGAGTAGGGTGGAGGGGATGGGGTCCAGGATGCAGGTTGAGGTTTTCATGCCAGTGACCATGGAAGACAGGTCCAATGAGGTGATTTCAGAGAAGGATGAGAATGGGTGATTGGAAAGTGGAGGAGAGGCAGGTTCCAGATCAGAGAGGGTAGAGGTGGAGGTGGTGGCATTGGCCAGTTGGTTGTGTATTGTGTCAATTTTGCTTTGGAGGAATGAGAGAAATGATTCACATTTACTGACGGTGAATGAGTTGGAGATGGTGTCCATGGGTTTGAGGAGTTTGCTTACAGTAGAAAAGAGTGTCTTTGGGTTATTGTTGCCAGATTGTATGACGGAAGAGTAGTGAGAGGAGTGTGCGCTATTGAGGGCATCTTTGTATTGCTGTTGGTGCAGTTTGTAGGCGTCTTTGTGGATGGTGAGACCGTTTTTTTGGCAAGTCGCTCAAGCTGACGGCCCTTTGATTTGAGGTGATGGAGATGGTCAGTGTACCGGGGGCAGAGTGAGTAAAAGAGACAGATTTGGTTTTTATGGGAGTGAGCTGATTGAGACAGGAGGAGGGAGCATTGTTGTAGGTGTTGACAAGGTCATGTCTTACAGTGTTGTCCCGTTAGGAAGGGATCACTTCAAGGCCAGTATGGGCAGGAGGAATCATTACACCCATCCTTAAATGTCAAAGTAAACAAGCAACTGCATATATTCTATCCGTTGTACTGTATATGTTCATTTTTTAACTACTCTGAGACTTGGAAATTCAAGTAAATGGGGGAATCCTGCACAAAGCTATTTTACAGTAAGATTTGCATTTTTTCCCTCAAAAGTTAATGCCACTGTGTGTAGAATTTTAAGCATCTTTCAAATTATATTGATAGCATACGTTTTTGTTTTTGTAGTATCATTGTTACACTACCACCAGATGGTGCCAATGTACAGAAGTAGCTCAAGAGGTGGAGGATTTACATTACATTTTTTCAAGGATGAGAGAAAAATGTTTGGATGAAAAATGAACAAATTAGACAAAAGTTTCTTAATTGATATCCAAATACACACCTCTGACCCATTATATGACTCTGCTAGCTACTATGACCCATGATTTAATGATCAAGTATGTAAAAAAAATCAAAGTATGTAAACAAACTACGCACATGCCCGCAGTGATGCGTGAGGTCAGGCAATGGACGGGCCAATCAGAGGCCACCCTACAGTCTGCACTACATGACGCAGTCTGGAGCACATTTCAGGACACTGAATCCATCGATGTCATCGATGAGCCTGTGGTGGATTTCATTCGTAAAACAACAGAAGCAACTGTTCCCAAAACTACAGTTAAATCATTCCACAACCAGAAACCATGGATTACCAGAACCATCCAGGATGCCATGAGCACACGCACTGCAGCCTTGAACCTAGGGCTGCAGTCTGGAAACATGGACAATTATAAGGCAGAAGCCTACAATGTAAAAAGAGCAGTAAAGGAGGCAAAAAGGGACTACGGGAAGAAAGTGGAACTACAATTTCAGGGAGAAATCCCAGAAGCACGTGGCAAGGTCTAAGAACCATGACAGATCACAAGCCCATCCCCCCTCCTTGTCAAGTGCTGATGTGTCTCTAGCAAGTGAGTTAAACAACTTTTATGCTCACTTTGAGGCCATCGGCAGCCAACAAGCAAAAACAGCTGAAGCAGAGGTTAATGGGTGGGTGGGTTCACCTTCTACACCTGTCACCTTTTCTGACCATGACGTCAGGAGGGCTTTCAAGCATGTGAACACCAAGAAAGCAGCAGGACCAGACGGTATCAGTGGGCGGGTCCTCAAACTATGTGCTGACCAAGTAGCACCGGTGATGTGCCTGATCACAGATAACAATTAAAAGGCCTACCTGAAGGAAGTAGACGGCCTGACCCGTTGGTGTCAGGACAACAACCTCCTTCTGAATGTTAACAAAACTAACGAGATGATAGTGGACATTGGGAAGAAGCAGGGAAGGAACTATGCCCTCCTTATCATCAACGGGTCCTCGGTGAAGAGGGTGGACAACTTCAAGTACCTTGGTGTCCACATCACCAAGGGCCTGACCTGGGAGCTGCACACTGACTCTGCGGTGAGGAAGGCAAGGCCAAGACTGTTTCACCTCAGACACTTGAGGAAATTCCAGATATCCCCTCAGATACTGAGGAATTTCTACTCCTGCAACATCGAGAGGGTCCTGACGGGAAACATCACTGCCTGGTATGGGAACAGCACTGAACAGGACCGCAAGGCCCTGCAAAGAGTGGTTTGTTCGGCTGAATGCATCATAGGCAGTGCTCTCCCCTGCTTAAAGGACGTCTACACCAGGCGGTGTAAGACTGCTTTTTTGTTTTTTTAACTATTAACAGAGCTAGGCTAGCTGTTGGCTTCCAGTCTTTATGCTAAGCTAATAATTGCCTGCTGGCTCCAGCTTCATATTTAGTGTACAGACATCTGTGGTATCTATCTTGTCATCTAACTGTTAGCTTGAAAGGGTATTTGTAACTATTCTTTTAATGTTGCTGGGGAGAGGGACATCTGGAACACTCTGTTTAGCCCGCTGCCACTGCGACCCTGCCCCAGATACTGTATGAAATTAATGTATGAAATTAACTAACTCACTTTTTCTAATAGACCTTTCTATTAGGGTCTAAGGATAGAGGTTGTTGCTTGCTGTGCAGATTGTAAAGCCTTTGACGCAAAGTTGTGATTTTGGGCTGTATAATAAAACTGATTTGACTTTCTCACAGTGGACATTTTGCCATCATTAATGTTGTTGGTTCCACCTGTGCTTTCCCTGCTGAGACAAGTCAAAATATCTGCTGTTAAAAAAGCCTAGTCTGTTCCCAACCCATTTAGAGTACCTTTTTGTTACATTTTAGGGTTCAAGGTCTGACATTATCTGTAGCTGCAGGGTGTATATATAATAATATATTTTCCTCTGACCTGACTGTAGGAGGAAGGGTATTCCCATGTTCATCCAACAGTGTGGCTCTTGCAGCCATGGCCCAACGGCAGTGTTGAGCCAGCAAAGAGTTTCTGGCTGTGGTCGGGCTGTCTGTGGCTGCTCCGTCTGCATTTTTCAGGGGGGAAAACTCATCTTCCCTCACAACCTCAAACACAACAAAGTTCCTTCCAAAGACAGATAGTCAGTGTTGTAATTAGCTGTAAAGACACTGTGTTTTGACTTATATAATTTTATGTAGAGTAAAACAATAGATGTCAATAGTTCAACAATACCTTGAGAATGGAAAGACATCAAAAACAAATTTCTCCATCTTTATGCCATTGGGTTTGGAGGGTTTGACTTGATTGCCACATGTGTCCACAAAGGGCACTTTCTTGATAGCAACATGTTGTTTCAGTTGGCCTTCAAATTTCCTGTAAGATGAAAAAAATAGTAGGAAATACAGGACCTAAACATGCAAAGGAATGTTAAATATAGGGTTTATCCTCTGGGAGCCGGGGAGTCACCAAAATCTTTAAAAAATCATCTGCTGGGGACCATGAATATCCACAAAAATGTATGTCAGGCTGGCCAGTAGTTGTAAAAATCTTTTGCTCTGGACCAAGGCAGACACACAAACATACAGTAGCTATCACTGGGCAAAAAATACACTGGTTTTACACTTAACTGTAAATTATTACAATCCTGTGTATGAATGGATTTCACATTTCACACTATCTGGCAGAATTTAGTGGTCTGAAGGTGTCATGAGTCTTATTGACTACATTTTGGATGTACCACCTTGATAACCACAATGATTGTACTCTGACTCTGACTCTGTATGGAAGTAAATAAATAACAAAATAATTTAGTAAGCACTAAACTAATTTTATTATATCATTAAGTCTGCAAGTGTGGGAACAGATTTGTAGGATTGCGTGCGAGTGAGAAAAGAACTGAGTGTAGCATGTTATAAGCCTGCAAGAGCAACTGTGTAACAACAAGTGAGTGGGCAACAGGGCTTCTTACGTTCATAATTATCAAAGCTTATTATTATCAAGTCACTCTCACTTATGGCAGTCTGAATCCCCTGAGTGCAACTCAAACTAAGAGCAGAGTATAAACTGCTCAGTTTGACCTGGAAGTGAGGTGTTACTATGTTAGACCCCTTCGTCCACTTTCAAAATAAAAGCTGAGACAGTGGGACAGTTTTTAAACGATGAGGCTGGTGATATTTTCTATTTTTGTAATTGTCCAAAAATCCCATGTACAACTAAAACCAACAAGGTGTCAGCCCGTCTCTCAATACTTTTTAGACTTCCCTACCCTGTCTGTGGGACTCAGCCCCAAGCACACTGGTTTCTTCTCAAGATGTACATTTTTGAAAGCAAGTCACAAATATATATTTTATTTTTTTAAAACAGCTAAATAATCTCCTAAAACACCTAGTCACTGTAGTTTTTAGCAAATGTACTCGCAGGAGGACATTTGCATTTGCTGGGGACTATTTTCAGCTGCGGATTAAGACATGTGGTGCTCTAGAGTATTTGGGGCAGCAGGATGGTATATGTGGGATTGAGTGAAAATAAACTACAGTGTGTGTGTTCATGGTAATGAAGGAACATGTCACCCAGTGCAACAGTGTGGCTCATTGTTGTGTTTTCAATAGCTTTTGGGCAACAATTGAGCTCTATGGTACAGAGGAATCAGGCTTTAGATACACAGACAATACTTGTTAGTAGATAAATTCATTGTTGGTTTTCATCTTATATTGGGATTTGTTGACAATATTAAAAATACAGAATGTCACCAGACTTAGACAACTTTTTTAAGTCAGCAAGGCAGCAATCAAATTAATCTAAAGTAGTTTTCAGTGGTCAGAACCACCCTAAGCTGATTTTTGACATTGTTCATTCGCTAAGGTTTTAAAGCCTGGTGATTTGCTTTATCTTAAATGGCCCGTGGCATAAAATAACTCATTATACATGTATTTGGCACACTTGAACAGCACCTTTCTAGCTCATTTCCACTGTACTTAAAAGCGAATTATCACCAACTCTGCAGTTTTTCTCATATTTCAGAGTGTTTTAGCTTATTTTAGCTCATTGTTTTGGTTTTACAATTCCACAACTTAACTGTTTCGATTCACTCTCACCGCTCTCTCATCAGCATTGTTTCTAGATGCAGCAGGGAGCTGTTTTCAGTAAAACCCACTGTACACTACCTGCTCAGCACCAAACAGCAGACAGACACAGTTAGAGACTAGCTGGTGAACACAGTGGAGCATTTAGCAGCTAAGGAGCCAGATAGAGAGTGAATATTGGACTTCTAATGAATGCTTATGTTTCTCTTATGTATCTTTGCTGGATTTGTAAGCAATTGATTGCTTAAACATTTGCCATATCAACTTTATAAGGTGATAATATGTCAATGCTGTGTTTACAGCTTGTTTCGTCTGCTTCAAGTGGCCAAAAGATCAGTTAATGCAGGTTTAACTTTGAAAAAAACATGACCCTAACATCTAGATATGGGTGTGCCCCGTTGAACTTTGCTAGTCAACATGCCATCTATATACGTTCATGAACTGCCTCTCACCCTCTAGTCTGTAGTGTTTTTTATTTCACTGGCTGTCATTCTCCTGCCGTGCTGTCAGAGGGATCCTACCAACACATATGTGACAGTAAAGGCTCTTACTCTGCTACATCCTGCAGAAAAGACGTGGTAAGGAAGTGGTTGCAGATGTTTCCAGCACTGTACACCAACTCCCCTCCAGGTCCTCGGAGCTCAGCTGTCTCTGGTTGAATCTCGCTGTACTCCACCACCTGGGAGACGCCTCGAACCCTGCAAACCACACCCACTGGCTCTGCAGGGTACGCCTTCTCCACCACCTGACACATGATAGAGGTGAGAGGCCAGATGGAAACAGGAGTCAACAATTATGACTTTTTACTTCATTTCATTCTTCCCTTGTGAGATTTATTGTTATAAAAAAGATTAAATAGTTAGCTTACTTTGAAAAGATGGCTTTTGTGCGCCACAGGTGCTGCTTGCCATGTGCAGAGGACAGTCCTGTCTCTCTTACAGTGCTTTATTTTCCTCATTCAAATCAACTAGTAGTTAGTAGGACAAATATGTTCGTTTTGAGAAATAAAATAGATGTGAATCTTAATAGTTATTAGTGATTGAATGTTATCTCTCAGCAGAGCACATAATTGTCACTCCCCAGCACCTTGTGTCATATAAAGTTAACCTTTAATATCATGCAAGCCCAGAATCACACGTTGCCAACTTGTTCTACTAACGGATGAATTCAAATGAAATGTTTGAAACGTTAATATGATCAGTTAATCAATGAAGAACATGTTCTTCAGCCCAGGGATTCTGAACACATGCACTTCATCATCTCTTCATCCACAGTTAACCAAACTGTTACAGAGACATTTACAGCTTCCTTTATATACATCACCTGTGTGCAACACTTGAGTGTTCTGGTACCATGAGTGGCATGCTGCTCTTTGGTCTGAAGGAAACATCTCCAACACACCTGGTTATGCAACTCAGGCATTACGTAATTATGTAATTAGTTGGATTATAATAGACAGTCAGACAACTGATCTTATATCTTATATATCATGCTGTAGCATCATCTGATCCAATTCATATTTATTCTTATTATTTGGAATCTGGAGGTTTTCGGTGCTCAAGTTCATCAGCAGCCACAGAGCTGGAGCCTGTGTACAGTTCACTCATAGTGGCTGTAATAACCTTTATTTAATTAACCGCTCTTTATTCAAATAAGAGAGAAAATATTGATATGCACTTGAGATATTGAGGATTTTCTCAATATTTATGTTTGCCACAATATAATTATACTTATTTACTTCCCTTGTGGGAGTGAAGCAAGAAGACTGATATCATTCCCATGTCTGTTTGTTAAGTACAGCGCTGGAGTCAGAGCTTGGCATAAAGACTGAAAGCAGGAGGAAACAGCTAGCTTGGCTGTTCAAAAATACACCTACCAACACCTCTAAAGCTCAGTAATGAACACATTGTATCCTGTTGTGTTTCATCTGTACACAAACAAAAAATGTAAAAAGGACACTTCCCGGCTCAAGCTCTGTATTTAATGCAGACATGAGATATTAATCTTATCATCTAACTCTCAGAAAGAAAGCAAGTAGGCAAATTTCCCAAAATGTTGAGCTATTCCTTTAATGGACTCTTTTATATCTACGATATGATATTACTCTACCTTTGCTCCACAGTCAGCCCCTTTGCTCACACAGAACCCAATAAACACTGGGTCTGCAATCTTGACCAGAATGTTGTCCACACAGTACACATGCAGGTACTCCACTCCCCTTTTCTTCATGTCCTCCAGCACCTTGTTGTCCACCAACGCCTGGTACAGACCACCATTCCCATCTGACAGAGGGTGGAAATTTTTTTTTTTAACATTATGTTTATTGGTTTTAACATTGAAAGAACATACAGTCATATACACATTGACATTTATAAACATCCCCCTCCCCCCATCCTCAACATCAAACATTCAGGGAAAAAGAGAAAGAGAAAAGGAAAAACTAAATAAATAAAATAAATAAATAAAATAAAAAATAAAAATAAAAATATTAATAAGAGGTATAGTACTTTTTTTCTTATAGGTGCTGTCGTTCACTCATTAATTACAGCCTGATCACTGTCCAGGAATTGCATAAACGTGCTCCATATTCCCTGAATTTATTTGATTTCCCTCTGACCATGGTGGAGAGGTTTTTAAACATGGTTCATTACCTCAAACTATCCTGAACACACATCAGTGGCCATAGAAATGAAATGAATGAAAAAACAGATATTTGTGTCTGGAAGGAGCTGATGTGCACCTACCTGGGGCCATGGCTATCTTCCCTTTACCCTGCAGGATGACCTTTCCATCAAAGGTCACTGCTGGGATCATCCTTTGCTCAAACACAACAATGTTTGATGGCTCGAGACCAAAGTAGTTGTTCTCCTTGAAGAACTTCTCAGTGGGAGCCAGAGTGAACTCACTGGTCATTATGTACCTAAAGAGTTGCAATAAAACAGACAAAATGTTAAAATGTTAAAATTATATTTACTCTCTATAATCTTGGTGACATTATTTATCTTTCTTTGAATCACACTCCTTAAAGTGGCTATAATCAATATTTTTGTATTAACAATGTATGTGTAATGTATATGTATATGTAACTTGTATGTCAAAGGGCTTTCACATTCAAGGGGAGTTTATCACCCACTCTTCAGTTCCCCTCAGTTCCACAGAGCTTTTTAGCATCAGCTCATTGTTTTGGTTATCTGGCCCACAGTCTCACTGCTTTCATGAACCTTGTTTCCAGCAGCAGCAGGCAGCTGTTTTCAGCAAAAAGCTCTGAGAAATCCACTGTACACTACCTTACCAGCACCAAACAGCAGACAGATAAAGTTAGTGCTAGCTGGTGAACATAGTAGAGTATTTCTGTCCTACAAAAGCAGAGCAGTAACTACAAGGCTGAATTTGAGAAAAATGGTTTAAAGTTTTCAGGCTGACAAACAGTGTAACAGATGGATAGGATGTAATACTTTCATTTTATGTCTTTTCGGACCAATTATTTTACAATAAAAATAACTGACTTAGACCACAGATACAACTTAAAACTGCACTCTGTCTTTTGGAAAAACTTTATGGAATATGAGGAAAACACATTATAAGCAAACAATGGGTTCTTTCAGCTTTCCATCCACCATTTGTTAATAATTACCTTGAAATCAACATAATCTATTAATTTACAATTTTAATACATGTAAATATATGATTTAAAAGTAGCTTAACCACACCAAATCATGATTTCCACAAGAATCACAAGTTAGTTTTAATTTTAGCATGACTAGTTAAGCTGTTATCTTTATGATCCTATTTAGTCGCTAGCTTGTTTATGTAGGATAACAAACTAAATAACCAAGATGTTAGTTCATGAAAATAAATATATTTCAATTACAGGAAACAGTTAGGGGGTAAAAAAAGTAAATCTAGCTGTGGCTATCTCATTAGTAAGCTTCAGCTAAATTTGGCTCTCTTGCTCTATTCGGTTTGGTTTTTAGGCATTTTCTTTGAAATTATAGAGGTCTATGCCATAAAAGCTTTATATGTTACAACAAATGTCAAAGAGTCAGGTTCTGGTCTTAACTAAATGTTGACAAAATATATAGTTACTGCATTTTGGCTTTGTAGGGCAGATTTGGCAGCTAATGTTACAGAGCCAGATATTTTTTTTAACCTGAAACAGAGCTAAAAGGAGAGAGAATATTGGACTTACATTTACCCAGTGAACAGAAACATGACATCAAATGAATGCTAATGTTGCTCTGTGTCTGCTGGAGGTGTAAATAAGCAACTGTTTGCTAACAAGTTAACCGTCACAACTGTAACACTGTAACTTTTATTCTTGTATTTTATACCTGTCTCATTCTATTTGAGCTTGTTTTTATTTTCTATTCTATTCTCTTGGCTCTTTAATAACTGTTTTTAAATGTATTTGAGTGTCCTTTTTGTGGTGTGTTTCTTTTGCACTTTGTCTCGATGCTTTTGGTGTCTTGTGTGAAGCACTTTGAATTGCCTTGTTGCTGAAATGTGCTATATAAATAAACTTGCCTTGCATTACCTAAGTTACATTATAGTGTATTGTACTCAAATGTTTGGGAGTTTATATCACCTTGTGCTCAATATGCCTCATAATAGCATAAGCCCACAGTACATACTGTATGATCAGAGTAGTGGACGAAGATACATCCTATAATCTTACCATGGAACAGTGGATTTTGTGCCATACTTTCTGTTTGCTAGCTCCTGGATTTTGTGAATGCGCTCTGCCTGGATTTGATACAAGGTTTTACCGCTTGGTATCCCAACGTTATACATCCCTTTGGGATACTGAACACCAAGACGGGTCCCCTGACCGCCAGCCAAGAGCAGGACTCCAACTCGATTCTCTGAGATTTGCAACAGCCCTGTTAAAATAGAGTGGTAAGTTGAGCAGCAGCAGGATGCACACTGCACCTTTTGTCATACTATACAAGTGAAAACTTGAATAAAACTTTACACACATGCTGTGGTAGAGGTTTTCAGTAGTATAAGGAGATTACCCGTGATTTTGAATTATTTAGATCAGTGGTTCCCAACCCTTTCGGCTTGTGACCCAACTCATGACCCCTCGTAACAGCCTCATGTGTCTCTGTACTTGTGTTGTCTACATTGATGGAGCTTTTGTGTTTATGTGTTAAAATAATCTTAATATAAATACTGTCAAAAAAGACAGATGACGAGAAAAGATAAAGATAATCCATCATAGGGAACATTATGTGTGCTTTTGTTGCACAAATTCCCTTTACGTGATTTTGCAACTGTAAACACAGATTGGTTAGAAGATCCTGCATTGCATTGCTACACAACATAATGTTGAGAGCAATAAAAGTAGACATGACGTGATTTAGGATAGAAGGATTCATCTCAAGCCAGTTTCAAGTATCGACAAGCCTGTACTAACACTTTGGTATAGTTTGGTCAGCAGTAATTTGAAATAGTCAGTGGTGGAAGAAGTACTGAGCACTTTAAATAAGTAAAGTACTCTGTTACAGGTAAAAGTCCTTCATTCAAAATCCTACTTAAGTAAAAATACGGAAGTATTAAAACATCTTATTATATTATTTAAACATCTCTGACAAAAACCCCCACAAACTTCATGTTGTTATTCAGTAACCTGGCACCATCGTCCTCATCTTTCTTTTACTTTTCTGGGTATTCACGGGTTACCGTAATCCCTCTAAAACTGCACCAGTGTCGCTGATTCTGACCTTCATTTTCCCACTCCGCAAGAGAGTTTTTGTCACTTTTCCTCACGCTGCCAATGAACTCCGGAGGGACTGGCTCTATGTGTTGATCCAGGCTGGCAGACGGGGAGGCTGCAGCCCTCGCAGCCCCCTCACAGTGATCCTTTAGTCTCTTTAGATCCAGCTGAGACAGCTCTTGGAGGAAACTGTCCCTCTCCTCCTCACACAGCTCCGGCCAAAACTGCAGGATGTGAGACTGTCCTGCACTCTCTAAACTCTGCTCCACTTGCTTTAATGAAAGCATTTTGTGTCTCTGTAACAAAACAAACCGTGGAATAGGAAAGTAAGATACCGGTACAGCCTACACACATCCAACGTCCTTCTCTCGTGCTGTAGGAGTGTGGTAGTTTGTAGGAAATGACTGCGTGTCATGAACTCGTGACTGCAGCTCTTGGATCCAAACAAGGATCCTGTGGTGAACTACTCAAATATAACAGGATGTACTACTGCAGCCGAATGAAAGATGTCTTTATGCTGTTCAGGTTTATGAACCTGAGGCGACCAAACATGTCTGAAATAGCTTTCTGACACCCGACGTTTGGACTACTTCCTGTCAGTCAGTAGCGAGCCATGAGACCAGAGGCTACAGCGACAAATTCAGGGGCAAAGCTGTGTTGACTCAGCGTCTTTCATCAGCTGACTGTACAGCGTGAAGTTCAAATCAGTCGACCGCTGCAAGTACCTGTTCCCCGTCAAAGTGCTAAATAAAGCAGTCCTACCATATCATTTAATGTACATTTAATTTCAACTAAAATGTAATCAACATAATTTTTGGAATTCTGAATTCTTTTCAGCAGTGGTGGAATGAAGCTTCTAACAATGATATATAGCCTAATAATATTCGATATTATTCAGTTGACCTCCGTTATAGAGACTTGAGGCAGTTTTCAAAGTAACGTAACGTAAATACTGTAGGCCTAATTAAGTACAATTTTGAAGTACTTGTAGCCTACTTAACTTGAGTATTCCCATTACTTTATAGTTCTACTCCACTACAAAAAAATATTGTAAGTTTTGCTATTTATCTGACAGTAATAGTTACTTTGCGGATTAAGATTTCGCTTTAAAAACATTATTTCCAAGGAAAAATGGTGCAAAAATATATGTGTCTGTTTGGGTTTGTAACTACAGGAGATTCAGCAGTGTACATTTGTGCACAGAAATGTACAAATGTGAATTTATTTTGGTGTGCACAAATATTCAGGTACAAGTGTACGATTTTTTTTCACTTCACTAAAACTTATTTATGTGTAAATAATACATGCATTATTTTGCTGATTGTTATAAATTACATCCAAATGGATATCCACTCGACCAGCAACAGTATTAAAATACCGCTACCATGTTAATGCATTAACAATCGAATAATATATATGATATACGGTATATAACAATAAAACTCTGAAATTGTTCATTCTGCAAAATGAGTACTTTTACTGAAAGATCCCCTCCAGACATGTTTTAAGAAATAAAAATACTCAAATTTGTGTACAAAAAGTTCGGTTACCTCGTTAAAAATGACTACAATTACATCTCCTCCTTCTCCCTTATTGAAAAATCCTGAAACTATGAATATGCAAATATTGTTTATTTCATTTAACTGCTTGGCACAAAATGTGTCCTACAGTCTCAGTATGTGTCCAGCGGAGGCTTCAAGTTTCCACATCACACTTGTGTAAGTTGCATATTTGACCACGATTGGCTTCCAAACTAGTTGTGATGTCACAAAATCCTACTTGTACGTATATGCCTTAAACTCACATTTAGGTTGAGCTCAGATAAACTTTCCCCTTTAAGCAGATGAAAACAGTCTTCTAGAGTCAAACATACACATCACTCTGCACAATGAAGGTCAAATATTTAACTGAAATAACAAAAAGCAAAGCACATTTCTGAGTGGAGGGGGACTTTAAGTAAAGGATCTGAGTACTTCCATTATTACCTTTTACATTGATTTTTACACACTACATTTATCTGATGTAGTTACTTAAGGTTTTATATACAGTATGTTGCAGTGTTCCAGTTTAAACTAGTCACGGTGATAGATGTATTGGCTTTATAGAACATTTTAATATGCACTCAGTACTGCTGTTTTGCAGTTTCATACTCGCCTGATTTGGTAATGTCCTGAATCTCTACAGTGGGAAACTGCAAACCTTCCCTGTTCAGTATATTTTCAGTATAGGCAAGATGTCTGATTTCCAGCATATTACTCTCTTCTTTGAAAGTACAGCAGCAACAGTACATGGAGTAATTAGACCAGTTACAGTATCAGTATTTGTGTAAGACTGACTGAAAGTTGTTGAGTCTCATTGTTTTTGCACTTATTGAACAACTTCCCCACTTTCATTTCCACCAGACCAGACTGTCTGATTGTGCAAGCACACTGTACTTGAAGTGACTGCTGTCTGTCACATGTGTAGGCTGCTTATTGATATTGTCTCTCTGCTTTCTGTCTCTGTCTGCTCTCTGTCTTTTAAGCTTTCTGAACAAGCCTGTACAAGGGACAGTGTATTTTCTCCCATCAGGCAGAGTGGGTGCTGCTGTGCCTGGAGCCCCACCTTTCTTCACACAGGGCCCTGTCATGGAAGGGTGGATGTGGAGATAAAGTGGGTTGGTGATTGTGATAAAAACCTGGTTACAGCAGCCCTCAAAACTGTGACTGTAGTCATTTGTGCCCATGAGCTTCACTAGGCCAGAGACCACTCTATAAAGGGCCTAACATAATGCTATTAGCTTTTGACTCTATTTCAAATAATTCTCTGATGCAGGGTTTTAAACAGTCACAACATAATGTCACATTTGAAAGGTATTTGGAGAGAGAGCAACAGGACACTCAATTTTAGTCCTTCTCTTCATCGACCTGCCTCCTTGTGGCTTAACTGTAAATTACAGGTGGGAGGTGACTTTCCTGTGGAGGCCCTGCTATGAAAGATGATTTGGTAAAGGCCACGAAGCATAACAGTATCATTCTTTTTTACAGAACCATTCATGTAAGAATTATTTATTGTACTGTACAGTACATGAATATGCTGTATACAGTAGCCTATAAATGTAAGGGTTATATGTCTGTTTAGAAAAACATCTTTCCTACTTTGAAATTACACACAAATTCACTGAAAGCCCAGATCTCCCAGTTTTCCACCAGCACTTAAATGCAGCATGCATTTGTGGATCTGGAGAGCTTGAAAAGAGTCTCAAAACTCCACTCGCAAATGTAACCTGATCCGTCAGGCGATCTGTGCACACACATTTAACAATCTGTAAATAAATACAAAAGAATGTCACAAATATTTTTAGACTTTGTACACACAGGAAGGTTTTCAAAAGTGAAAATGATCAGATCTGTGAAGTTGAAGTTAAAAATCTGTACATAAAATATTAATATTTATTCAGGTTGTGATGTGTGCATTTGTAAACTGTTTTACATGTGTTCAAATTGCTTGGTATTGGTGTGCAGAAATCGCTGTACACATTTGTTAATCTTATTTCTCATTTGTAGATCATGTAATAGGCTACACATTTGCGACCATTTTGAGTCTAATCTCTCTGCATACTAATGGGCCCCAGGAATGGGAGCCTAAAATCAATGATCAGCTCCTTGGATTTGTTGACGTTGAGCAGTAGATTGTTCTCTGTGCACCACCCTGCAAGATCGTTCATTTCCTCCTGATATGAAGTCTAATCATCATTTGAAATCCGGCCGATGATGGTGGTGTCGTCCACAAACTTCACAACAGAGTTCTCTCCATGTTGGGGACTGAGGGAGCTGAGCACACAGCCCTGGGGGGCTGCAGTGATCAGCACTAGAGAGGAGGAGGTGTGACCGCCAATCCGAACTGTCTGGTGTCAGTTTGTGAGGAAGTCCAATATCCAGTTGCAGAGTGTTGTACTCAAGCCCAGAGTGCTAAGTTTCCCAATCAGTTTCATGGGGGTGATTATGTTGAATGCTGAGCTGAAATAAAAAAAAAAACAGCATTCTGATGTAGGTGTTGTTATTTTCAAAGTGTGTGAAGATTGGAGGGCAGTGGAGATGGCATCCTCTGTGGATCTGTTAGCACTGAATGCAAACTAGTGAGGGTGCAGGCTGGCTGGGATGTTGTCTTTGATGTGCTGGAGAGCCAGTTTCTCAAAGCACTTCATCAGGATGGAGGTGAGTGCCACAGAGCGGTAGTCATTTAGACTAGAGAGCAGACTTATGAGGTACTGGGACGATGGTGGCTGTCTTGAAGCAGGTGGGAACATTCTCCTGTGACAGTAAGATGTTAAAAGTGTCAGTAGTGACATCGACTAGCTGATTGGCACATGTTCTTAGTACGTTTCTTAGTTCTGATAAAAACCCTGGTTGTTATCAGGCCCAGCAGCTTTACTCATATTCTCTCTCTCTCATATTCTTCTCACATCCGCTGTGGATACTGACAGTGGCTGGTCCTCTGGAGGTGGAGTAGACTTGACAGCTGACTCTTTGTTGAGGAGATAAAAGTGAGCATAAAAGCTCATCTGGCAACATGGCCTCACACATGATGGGTGTGCTCCTGCTTTTGTAGCCTGTGATGGTCTAGATCACCTGTCACACATCACAACATGCAGTATGACACCGATTACAACATTAGTTATTGTGTGATTCTATTCCCTTGAGAACTTGACAGTGGTGGAAAGTAACTAAGTAGCCTACATTTACTAATTTCAGAGAGAAATATGTAGTTTTTAGTCCACCACAGATGTAGTTACCACTTACTTGGCACATTAAGATTATACACTGAACAAAAATATAAACGCAACACTTTTGAAAGCCTATGAAATTCAATTCTTGTTAAAAATTAACCATTTTTGTCTTGTGGGCCCTTACAAAAGTGTCTAGTTGAGGCCCCTTGTCACATTTGAATTGTCTATGTTAATAGCAGACAGTTCCTCCTCTAAACTTCTCACATAGTTTCAAATCAGTAACTGTGTGCGGCCTGAAGAGGTTAGGCTGTTAGTTTCAGGTGAACGCCTTTTCCAGGTGAATATCACTGAGATGTTTGAGGGTTGTAGACAAGGGTTAGGATTAGGGTCAGGGGTTAGATGAGAAAAATGATTTAGGACAATAACAGCACCGCCTTCACAGAACACGTGTCTAAATGTTTGCCTGTTATTGCACTTTTTCATGTGGTGCAAACTAAGGTGTGATTTTAATTATAGAGTTTAATATCAAATGAACCCAAATCAAAACACTGCTGAACTATTTTTTATTTAACAGCTGAGATATACAAGCATAAATATTGTTTTCACCACAACATTCTTTTAATGGCTGCATCTACAGACAACTGCTGTACAAGAACTCACATACTCATTCTTACATCTCCTTCACTTACAGCTAGCATAATAAAATAAAATAGAAATACATATACTGAATACATTTTGTAAACTATGCCACCATTTACCACTTTACATTGTAGCCTTCAGTTTGCATAGTCTAGTACATCCTGTACATTTCAAGTTCCACTGGCGATTTGCCTAACTGCTTGTTGGTCAGTACAACATACAGGTAAGTAAGGGCAATTTTAAGACATTTGAGCATTACTTTTCACTGTACAAAATATGGATAACATTTATGCGCAACCACATAGTGACATCATTCTGTGTCACCAATTTATGTATATATATCAGAGCAAGGGGTCAGAAAGGAAGAGGAAAGAGGAACAGACTCACTCAAGTAAGCAGATGTAAGTCCATCATCTCTTCTCCACCTGCTACAAAGACACAGCGTGATTTCAAAAGCAGATGCATTAAGTAAGGTAGCTGACAAAAGCAGCCTGGCATTCTGAAGGTCACAAGCAGACAGTCCAACATGTGAGATTGCAGTTCTACCAGACATACACAGATTGTACTGCACGTTGGTTTGTATAGAAGGGGAGCTGGCCTGTTAATGAATACATCCTTCCTTTTATTACAGTACTTTCCACAACATGTACTTGATTCAATATGAAGACACCCTGTTCAGATTGTATCTATCACTGCCCAAAGTGTGTCTATTCTTCATGGTATATTTATGATATGCTGTGCTTTTGCCTGAGCAGTGTTTGCAGCTGAAATGCAGGGTTTTTAGCTTTTCTCTTTATCACAACAACAAACTGCTGCTGAAAAGAAATCATCAGTGTCATCAGAGGAAGCTTTGCATGGGGCCCCAAAGGGTTCAATAGCAAATAAATAAGCAATTATAAAATAAATAGTGATACGAATAAATTCTGCAAAATATATAAATTATCTTTTTTTATTATTAATATTACTTAATCATCTTATTTTATTTTTCTTGGATTTATAGGACTTCATGTTAATTTTATAATAGAAATTTTCATTTCATAATACCCTTTTACAAAAGTTCCAAAAACACTTTCATTTCCTGCCACTTTTCCTGACAGTGTTGTCACTGCCCCCTCACCTTTCAGCCAATCATATGCACCTTGTCTCTCAAGCTAGCAAGCTCATCAATTGCTACCAGCTGCTGCTGTAAATAAACACAGTACACAGTAACTAACATCTGCTTTTATTTATTTAGCTTAACAAGGCTGCACATGCTACCTACCTAGCCTCCTAACTAGATAAGTGGGGTTGTCAGCTTTGTTTATTACTCAGCATCAAAGTGAAGAGCCAGTATTAACAGCAGCAGCTAACGTTGTTGCTCTAGCCAACAGTTGCCAACTATCAAAAAAAGGTAGCAGTTGTTGAGTTTGCTCGTGTAAGAGGCTGGGTCAGTCGATTGGTTGAAAGGTAAGAGGGTGGTCATAACCCCACTGTCATGAAAAGTGACATGAACTAAAACTTGACAGGAAATAAAAATGTTATTGGGAAAATGCCAACATAAAATAAAAACTTTTTTTTGAAAAAGGGCATTTTAAATGAAAATGTCTATAATTAAATAAAAATAAACAATCCAACAAATATTAATGATGACAAAACATTTCATAATAATGAGTTGTGTTTTAATTTCCAAAATTATTTCACAAATTGTTGGCTCATTTAAATATTTTACACAATTTATTCATATGCTTATTTATTTCATCAGTATTGAACACTCTGGGTTCCCATATCTTCGAGGCTTCGAATTTTAAACCATATCAGAATCACTTATATCACTCAAAAACAAACCATGAGTCTCAGTTTTTCACTAAGTCCACAGATTACTCTAAAATCAAAAAGCCAGCTGAATGTTATATATTCAGCACAACTAACATATCACATATTCAGTCCTTAATTATTTTTTGTCTAAATAAATACATACGGAAATAAAAAAATAATTAAAGCAGAGTATCTTAAAGTGCATTCAATGTTCCACAGACATCATCTCTTAGTGTTTAAGTGCATTTATGTAAGAGAGTTATGGCACACAAGGCACTCATGTGAATCTGTGACCATTTGACACAGGCATCAGTCAGGTTGAGTGCTGCCTCTGCTTGGATTTGACAACATGACATTTGAAAAAATATTAACAGCAAATTAAATTGTAAATCCATTCCAGAAAGTCCCTCCTATGACAAATACAATTACATTTTTTCCTGAGTGCTCATATTAAACCTGTGGAAAGGGAGACAGTTTTAAAGGTGAACATATGATAACTGATACATTGTACAGGAAGGAAGAATGAAGGTGTATCCCAAAGAGACTTCTATGAAGTTTCTGTACAAAGTTTTAGGAGGGACACTATCCTCAAATGTTATATTGTTGGTACTGAAAAGATGACATTACAAAAACATTACAAAGCAAAACAAGATCAATGTGATGTTTGAACAGACTACAGACCCAACATATGGAGAGTAAAAAACAAAAACGTTTTCCTCAACAGTGCTGCCTCAGAGTAACATTGTTAAACGTGAAGTTTAATCACATGGGTTTTGTAAAATCAGGATCAACTGTGATGATGATGATTAAGATATCATCTTTCAAAACTGAGAGAGTTGCTCTTAAGTGAAAACAGCGTATGCCTGCTGTGGCTGAAACTACAGTCAAAATCAGTACACATGTGGCCATCCTAAAATATTTTATAATATCTTGTTATATTTTTATTGTCTATTTTATATATTTAAGCTATGCTTCTGACTCACAGTACTTGCTCTCACCTTTTCCTTATATTTTTCTACTTACTATACTATGTTTATATGTCATGCACCAATATATCAAGTCAAATTCCTTGTATGTGCAAACCTACTTGGCAATAAATTTGATTCTGATTCTAAACAGCACTTTAATGAACTGACAAGATCTGACCAAGCTCTTTTATTTGGTAGGGAGTGCAAAGGTTCCCACTGCTTCACAGGAACCACAGTGTGGGCATCCATGTCATCTAAAAGCAAGCAAGCTGCTCTTTGAGTCATTTATCCTGATCTCTTGCATCAATGGCTACTGCTGCTTTACATTTCAAATAAAAAATATGATTTCTGGAATAGCACAACCAAATAGAAATAAATACATTTTTCACCACAGCTCTTCAAAACTTCGTCAATGTTTCTTACACCCCAGGAAGGGGGTGAGTCCAATTACAGGATTCATCCCTTTGGAAGCATTCATGTGTTTAGGCAATTTAATGAAAAAATGCCTGTGGAAAGTTCACATTTAGGCCTGAGGGGGTGTTTGGAGTGTCTATAATGGAACAATGGTAACATGTCTGCTGAAGAATTTTGAAAATTATACAGAACACAGATTAAATACATAAAATTGCACATATCTGCGTTAAGTATCAGACAATATAATTTTTGATAGTTTAGTTTGGATTTCTTTCTATATGAATGGCCTATCATCTACCAGTCAGCGCACAGAAAGTCAATGTTTTTAGAATTCTGACAGAACCTTCATGCAAAGTAATGGACTAATGGATAAATTATGGCACTAATAAGTGTTTCTCAGTCCATAGTAATGTTTGTAGACATGAAAAAGCTTTTGAACAGTTGGGACCTAGCTGCAGCTGAATATATTTTCACAAATTTCATTATATATTAAGTTCTTGTTTGACCATTGATCACCTCATTACACAGAACAAAGCTGTGGACATAAAGGATCTTATACGCACAAAGGAAATCTACATACCTGCAGAGATTATATCAACATCAGCTGTGAGCACAGTCAGTATACTTTTGATGATTAGTAGTATGCAAGTCTTCTAGTAGGGAGACATGGGAAGTGCTTTGTGATATGCCCTAGCAAAGCCCTTCAAGATAAAGATTTTTCCTTTACACAGAACAGCAGGACTGGACCTGCCACATCAATGTCAGTGTCTAAAAAAAGCAGGTACATTTTACTGGTACACCAGTAAACTACAATTAATTCAAATGTAAACTTTTGTCTTCCTAAACTTCCTAAAGATTAACAGGTGTTGAAGCACTGCTGGATTGCTAAAACAAAGATTTAAATGAGAGCAACTAACACAAATTGCTTCAATCAAGCTAACCTCCATCTAGAAAGTCTTGATCAGCCTGTCTGCTTTCAAGTTCACATTCCTCTCCCATCATCTTATGTTTATCCTTTAAACCCTGGAATTTGATTCTTTGATTTAAATATGTTGAATGTCAGCTGCTTGTTTCTGACGCTTGGATTCCACTGCTGTTCCACCGGATGCTCTATGCTGTTCCTGTGTCTAACTTACTGCCTGGCTCATCTGCTCTGTGCAGCTTGACACGGCTTCCGTCAAAAATAGACTAGGCACGTATTTTAAACGGAGCAGAGCGGAGAGCCGCTTCTGGGACGCTTCTGAAATGCACTGTGGCGCATCTGGTGGAATCACAAGCATTGTCCTCAGTGGCCACAGTCAGCACTGGCATGCCCGGTGGAATCCAGTCGTTAGAGCCCAACGCAGTCAATCTTCTGCTCAAAAGAAAAGCAAAAAAATCTTTGGCCTCTCTCTCTGCCTCCTTCCTCACTTTGACTGGACCCCCAGCCTGAGCTTGAGGTACTCGTAGACAACATAGCTGATGCTGACAGATGGAATGACCTTCATGAAGTTGGGTGCCAAGCCTCGGTAGAGTCCCATGGCCCCCTCAGTCCTAATGATGTGTCTGAACAGGCCTGTCATGTTCATCTGAGGGCCTCCTTCCAGGGTAGCTGAGGAAAACAGAGGGAGGATGGGCTCTAAATGTTTGGAATTGAAATGTATGAACAAATCCATGAACACCATACATCATGCCCATTAAAGATGCTCCAATCTGCATTTTTAGGTTACAATAAAATCATTTCACATTAGAACTCTATAGGTATTGTAGGAAGCGGTCCACAGCTGCTGCTCTCATGACCTTGTATGGCTATATACATATAATGTAACCATGGCAACCAGAGAAACCACACTGAGGCAAATGATGCAGGAGCTAATTTTACTACCCCAGTTCCCTGAACTATACATACACCTTGAACCTATCTAAAAAAGCTGGCTTGCAGCAATATCAGCTTCCTGGTCTGGTCCAATAAACAGTGTTTACGGTATTAGTTAAACTTGCAATATCAATGGGGTTAAATTGTGTTACATGATGAGAGTACTGTAGGTGGTAAGAACCTTCCAGTGCAGTGGCTCAAAAACACTGAGATTACTATGAATTAGCTGAATTTTGAACTTCAATTATTTACTTATTTATTGGTTTATGTAACAAGGACAGTGCACATAATGAAGATTGCTGTAAATATGATATGATTAGTCAAACAGCTATTTTCCATCTCTAATACCGCAGATGAAATTAATTAAGTGAAGTTGTTTAACTTTATGAAAATGTGAATCACATTTTGCAGCTTATATATTCTGTCTGTTCTCTTATCATCCAATTTTATTCCACTCTAAGCATCGTTCACTGGGCAGAAAAAAATGGACAATTAATATTTCCACACCTCATTGAACTGGTAGTGCATGAAAGCAAATTATGAAACAGTGCTTGATACCTAATGTTGAAGAAATAAATAAATGCATCCATAATGTTGACTTTATACCGTTTTGTGTAATGCTCATTGTTTCGTCCTGTTGAGTGACTTGAGAGAGAGAGTTAAAGCAGTGTAACTGTACAGTGGTCTGTATAAGGTGTAAAGAGGCACGATACATAATAAGAGACGTAATAACGTGACCTCAGTACTAGGACATAATTGGCTTTAGTTTGGACTTGGTTCCAAAAGCTATGGAACTAAATTCAATTATTGAAATTTACAAGTGGTGATGTTTTTGTGAATGAAACAGAGCAGAACAGCAGAACCTTATACAGCAGTTTAGGGGCTTTACACACCTTCTCATGAACAAGTGGCATTCATCAGATTGAAACAAGCGATTAAAAACAAGTCTGTGCTAAATAAAGTCCATCTTCAAAAATCCAAAAAAGATGGAGGCATGGCGCTGCCTAATTTCCATTTTTACTACTGGGCTGCTAATATACGTTGTATAACTCTCTGGTCACACTTTTCTGATCGAGCTGACTGTCCAACATGGGTGAGGATGGAGTTGAGTTCTGTCCGGAATGTTTCCGTTTTGGCTCTGCTTGGTTCCCCGCTCCCTCTCCCCCCAGGTAAATGGACGGATAGTCCGACGGTTTGGCACACAATGAGGGTGTGGGCTCAGTTCAGGAAGCATTTTGGTTTCCGTGATTTCTCTCTCTCTAGTCCTATTCTGTCCAACCTTTTCTTTCAACCTTCACTATCTGATTCTGCATTCCAAGAGTGGTGCGGGAGGGGCATAGAGAAATTTAAAGATCTTTTCATTGGTAATAGCTTGGCATCATTCGCACATCTATCTGAAAAGTTTGGTCTACCAAACACTCACTTTTTCAGATACCTGCAGGCAAGACACTTTCTCCATTCTCAGATGGCTAGTTTCCCTGAGGCAACTGCTGCGACCTCCGCCGATATGCTACTTGGTTTGCATCCATCGCGCAAGGGGTTGATATCGGTCATCTATGACAAATTGATGGGCATAAAACAGGCTCCTCTGGACAAAATTAAAACTGCTTGGGAGCAGGATTTAAACTTCCAACTGTCAAACGATGTATGGGACTCCATTCTCAGGCTGGTGAATTCTACATCTCTCTGTGCACGTCACTGTTTGTTACAGTTTAAGGTGGTGCACAGGGCTCATATATCTAAAGCCAAATTATCTCATATGTACCCAGACGTTGATCCTCTATGCGACAAATGTAAGAGAGGTGAGGCCTCGCTTATTCATATGTTCTGGACCTGTCCAAGCCTGGAAAGATAC
>NTHP01000624.1:69342-81359 GCA_003416845.1 Oplegnathus fasciatus
TCTCAAATGCATCGATGACGTCGTACCGAGGATTACTGTCCGGACATTCCCCAATCAGAAGCCCCTGGTTAACGGAGAAGTCCATGCCAAACTTAAAGCACAGACCAACGCCTACAACTCAGGTGATTTGGAGGGGTACAGGAAATCCAGGTACGCGCTCCGGAGAGCTATTAGCAAAGCTAAGAGACAACACAGGGACAAAGTGGAGTCCAACTACCAGGGCTCCAACACCAGACACATGTGGGCTGGACTTAAAACCATCACAGACTACAAAAGGAAGACCAGCAGTGCTGAGGTAATGTCTGCATCTCTCCCAGATTAACTCAACGCCTTTTATTCACATTTTGAGAGCAACTCCCCGGCTGAGGAGGTACAAAAGGCCTAGGAGGACCCCTGCCCACCTGTAATATCCAGGGCAGATGTGTGTAGATCGCTTAAACGGATTAACATGGCGTCCCTGGCCGAGCTCTCAAGGTGTGCGGATCAGCTGGCAGATGTCTTCACAGACATTTTCAGCCTCTCACTGCTCCAGTCTGTAGTCCCCACATGCTTTAAGAAGACCACCATTGTCCCTGTTCCCAAAATCCAGAGCCCTTTGAATGGTAGCACTCATCTCCACCATCATGAAGTGCTTTGAGCGGCTAGTCAAATCTTTAATCACCACCACCCTCCCTGACTCACTGAACCCACTTCAGTTTGCCTACAGGCTGAATAGGTCAACTGATGACGCCATCTCCCTAGCCCTCCACACTGCCCTCTCCCACCTGGACCAGAGGGACACATATGTGAGAATGCTGTTCATTGACTACAGTTCAGCATTCATTACCGTTGTGCCCTCCGAGCTCGTCACCAAGCTCAGAGACCTTGGGCTCCATCTTAACGTCAGCAAAACAAAGGAGCTGATTGTGGACTACAGGAAGCGACAGGGAGAAGGACACGCCCCCCTCTCCATCAATGGGACTACGGTGGAGAGTCAGCAGCTTCAGGTTCCTCGGGGTCCACAACAGCAAGGACCTGACCTGGACTCACCACACCAGCACCATCATAAAAACAGCCAGACAACAACTCTTCTTCCTCTGCAGGCTGAGGAGGCTCAACATGGACTCCAGCATACTCTGCAACTTCTACAGGTGCACCATAGAGAGTATCCTGACTGGCTGCATCACCGCCTGGTATGGCAGTTGTACCGCCCTCAACCGTAAGGCTCTACAGAGGGTGGTGAAAACATCACGAGGACAGTGCTGCCATCTATGGAGGACCTCTATACCAGTGGTGTAGGAAGAAGGCCAACAGGATCATTAAAGACCCCAACCACCCCAGCCACAAACTATTGTGCCTGCTGCCGTCCGGCAGACAGTATCGCAGCATCCGGTCCCGCACCACCAGGCTCAGGGACAGCTTCATCCCTCAGGCCATAAGACTTTTGAACTATTGAGCTCACATGCTCATTACTGTCACTTTACTTCACTTGCACCTTATTAATACTGTTGTCACTTTACCCCACTGTTGTTACTTACTGGTTCTACCTGCTTATCTGTTTGCATTCCCATTATCTGTTCATCTCTGTTTATGTACATCTCCCTTTATATTTATATTTTTATACATTTATTACTACCATTCATCTGCATTTGTCACTTTTGCACACCTGCTCAACAGTATTATATTTATATTTATGTGTATATATGTATACGTATGTAGTATATATTTCTATTTCTATTCTGTTTTATATTTTGATCTTTTATTCTAGTGTGTTATATTTTATTTTATTTCAAATACTATATTTTATTCTCATATTTGGAGGAGCCTGGGATTTAAGAATTTCATTGCCAACGACTGCTCCCTGTAATTGTGCATATGACAATAAATATCTTGAATCTTGATTCTACTACACCACTATCTGTAGTCACAGCAGATGGGGATAGAAAAAAAAATCCTTCCTCTTTTCCAAATGTTGCCCTATAAAATTGTTAGCAAGAGACCTAATGTGTGCTTTAGGCTTGATTTTGCATTGTACAGAGGACGGTGTATAAGTCACCAGCATCAGACTTCCCAAGTCAGTTTGTACAACTAGGGCATGGTGAGCCACTACATATACCAGTGGGACCTGCTACCCTCAGGCCCAGGTCCATAACCTCAGATCTGCTTAAAAAAACAAAAAGCACACACACACATGACGTCACAGCACATTTTTATGCTGACATCTGACTTACACTGCCCACGCACAGTCACAGTTAGTGAAGAAGCAGACACAGGGTTTGAGAAAAACTGGGTCAGAGAAGGAAAGACAGCGGTTTCATGACTAGTGATTGTTATGTATTGGAATATTGACTGTTGTGTCGACCCCTGCTGTAGCCAAAATTCTTTAATGTACATAACTCATCACCAGATGTGTCCCTAGCTAGAACACATGATGTGCAGTAGGAAGATTTGGTACTCTGTGTTCATCATTCATCATTCAGGTGGTAAAACTCAGTAGGAAGTAATCTTTTCACACCTGGATGTCACCAGAGATCCTGTCCTTTGTGTTTCATGAGCCAACTAAAAGCCACCTAAAAAAATCATTATCAGTTTAAGTGTACGCTATATTTAGAACATTTTCTCTGCTTTACCTTGCCTTCAGGCAGCCCTTTCCTTTGGCACTAGATTTTCTCAACCATAGAATATCTGTATTCCTACGCATGCCGCGCACTGTATTACGCTGCAGATCAGCTGTTTGGGTCAGCGGTTTATGGAAGAGACAACACGTACAAGAAAATAAAAATGAGTGATTATGACAGCAATGACAAAATGCTGTTCACTGTGGAGACAAGAGGATACCTTTATGAACCAGAGTAAACAGAAGAAGAACTTTTGCAGATGGAGACTGAACGGAATTAATGTGTAGGTGTACGGAAGTTCTATGGTTGAGAAAATGTAGTGCCAAAGGAAAGGGCTATCTGACAGCAAGGTAAAGCAGTGAAAATATTCTAAATACAGCGTACACTTAAACTTGATCTTTTTAGGTGGGCCTTTTTTTTAGATGGATAAAATACGTTTTTACTGCTGGCCCCGTCCACAGCAGTACATTGTCTCATACAACCCCACTATCCCTTTAAAGCCAGTATGTGTGGACCTTCCTTTGCTTCTCTGTCTCTCTCTATCAGTCCTCTCATTAACCCCCAGACTATGGGTTAAACAGGGGCAATTCTGTACTGTGAATTGAAAAAGCAACGCTTGGCCCTCCTTTCCACAAGGAAGTACCCTTGATCGAGGCACATATCCTGTAGCAGCTCCAGTGGAGTTGCCAAAACAGTGTGGAGTGTGGTTTTACTTCAGCTTCCAAGTGTATATGTCTGAGTAAGAAGCAGTGTGTTGCTGGAAAAGAGCCTTTAATTCAGTGAACCAACACGGGGTAAAAACAGTTTAACAAGACAACAGCCACCTTGATGTTTAGCAAGTATGTTTACCATGTTCTCCATCTTATTTTAGCGTGTTAGCGCTTAATACAAAGTACAGCTGAGGCTGATGGTAATGTCATGAGTTTTGCAGGTATTTGGTCAAAAACCAAACCAATTTGGATAAATTAAAATTTTGACCGAGAGATAGAAGGTCAGGGGATCATCAAATTTATTATAATTCATCATGAGGGGGGCTTGAATGTCTGTACCAAATTTCATGACAATCCATCCAATAGTTTGAAACATTTCCCTCAAAACCACAAATCAACCTGATGGTGGCAGTAGTCAAAAAATCAGGGGATCATCGAAGCAATTAGGACCATACATGTCTGTACCAAATTTTGTTCCAATCCATCCAGTAGATGTTGAGATATATTATAGGACAATTTAAAACTCTGACCTGATGGTGGTGCTGGATAAAAAAGGCAGGGGTTCAACAAAGTCATTAAGATTCATCCTCTATATGTACATAATACCTGTACGAAGTTTTCATGGCAATCCATCCAATAGTTGTTGAGATATTTACCTCTGAACCAAAGTGGTGGACAATGTGTGACAGAGTGTGACTTTCTCTAACATACAGAGTACAAATTAACCCGACATGAATTTCATAAACACTTCAATTCGGAAAAAAACCCAAACATAATTGAGAAGTCATTTTCTGAAACTTTGAGTAGCAGTTAACAGGGGGAACTGAAATAATAATTCAGGCCGGGACTCTGACTCCATCCCAGCCACCATTTCCACGCAGACCACTAATTTTGTAGGCTAACCCTATTTGTTTATATAACGAGTATAACAGTTTTCTCGCATTTTCTTTGTTAGATCACACAAATGTTCATTGACCTGTGTCCATAGTTCTATTTTCTTGTGTACACACACACACACACACACACACACACACACACACACACACACACACACGTTCAGTGAATTGAACTTACTATAAGAATCTAAGTATAATATATAATACAAATGCTTATTCACCCCTGTCTGTAAAGCAAACAGCACAAAAGTGGCCAAATGATTGTGTGTGTTCACCTATACACTGAGTCAACTAAATTGAACTTTAATTACATTACTTTTGCAAGGTCTGCAGGAAAAAAATTGGCACACACAGTCATTGTGTTTCTGGCTCGCGAACGGGAGCTCTGGCCGGAGTACATGAACGTCGCACCTGATGCGTGGATTCTGAGAGGTCCGTTAACTCATTCCTGCTTGCTATATTATTGCTGGTCAAGTTGGCTGTTCACGGCTGGCCAAAACAACCCTCAGGCCACCGGGAGATGTCCAGGTGCTCCCAACGGGCTGTCTGGAAGTGGTGGTTAAGTTGTTTAAAGAGCTAAAGAGTAAATGTCTGGTTTGATCACCTGATACTTGTTGCTGGTACTAAACTGTAGTGAAAAGGTCACTTCATACATAGATCTCATTAGACAGTCGATCAGTAGATCACCTAACAGTAATTATTATTCCTGTTGTCCCTACAGGTTAAGCAGGCCTGGATATCAGGCCTTCATCTACAGTATATTACTGTAGGTGGGACAAGAGAATACAGCCACTTGCTTTATCCTACCTGTTGAAAATCCGTCCGTGGTCCCGCCATGATTAATACTGAGGTCTTCTTTGGAGTAACATTACTCCTGTTGATTTCTTCACTGTCAGGGGCAGTCTTTTCCCGGAGACCAGCTTGCAGCTCTCTAAAGTTCCCAGTAGCCTCAGTGTCTTTCTCCCCTGGCAACTGAGTTTCAGCAGGCTTACACTGTGTCCTGCCAAGAAGGGTCTGGCACAGGAAAATCAGCATGCCCTGCAGCATCCTCAAACTGGGGCTTACTGTGACTGGGTGACTGCCCTCTACTCAAACACAACAATGATAGTTAACTGTGTTTGTTGGCTGAAAGCAGAATTGAACTAGCAGAACAAGTGTAGAAAGGTCAGCTGAGGACGATGTGGGACTGCAGAGAGGGCTCTTCCACTTTCTTCCACTTCACTGCTCCAGCTCAGTGTCTCATCTTCTTACTCGATGTTTTCTCATTAAAAATCACTCCGTTGACAGATGTCCAGGCTCAGGTCCACAGGCATCAAATGCATCAGGATAAAAACGAAACGCTCCTAGCTAACTCGTGTCAAACCTAGAATTTCACAATAAATGTAATTATATCATGTTGGGAGTGATTAAATAATGGCGGCAGCAGCAGCAGCAGCATCAGACAGACAGACAATATTTACTACTTAGCCGGCTTCAGTATCAGCAGCTGGAGAAACGCAGCAAAGAGAGCCTCCAGAAACCTGCATCCTCACTGCAGCTGAGCCCAACCAATCACTGCGGCCAATACTGGCAGGTCTGACTGTTGAGCGATGGAATGGGTCCCTCAGCCAATGGAGGACAGGATAGCAGCGTGGAAATTAATTTATGCCTTCAATTGTCAGCCAGAGTAGAAGAAGGGGGTAGGTTGAAGCGCAGGGTTTCCCCTTGGCTGCCCCTCCCTCAGAGCAGAAAATCTGCTGAGTGAAGCCTCCCTGCTCCCTCTCTCACTATCCTCCTACACTCCCTGAGTCATTCCAAGCACACCGTCAGCATCCAGCAGGCGATTCTATCCACCTGACAACCTTTGCAAGTATCACCACATATTAATTTCAACATGGCAGTGCCAGTAGAAGTATAAAGTAGCAGAAATGGAAACACTCAAGTAAAGTACAAGTACCTCAGAACTGTACTTAAGTATAGTACTTGAGTAAATGTACTTGTTTACTTTCCACCACTGGTTAGTGGGAGCAGCTTAGAGCTTAACAAATACAGCTGTTCTGTGGAAAAAAACTAATAAAATTTACGAAATAAAAAATACAATAAAAGCAGAGGTGTATTGCTGTTTGTTTAAGTACCAGAGCACACCTATGACGTGTGCACATGGTTAAGTTATGTAAAGTTTACACACATTAGTCAACTATAACCGACCTATGGAGTTAGATTTGTCTCAATATTATTTGTGTGAACAGATTGACAATCCATGTGTAAATGTGTAATCTGTAAATATAAAACACCTTCCACAAATACAAAAAAAAGATTTGTAAACTCATGAAAATATTTTGCAAATATAACACAGATCTACAAATACACAAACAAATTCTGCAAATAAAAAAAATATCTGTGAATAGATTAAATTAATTTACAAATGAATGAAAAGAATTTGTGAATATCTTCCTAACATTTACAACTTTCGAACAGGCATCTGTGAATCCAGATTTTATTTGTGGATCGAAAGTGTTTTTGTGGATCTGCACTTTACACACATGGAGTTTTGAGACAAACTTTCTGCCAGTTCAAATGAAAATCTACTCGTATCACTCGGCCATTTTTGGATAGCAAGTGGTCGCCTACTGAAGACGTTATTTCCGCCTTTCAAAGTAAGAGCATGCAGTCTTTCTATGAGCAGTTTTTTTAATTATCAGTGATAAGTAACATGCATTCATTATTTTATTATGTTAATGTGACACAGTGAGTATTAGTGTGTGTTTATTTGTCCTATGTATATCATCTAGCACTCACTTACGTATACATTTCTGTTTGAGTATGAAAGGCACGAGGATGCTTGTGGCAACTTTCAGGTCAAAGCGGCTCGCGTTGCTTCTTCAGTTGGCAGTTATCTATCACTGAGGGCCAGCCAACTCATCCTTTATATTTTTCATTTATTCCTTCAGGTGGGTAAAAGTCACAAAGCACTTCACATCTTATTAGTAGTGTACCCTTACTAATGTGGTTGTAATGTCTGTGTAGACACTGAGACAAATGTAACTCCATACGGACCACACTAGTTAATGTTAGGTAGTTATAGACTGAGGAGAAAAAATAATTTAATTCACCCAAAGGCTTCCGGTAGCTGCCTTTGGGTGAATTAAATTATTTTTTCCACTTGTGTGGAATGTTTTCTTGCATGTTACTCAATGCATAAGGTTGTGAATCAATTAACACACCTTAAATGTTAATGACAACTTTGACCATTCCGTTTGTTTTTATTGGCTCTCTTGCATGACGCTCACGCTTTAGTGATGACTGGATCTTCAAGTGGTTAAAAATGTTTATGAATTCCAACCGGATTATGCAAACTGTGAGTACCGGTATTCTATTTCCTCACTGGAAAAAGTGGCAGAGCGTCGTTATGTTCCGTTCCAGTCCGAGTGAGTGGCAATTGAGCTGCTAAACGCTCTCTGTCTGCCTTAATCACGTCAAGGAATATGATGATTTATCAAAGCTAGCTAGCACTAACCTTCAAATGTCTGAGGAGGTCCATCGCGTTGAAATGTTTTGGTTGTGTTCCTCCAGGAGGGATTTCCTCGGAAGACACCTTGCAAATTGCAAATTTATTGTCTCTTTCAGACACCTGGTAGAATTACCAGACTGGTGAAGCCATTTTAGTGGTGTGTGGTTTACAGAGTGCCCACAGTAATGGCTTTTCTCTAAATGCACTTTTGTTCATTGTCCTTCATTATTGGCAGTGAGCGGCTGTGTCATTAGAGAAAAAAAAGTCCAATGTGTTGTTTACCGACTAATGGCAGTGAGTCAGCACTAGATTATCAGTGAGTGGAGAGGCTTGTAGATTATTCTTCACGGAGAAAGACCCCTTAGCCTGGCCCCATTTTGAACTCACCCTTCATACACACTGTATGACAGGAGGAGGAAGTGTCACAGTTTGGAAGGAGAGTGCATCGCATGTAAGGCTATTAAACATTTGACACTCCACAGTGGCTGAGCACCACACACCATAATGAACACTGACTGATGAAACACTGACCTCTGGCAACTGTGGAGGTTCTGGTAAAATTACATGACATGCTACATCATCTAGTTGGTCTTCACAGCATTGAATTGTGAATTAAAATAAAAATGATTTTTCTGCTGTGAACACAACATGTGACATATCACTACTTTGTAAGTGGATATGGCTAACTTGTTACACAGTCAGCAGTTACAGAGCAACATTGTCATCATTATCGTTACCAAAAAAGCAAAGCTTAATGCGGCCAGAAAAGCAGCCTGCAAAGGGAAAGTTCCTGTTTCTACTGGCCTCCTGGCAAAGTCAGACCCAAACAGCAGACATGGTGACACCAAAAATCTATTAAAAGGTTCTATACACGACATTCAGAACATTAATATAGCAGCAAACAACTATTTGCTATGTAAAGATATAGTAATGGCGTCCTGATCAGAGAATGAAGTCACACTCCCTCTGCTCCGAGCTTCTCTGTTCTTTGTTTTGGTAGCCAGGATGGTCGCACGTGCATGTTAGTGCATGCGAGTCCACACCGCGTTCATAACGAGACTAATGACATTATAACACCCCACAGTGGAGGTCAGCACCTCCGCAGTTCGCTGCTGCAGACAGATTGAGAAGCGAGAAAGAAAATAAATCTACTTTTTTTCTCAAAGTTTAAAAAATAAACTGAGCTCTCCTCCCGCTGGTAAATGGCTTCAGATCAGAGCAGAATCTGGTGTGACTCTGGGTGTTTATTACTCCAGAAGCTGCAGATCTGCCCTCGGCTCTCTTATCCAAAGCTCCCCAATGCTCAGCAGCTATCTGTTGGCGAGCAGAGGCTCTGTCCCTCTGCTGGTCTGCGCCGCCTGGTCCTCCCCACACAACACTCTGCAAAGCCCTGCGATACACGGAAAATTTTCACTTAAGTCGAATATTTACTAGTACTATTTATTTATACACTATTTATAGACGGTTTTGGTGAGTTTTATGTTGTTTCTGTTTGAATGAAGTCCATTTGCGTCCATTTGTTTTGGTCTGAGACGCTGTGCTCTAGAGCGACATCTACTGGTTCTGAATGTTGTATATATCACCTTTAAGCAGTGAAACCAAAATAAAAGAAAGTGTCACAAACTGGCTTCATCATCACACTTGTGCTCCAAGTGAGGAAATAAAATACTCGCAGTTTGCATAGTCCGGTTGAAATTCCTTTAAGTGCTTGAAGATCCAATCATCACTAAAGTGTATGTCATGCAAGAGAGCCTATAAAAACAAATGGCAGGGTTGCCAACTCTTACGCATCTGGTGTGAGGCTCACGCTTTCAGGCTCTGTCTCACGCTCTCACACCACCAAGGCAAATGTCACAGCAAATCATGCCACCACTAAAAGCTTATGCTCGACGCAGTGTCCTCGACGCGAGCCAGGGAATGACGTCGTCTAGTCTCGTACGTTGCGGCGCGCTGCGCGGTGGGCTGTCTAACAGATTCGCCTCTCCAGACATCTTCTGTGCTCGCACTTCTTTTATCTGCATTTGAACTTCGGTTGTCATTCATTGATCCAGGTAGGCAGTGGTGGAAAGTAACTATGTACATTTACTCAAGTACTGTGCTTAAGTACAGTTTTGAGGTAGGCCTACTTGTACTTTACTTGAGTATTTCCATTTTCTGCTACTTTTGTTTTCTACTACATTTTCTACTCCAACTACATTTCAGAGGCAAATGTTGTACTTTTTATTGCACTACAATTATCTGACATTAACATTAGTTACCAGTTACTTTGCAGATTCAGACTATTGATACAAAATATAATCAACTAATAAATTATGATGTATTATTACAGATTAAACTACCCAGCAGTACGCCTATATAAAGTAGTTAAAATGAGCTCCACCTTTACCAGCTGTAACATTAAAGTGATGAACACATTCATTTATCAATAATTATAATCCAATAATATAATATATATTATTCTGAAATGGATATTCATTCAGCATTCATTCAGCATAATGAGTACTTTTACTTTTGGTACTTTAAGTATATTTTGATCCTAATAATTTTGTACTTTTACTTAAGTAAAAATTTTAATGCAGGACTTTCACTTGTAACAGAGTATTTTTAATACTGTGGTATTGCTACTGAAGTAGAAGATCTGAGTACTTCTTCCACCTCTGCAGGCAGGCAAACAAATTGTAATATAAAGCATTGTAATTCAGAAAACCTGTTGTCAACATAGCTTCTCAAGTGACACACATCTATGTAGCTATGTAGATTACAGCAAAGTATTATTATTTTGAAATAATTTAATGGTAAAACTCTCATTTTTAAAAGTGCAGGCTTTGAACCATGCTGCTTCAAATACGAACCACCTCTGGAGGAAGTCAAAGTTTGCTGCTGCAGCATACAATAGAGACCACTCAAAATAGGCAGTATTGCTGTATAAGATATACTTGGGCACCCAGTCTGTTTGTGACACCCATCTACTATTTGATTGTATGTTTTTTCTCTTGTATTTGTTTCATTACCTCTACCTAAATATGTGAGACTTTGGTGTGGAAACACTGAAATGGCGAGTTACATTGTAGAGCCCATGGTCTCTAGGTCTTGTTGTTATTACATCATGCACAACTTTTTTAGTATTAATGATTTATGAATTGCGAATTATTATGAATAAAGATGATGTTTTTTTTCTAAACATCTGCTTTACAGCTGCAACGATTAGTCGACTAATTGATTAGTGGTCAACTATTAAATTAATCACCAACTATTTTGATAATCTTTTAATTGTTTTGAGTATTTTTTTAAGAAAAAGTGTCCAAATTCATTGAATGTGAATATTTTCTGGTTTCTTTAGTCCTGGGTTGTGGACAAAACAAGACATTTGAGGACGTCATCTTGGGCTTTGGAAAACAGTGATCAACATTTTTCACCATTTTCTGACATTTTATGGACCAAACAACTAATCGATTAATTGAGAAAATGATTGACAGATTAATCAATAATTAAAATAATCATTAGTTGCAGCCCTAATCAGCTTCCATATGTTTCATTTAATTGAATAGCGTGGGGGCTTCCTTTGCTTCCTCTGCGGACGGAATCGCGGAATTGAGAATTTAAAAAAGCTATAACACAGATTCCATAGGGCCTTATATTACGTCAGTGCTAAAAGCTGACTGGAGATTTGAAAATATGACTATGTAATGTGTTGTTAAGTATATTAATAATATTAATATTAATTTATTCAACACACTAAGATGTTATAAAATAATCTGTAGAATCTGCGCCCTACTGTGCATTTAGAGATGTTTCTGGTGGAGCATCATGTCCTCCCAGCTCTGCTGAGCCCCGTTAATCAGCATGAGTGACGAGTGAATTTTAATTCCATCCTTACAGTTTTGCTGCTGATTTTCTTAATATCACTGAGTCTTTTAATTTTATTCAACATGTGTCTGGCCCCACACACATCAGGGGTCATACCTTGGACCTTGTTTTTACGCTTGGTTTAAACATTGATTGTATTTGCTCTGAGGAGCTGCATGTTACTGACCATCAATGTGTTTTGTTCAACCTGTCTTTTAATTTAGATTCTCTGCCCAGTAAACATGCAAAATGCTCTCGCATCCTAAATCACCTTTCAGCTGAGAAGTTTTCTGCAGCTTTTGACCAAAGCACAGTGTTGTCTTCTCACGCTGACGTCGCTAGTCTGGTCCACTCCTTTAATACACATTGCTCCACCATTTTGGATAAAGTGGCCCCTAACAAAATGAGACTTGTTCCCTCCGTCAATTCATCCCCCTGGTTAAATGACACTATTCGTTGTTTCCGGCGTAAATGTCGG
>NTHP01000624.1:88293-105700 GCA_003416845.1 Oplegnathus fasciatus
GCCATAATAACCGTTCACTTGCTATGCTAGCAGAGACTGTCAGCACGCCGCTTCACACACAGGTGAGTTGAAGAGTGAGTCTGTTGCGTTGAAAGCCTTGTTAAAAGCCTGACTGTGTGCTGCTTGTGATTTTTCTGGGAAAGTCGCTGCCGGCACCCAGGTCCTAACACTGCAAATGCAAGGGCTTTCATCAGTGGGCCACAGGCTCAAACACCATTGTGTTACCTCATTCGGTGATAAATAGTGACTTAACAGACATTCATTTAAATTAAAATCTTCGAGATTATATCTTTAAAGCAAAAAACTTGTCTATTGCCACTTTAAACTATCCCATCTCTTTTCAGATCAGTGCTCAAGACGGAAAAGACATAAGCTAATGAAATGTAACGTTTACGTTATCCATACTTGGGGTGCCCGGCTGTACCGAGGACGAGAAGCTCGCTGGCTGCACTTCGTCGACCAGAGGCTGGGCTAACGTTGGAGCCACCAATGTTAAGACAGTTTCAGACAGCCAAATACTGGAGGTGATGGCGATGAGGAAGAGACTGCTATGGTTTTGTGGATTTTATTTTTCCTCCTTGACATTATCCCTAAATGTCACAAAGGAAGTATCTGTGTTACTGACGGACTGGCTAGCTATCTAAGGTTGCTAAATAACGTTAGCTTGTGACAGTTGGAAGCGGCAAGTGTTGAATGTCACTCTACACACAATGAGGGTAAAGAACAATGAACTCAGACCTGCTGTTTTCCTATAGTGCGTTCACATTTTAACCAACGGATATCGCTGGTGAGCTTTCCAACCATTATATCTGTTTCCAATCGAGCTGCCCCACTGTAACTGTAGTTTCAAAAACATAAAATATACATTAAAAAAAAATCCCAGATGATTAGGCCCAGCCCAACTTAGGCCTGGTGGGCTTGCAATACACTGCTAACTTAGGCCCAGTGGGCTTGCAATACACTGGTGAAAACCCTGGGCAGCCTACGAAGTGTTTGGTGGAAACGCTGCTTTGGCAATTTTATGTCTAAAAAGCAACTAGCGACAAATCAAGTGAGTTATTCAGACCATCAGGGGAAAGTAATCTCAGTCAGCAGGTCTTCTGGCAGCAGCACAGGGTCTCTCCCTCTCCTCTCGTACCGTGCACACGCAGGCAGGAGTGAGAGTGAGTTACTATGGTTACGGGGATGCTCTGTGTCTCTGTCACTCTGAAACTTTCTTGCGATACAGGAGGAGAACTGGCAGACAACACAGTTAAGGGGTGGTTTTGTTTGGTTGGAAAGAGAGACAGAGCTTTAAAGCAACTGTCTCAAACCAAAAAGAATATTAAATAAAGAGCACAAATTAAGTTATCTGCATGCAGAAATTATTAAATTGAGAGCACAAATTCGTTTTTTTTCTCCATGACAGCTCCCAGGCTCCGTACATCCCTAATTCAATTAAACAAAATATCTGAGTTAATGGTTATTGATGCAAAACAGTCACTGTAAAAATGTGGTAATTATACAGTACACAGGGGAGAGAGATGGAAACTGTAGCTAAGCTAGGATTTACGATGCAGGATGCCCTCTCATCAACTACCAGGGCAGATGTCAGCATACTGGGGGTTGCTATAGGAGTGTAGAGGGAAGGTGGAGAGAAGCAGCATGGGATAATAGAAATAAAAAGGGATGATATAGAGGCTAAAATGCAACAACTTTGACCTGAAAGTTAACTATTCTATAGCTATTTTTTTTCATTTCAATAGTGAGGTCTCTCTCTTAGATCCTCAAAGGTCCATGTGGTCTTTATGCTTCTTAATGCATGGTTTTGAGCTGCTGTTTAAGATTCAACCATGTGTGTTCAAAGGTTTACTTCTAGACCACTGCTGTACAAAGCTATCATTTCTCTACCTGTGGCTTTCATGTTAGCTTGAACATGTCTGTCCAAAGTGTCCATTTTCATCTAACATAACTCACTGTTAAATCAGAATGGATTAATTTGCCTTGGTAGATATTTATAGTAAAAAATACAAAATATATATATCTGTATATCTGTTTGTAAAATGAACACAGCTGTACAGTGTTTAAAATGAAGATGCTGGAATGTGCATGACCATGAAATGTGCAAATGCTCACAGTATAAAGAATATGTGCAATACATGCAAATACACATTGAGTGGATATGCAGGAGGGCAACTGCACTTCTCATATGCTCATATACACTATGTTTGGCACCAACACCATGGTCAGCCACTGATATAATGCATCTTGCCCATTCTAATGCTGAACCCTTTCAAATGTGTCTGTAGGCTTTTTATATTATTGATTATATGATTAACTGTTTAAAGGAATTGCAAAAGTATTACTGAGCAGGTGTAACTTGTGTGTTTTCATTGCAAAAAACACACAAAAAACAACAAATCTGCTCAAAGAAAAGCTCTAGGTGTCAAATGATACAGAAAATATTATTTTGAGACACACTGAAACCAAGTTGTGTAGGCAGAGTAGCTTGAACCAGTGACTTGTTATTAGGGGTTAATCCTGTGACCTCTGTGGCCTTGGACATTTGTCACAAATGGCATGTACAAGGTACCATTATCCAGGATTACTGTGCTTTTATTGAAAGTGTTTTAAGCTTCTGCATCATCTGCTGGTATGGCAATGCTACTGAGGCACAGAAAAAGTCTGTCAGAAAAACTGTAACAACAGCCAGCAAACTGCTAGGGATTACATTACCAAGTATGGAATGTATCTACAGAGATAGAACCATGAAGAAGGCAAACAACATTGTGGGTGACCAGAGGCACCCCCTTGCCTCCTCATTTAAACTGTTGCCATCTGGGCGACGATATTGCCCCCCTCGATTCACTAAAAATAGATCCAAGTTCTCATTTGTTCCACAAGCCATAAAGTTTTTAAACAGCTAAACACCTAATTTTGTTGCAAAGTGTGTGGTATGGGTACAGGTACGTGTACAAGTATGCCTAGTGGTCATTTTTTGTTTGTTTGTTTTTGTGATGTGGTGAAATGCCTTGTGACTGTGCTGCAAACCAATTTCCCCATGGGGACAAATAAAGCATCTATCTATCTATCTATCTATCTATCTATCTTATGCGTCTCAACAAACAAAGAGGGAAATTTCCAGAGAAGCAGGGATATCCACAACTCTGATCTGCTTCCATTCCAGACTGTCAAATGAGGTTAAGGGGGTCTCCCTTACTCAGTTACTATTTCTGCAAAGTAGCAACCACAACTGCTGCATGTGTATATAAAATCAAATATGCATCATCCACTGACTTTCAGCAGGAATGCCCTTGAAAGAAAACCTAGGTCTAGTAACCTCATCAAAGCCTGTGTATCCAGATTTAGCTACTAGCCTAAATACATTACAACAATGGCTACTTTGTTTCTGCTGTAATTCCTAATTTGGTGATTTTAAGGGACATGTTCTTTACACAGCCATGGTGACAGCTTTACTTCCACTTTAAAAAGAATAATTTACCAAACTCAAGTCAAATAGCAGAGCGAGTGCATTTCAGCTTAAGAGCAATAATAAATACGACTTACACACACAATAAACAGTGTTTTAAATTTCTATGGTTTATGGAAAGGCAATTATACAACACCTATTGGCTAGCTAAACTTAAATATCATACTAAATGAAAGCCTAAAGGCTGTGATGTCAAATGCTGGCTGCCATTCAGGCAGTCCTGCCACAGACCTTTTTTAGACTTACTCAAGTATAATAATTAGTAAAGTGTTGTAATAAGCCCCTGCTTGTGTTTAAAACGGGCTAAAGTTAATAGCAAGCTAGTTTTGGTTGAAAAATGAGCTTCAACGCAAATCCATCAAAATTAAAAACACGCAGCAGTTTTGGCACTGTGCTACTGTGTCATTGCGGCTTAATTTCTATTTTTAATTTTTAATTCATTTATACATGGAAATAATAAGCCTGAAATATGGATAGCAAGGCAACAAGACAGGAAAAATGACACAGAAACACAACACCTCATACTATTGAACTGAAATATGTTCACTTACCATGAGCTCATGTTCAGTGCGATGTACCCCTAATTTCTTCAGCCCAATCGTCAGGTCGTTCACACAGATGCCTCCATCACCGTTCACATCCAGGACTTGGAACAACACTTTAAGTCTGTGCTCCTGCTCAGGTCCTCCACATATGTCACATGGATGCGCTGACTGGCGGGGGTCCGAGTGCCAGTCATCGGCCACGGGCTGACGGGTTACTGGTTTAGATGGAGAAGCTGAGGAGGGGTCTTCGGCATGATTGCCTCCGCCGCCCGGGTCGACCCCTGGGTGCGTCTCGGCCGACCGGCATTGACAGGATACATCACTGAGCAAGGTGGGCATCAACGAGCCCTGCTGGTGCATCTTGAGTATCCGGCACTATTCGGCTCAAAAGCTCCTGAATAGCTACAGTGTCAATCGGTTGAGAGCTAAGTTAAAGAGCACCTGAGGCCATTGTTATATCTCGAGCCCGGACTACCACGTCACATGTCCCTCCATTTCAGCCGGCACAGAAAGGAAAAGCTACCAGCTCCCGGTTAACATTCGCGGACTTCCCTTGAGACGAAAAGGGTCCTGTCGGTAATTCCGCTTGATAAAGCAGCTTAGCTAGCTAGCGTTTCAACATAACCTAAATGTTATAGATGCCGGTGAAACGAGACGCGGTGATAAGATGAGGATCTCGAGCTGTCAGCGTGCTAACCGCTTATTAAAATACCTTCACAGTATCGAGCGCCAGAGTTTATAGGGAGCTTGTGTATCGCACATTACAAAATATAAGGTTCCACTTTTCAAGACCGTTATGGATAAGATGTTTATTCCGATATTTAAGTGCAATTAACTTGCCGAACTTTGAGAAGAGAAATACAAGTGGCATCGGGAACTGGGTGTGCCAGAAATCTCGCTGTACAACGCGAGATTACTGTGTGACAGCATCATTGAGTGACAACTTACATTGAGTGACAATTTATATCCAGAGGCCGAATGATTTGCTTGAGATAATGTGGTATTCCCATAAAAGATGTCGTATCATACTTCGATATTTAAAAAATATAAAAAAATAATTAAAAAGAAATTTGACATTTGGTTATTGAGGGATTTATCGTCAAATGGCCGTGTATTGTTATTAAAAAGTGAAGGGTTATCACGAATGGTAGCCTATATACTGCAATGGTTTTGGATGTTCCACAAGCACATAGTCAAACAGACTGACGCAAAACCTTTTAATTTTGTTTGGAGGAATAAACCCCATTACTGGTGTGTTAAGTAACACATATTGTCAAGGGGGTTAAAAAATATATTAGATTTTGGTACTTCCAATACTACGTTCAAGATCAATTGGATAAAAAATTATATCAAAGGAAAGGATAAACTATGGTACATTATCCCAGAACATATTTCTGAAAAAGTAGGTGGTACTGAATTTCTCTTGCATTGCAATTTTGATATAAATAAGATCCCTGTTAAACTCTCTAACTACCATAAACAAGCATTATTGTCTTGGTTAATTATTTCTAAACACAATTTTTCTCCTCATAAATGTTTAATTTGGAATAACAAAGATGTTAGATTTAAAAATAAAACATTGTTTATTGATAGTTGGGTTAAAAATGACATTGTTGGTGACATAATTACTAAATGAAAACGGATTTACTTAATTAGAATTTCTCAGGAAATATGGAATTCCAGTTACTCCTAAAGAATTTGCAGTTGTTTTTGATGCAATACCGTCTGGTCTTTTGAATTTAATGCAAGGAAATGGCACGTTTGATGTGAATCCACAGTTTAAATGTAACCTTATATTAGATGGTATATGCATCACAGACAAAAAATGTACTAATGATCGTATTAGGAGACTTTGCCAGTGGTCCACAACTCCTCCTGCCAGGCTATTTTGGAACTCTAGATTTGAACATATTAAGTGGAAATCAGTTTGGAATTTTAATAAGAAATATTGTGTTATCAACAAAACCAGAGAAATTTCAATTAAAATTATACACTCGATTTATCCTGTAAACCAAGTGCTTTCAAGATTCAGAGACGATATTGATGGAAAGTGTGTGTTTTGCAATAAGGAAACTGAGACTATCTGTCATTTATTTTATGAATGCTTATGTATGAAATTATTTTGGTTGGATATAGAATATTTCTTTAAGACAGGTTCAATTATTCATTTAGACAAAAAAAAGACATTATTTTTTTTATGATAAGAATGATATTGATTGTAAAAGATATCCCTATGTATATAGTTTTGTCTTGTCCTGTCCGTTTGTCAAATTGTATACCTATGTTTTGTTTGAAGATAATTGTATGGCATGAACATGGCGTGAAAAAAAAAGACAACTTATATCAAGTACACCTGGCAGCCAGGGTCCTTGTCACATTTCACTATGGTTATACCCAGTATGATATGTGACAAATAAAACTAAACTAAACTTGAACTTGAACTTGTATAGGCTTTAATAAAGGGAAATGAGCAAATATTTTCTTGTTTTTGTCTTAAAGTGAATAATCTAATAAACAAGAGAACCAAAATCAAAATTCAAGTCTTATGCCTCCTTTCCACTGCAGGGTACGGCTCGGCTCAACTCAACTTGATTCTCTTGGACCTGTTCTTTTTTGGTTTTCCATTGGCAAAAGTTGTGGATATGGATTTCTTTGGTATCACCTTGGTCGAGATTCCAATGAGTATACAACGGACAGTCAGGTCTGCAGTGAAAATCACTGGTGCCAACCTGCGCTCCACTCAGGCCTTTCCTTCACATATACGTACGGGCCTCTGCACCATCCACCAAAGACGGAGACAGAAGACCCGTATGCATATGTGAAGAAAAGGCCTAATAAATCCCTGACAGAAAACTGCTTCGTTGAGATTCTCTTTATTTGCTGGAATTTCCACAACAATTTGGCAACGAGGATGGGATGTTGAAACGTGAACCAGCGCCGGGCTCATCCTCAGCACTGGGAGAAAAGCTGTGGCCACAGTCAAAGGATGACCTTTGTAATTCCTCCCTGGACGACAGCATCGCAGACGAGGTCAGCAGGTAGAGAAGTGGAGCCCAGGAGGCTGAGACCGACGCTGAGCCACTACAACATCCCTGGACAAAGGGTATGAACGAATTCCAACAAGCAGGGTTTCCGGTAAGAGACTTGTCCTGTGATTTCAAACTGGTGAAAATAGTATTTTTCTGCTTATTGCTATTTGCGTTTGAGAAAGACCAGGCAAGTGAAAAGAGTGGGGTCCCTTAGAAGTGACGACTTGCTAATTAGAGTTGGGGTCATTAGTTGGACTGCCGAGGGTACTCATAACAGTAAACCTGGGAAAGCAGAGGGAAAAAAAAGCTGATTGTGCCGGCACTGTGCCACCCATTGTTGAATTTCTGATAAGCAAATATGGGAGTGAGACCTGTGATCAGTTTACAGTGTGGAAACAAGAATTGGGGTTTCCAGAGCAGGGCAGTTTTAGCATGAGGCAGATGAAAGCATTCAAAGAAAGAATGGAGGAAAGAGAAAAAGAGGAGTAAGAAAGAGCACTAAAAATGAGTAGCAAAGAAAAGAAAACATTCTCCCCATTTCAAGGACATTGGAAAGCATTCATGTGTTGGAATGAGGAGGCTAAGCTGAGGGAAAGGAGACAGCACAGGGCAGGGTCCACTAACATAGCTGCTGTCCGGTGTTCCAAACTCCGCAGGGTCCCTGATCTGGATCTCGACTCGGCCCTGCCAAGGCACCGCCCCCCCAAACCAGTGCCTCAGCCAGACACCCCAGAGGCAGCACCCATATAGCCCAGAGATTGGACAATTTGATATTGGACGTTTTATACTTTGCTTTTGTAATGAAGATCAAATGAAAGGACTGTTTATGCAGAACAAACCTGTGCTGGCACACAGGCACTGAACATATTGAACACGGTGAGACGAACTTGGCGCACAGCTGAAGTGACCTCACTTGGTCAAGCCCCTGACAGAGTGAGGTTCCCCTATCTTTTGAGTGTTCAAATATATGTTATCACAAAAACCAGTGTATCTGAGTTTTTTAATCTTGGTTAAGTTTGATTCATTCACAATTGAAGGGAACAAAAGATGTTATGTAATCATACAGATGTTATTAATGATGAATGTATTGAATCAATTGTTTTGCTTTTGTTATAATCAGGATTAAATCAGCATATATGCCTTTTAAATTGATTTAAAATTATTTGATGTATGCTTGTATGACTTAATTGAAAATTGAATGCATTTTGGGGTTTCCCTCTTATTGCCATTTTGAGGTTTTCCCTTTTTGCACTGTGCAGGGAGTTAGTCACTGCCAGTCTTTTTCCCATCCCTAGTCAAAAAGGGAGCGGGGTGTCTGGCTCAAAGTGCATGCAATCTACGACATGCAATCTACCTTACCTATTTGGTGAGGCTCTTTTTCTTGTGAAGCAGCTTCTGTTAGGCTGCTGAGAGACAGGACTCATGGACATATGTAGATAGTGATGATGATTAATGTTTACATTGTGCCCTAAGTTAGCATAAAATGCTAAAAGGGGTGAATTGTATTGGGATTTTTGTTCTTTACCTATGTTTCAACTTTTATACTTTATGTATTTTTAGCTTTAATGTACTTTATACACTGATGACTCATATCCATGTGTGTACAGGCTTTACAAGGCCTGTTAGACTTTGATACACAGGCCATCTATGTGTGCAAGTCTGTAGGAGGCAATTTGATGTACAGGCCATCTGGGCCTTGAGGGCGCCTTGACTTCTCCTGCCCTCCGGATAGCCAGTCTCAACTTGGGAGACTCTGTCCTAGGAGGTGGGAGCAAAGACAAAACATCAGGTGCACGTGCCCTGTACATACCAAAGTAAAGACACTAGTTGTATGAAAACCCAAATAGTACTTTTTTAAGAAACAGCAGAGGTGTTTGTTTTGTCTACCTGTTGTGTGAAACCTGTAAGTCAGCCCCTTATCTGGGGTATAAAACTGAAGTGTAAACTCTTTTCGTGGTCTTCTGTCTTTGTCTTTGGTGGATGGTGCAGAGGCCTGTATGCATATGTGAAGGAAAGGCCTAATAAATCTCTGAAAGAAAACTGCTTCATTGCGATTCTCTTTATTTGCTGGAATTTCCACAAAATCGACATATGATGTTTCCAAGGGGGAGCATGTAGAGGATGAACAGCAGAGGACCAAGCACCGAACCCTGGGGGATGCCTTGGGACAGAGGAGCGGTGGAGGAGGTGCAGTTGTTAATGCTAATGAATTTTTGCCTGTCTGTGAGGTAAGACGTTAGCCAGGAGAGGGCAGTAGCGGTGATGTTGAGGGAGGATTCAAGGTGGGAGAGAAGAATGGTGTGGTTGATGATGTCAAACGCTGCAGTGAGGTCGAGGAGGATGAGAATGCTGAGGTGGCCAGAGTCTGAGGAGAGGAGGAGGTCGTTGGTGATTTTGAGGAGGGCTGTTCTCTGTGCTGTGTTGTGAGTGGAAACCAGATTGAAATGGTTCGAACGGGTCATTGGAGTTGAGGTGGGCTTTGAGTTGGGAGGCGACAGCACGTTCCAGTATTTTTGACAGAAAGGGAAGATTAGAGATGGGACGGAAGTTGCTCATGGTATCAGGGTTGAGTCCAGGATTTTTCCGATTTTTGAGGATGGGGGTGACAGCTGCCAGCTTGAGTGTTTGTGGAACTGAACCAGAGCCGAAGGAGGAGTTGATGATTTCAGTGATGAGTGGGGAGATAGCTGGGAGACAGCCTTTAACAAGGTTGGACGGGATGGGATCCAGGCTGCTGTAGATGGTGTCGATTTTTGTTTGGAAAAATGAAAGGAAAGGGTTGCACTTGGAGGTGTTGTTACTGGGTTTGAGAAGCTTGTTTATTGTGGAGAAGAGAGCCTTGTGGTTGGTGGAGCCAGAATGGATGAGGCGTGAGAAGTAGGTGGACCGGGCTGTGATGAGAGCATCCTTGTATTGTTGATGTAGTCTGTGTAGGCTTGAAAGATGCACTGTTAAACCAGTTTTCTTGCTGAGTCTTTCGAGCTGGCGCTTGCAGGATTTCATTTGGTGGAGTTCAGGGGCTGTATTCATAAAGCTTCCTAGTACTAAGAGTTGCTCTTAGTGACGAAATTCTAAGAAAATTCTTAGAATTATGACGTTTTCTAAGAATTTCCCCTTAAAGTTAAGAGTAGATCCTGGTAAACATAAAAGTTATTCACAAAGCATCTGAGCCCTTNCAGCAATTTTACAATACTTCATTGTCAACTTTTTTGTTAGGTATTTACTTTAAATTCCACAGTCAACTGTTTACAGTGATATGTTATGGTGTGCTGAATAGAGTGTCTACATCTTCTTTCTTGAAAACTTAAACAAGAAGCTGTAGCCTACTTTTGATGATCATCCTTTTCTGTGTTGTTTAGCCAAATAAAATACTTGAAATCTTGAAATCTAACAGATTAAACTCAAGTGTATCACTCAAGTTTTATATTTTATTTATTTTCTGATTCACCATCTAGTTAAAAAATCTGTTAATTGCAGGTCTGAGCAACAAAAGAACCATAAACAACTTTCTTCATTTATTAGAAAGATTTTCATGATCTGTTATTTCCCTCTTTTATGATGGATCAAATTAAAGTCAGGGAGAGTCTGTCATCACAAACATCACAAACTAGAAGACCATCCCCCCTGCTGAGACAAACGAAGACCTGGCTGGCATAAAGCTTCCTAGTACTGAGAGTTGCTCTTAGTGATGAAATTCTAAGAAAATTCTTAGAATTATGACGTTTTCTAAGAATTTCCTTTTAAAGTTAAGAGTAGATCCTGGTAAACATAAAAGTTATTCACAAAGCATCTGAGCCCTTTAGAGAGCTCCTAAGGTGAAAAACTGTTGACAGTGAGTTAATGAAACGCTACAGATTAGATCGTGCAGGGATCATGTTTGTGGTCGATTTCATTAGAGATATGCTCACATCTCCCATCCAACTCAATAACGCCAGAAATGAAAGTGATCACAACTAATTTATTTACGTATTTACACTAATTTATTTTGACATTTGGCAACCATCCTGTTTGACATCCCTCTCGCTTTAGACTGCAACACATCCCACAGCTTTACGCACTCCTCACTGGTGCGCACAACCAGAGGGAATGAGGCGTTAATCTGCTGCGCTATTCTCCCACCTGCCTCTTGGCTTGTGCTGTAACACCGGGGCCGAATTTTCCTCTTGAAATAGTTTTACACTCGTCAGCTAATTGAACTAATAAAGTTACTCTGTCCAGTTTCTGACTTTCGCTGGTTTATGGTAGATTTACGTGCCAACCAACGCCGATACTTATAAGACTGCAGCGATCACAACTGATGAAAGCTGAGCCATTTTTTCCCAGTTAATATTATATACATTAAGTACTAAAATTACCAGCATGGTAAATAAACGTAAGCAAATAAATATAACAACTATCAACTTCACTGCCCGCTCTGTGTCCATTATCACTAAGAGTGCGTTTGTATTTCTTTTTTTGATCAACCAATCACACCTTTTAAAGGAATGTGTCATACCTAGCAACGGGGTCAACCACACCTCCCCACTCAGGTAAAAGTTTCTGTCCCTTCCTTACTCAGAGTCACCCTGAGAATTTTCCTAAATCACTTCTAAGCTCGGACTCCTTGCTAGAAATTTTTAGGCTAAGTTAGGAGCTCTCTGAGAGTATTGTCAGAAAGTTTGTGAATACAGCCCCTGGAGTATACCAGGGAGCTGAGTGTGTGAATGAGATGGTGGGCTCTGCCAAGCATTCCAGCTTCCATTATAGATTATATTTTTACAGTTTAAAATGCATTGTTTATTAACATGTACTTATCATCATGCACAAAAATAAGCATTCACCCATTACTCCTTCAAAAACATTAAAACATTGTAATGTATGTAGTGCATACATTGCTATCTATATTTATTTATTTTCTATAGTATAACTAGTTTTATCTTAGTCGTCTTTATGCCAAAAGTTTATTGGAGCAGAACCCGAGCTAGGCTCCTCAACCAAAACTGCTTTAATCACCAAACCTGTTGCCAAAACAGCCCAAATGTCAGCCTTATGGCTGTGGCCACCAACATCAACCCCATAAGGTTCAGTTATTTTCAACAGCTGTTCTTTGGTGCATTTATCCAACAACCTCCACGATGGAGCATCAACAAAATCTGAGATTGAGGCCATAACAACAACAATAACAACAACAACAACAACAACAACAACAACAACTGGGTTACACAAAGGAACCCAGGAGGGCACAGTGTTGACTGCACAGGCGCATACAAAATGAGGCAAACAATGGACCCAACACAATGCACAGTGTTAGCCACCCAGAGACACAAAATCTAATTAACCACTCATCTCTAGTCTTCATGCAGCTTGTAGTGTGTTTTTACGCACTGTAAACCAGCAGGTTTGAAAGGCGACTTGCAGGCAGGCAACCCCACAAATTCCCACGGACGTGCTCCTGAGACAATTGTCCGAAGATGATTGACACTTACCACGTCGCCACAACATTGCTAAAAGGAAGAAAACAAACAAACTGACGCCACAACAAATAACCTCCAAAGGAGAGAGGCACCTTAGCTGCAAAATCTGGTGCATCTCCCAAAATCAAAGCACCTACCACACAAAACAAAACTCAACCTGGCCAAACTCTCACCCGGGGGCTGTTCCATAAAGGGCGCTAAGAAAAGTGGGGATTAAAGTTCAACACTTGACTTGAATGAACCTAACAAATCAGTCGGGGCTAAAGCGGTTCCATAAAGGTCAATTCAAGCTCACGCAATCAGATTAATTCGACACAGGTTCAAGTAGTCAAGATAATTGCGTGTGCGCGCTGTTCTTAAGCAGCCCCAGAGGTCGAACATGGATCAAATCGATGCACCACGGCAAATAATAAGGAGAGAGCAGCGTTTACTGTTCGAAACGTATGAAGACGTGAAACATTTAATAACGACAAAAGGAAATACAGCTGCGTTGAACAAATCCGGAGAGAAAGGCTGGCAAAACATTGCTGATTGATTGAATGCGTAAGTAGCAACTAAGTTTTTCAAACAGAAAACCTGTAGGTTATTAAAATATCAATAATATGTTATACAAGAATACACAGATATTAAACCTCAAGGCTGAAAATATATGTTTACTTGTTTAATATATATACATTATTGGGGGGGGGNGCACTTTTAAACAGCAACAACTTGAGTGGGCAGAAAAGGACGTGGCAGCAGGTGAAAATACAAAAATATTGTTACAAATGGTAAGTATGCCTGTAGGCTATATAAGCACTTCAGCTTGATGCTAGAACTGTCCAATCTCATGATGTTTATTAATTGCAGCTGCCAAAAAGAAGAGTGATGCTGCTGGCACCAGGGGAGGGCCACCACCAGCACCCTTTACTCCTGCAGAGGAGCTGGCCTTGGAACTGAACAAGGGGAGTCATTGAGGGAATAGAGGGGGGAACAGCATCTGAAGCCATGCCTCCTAGTACAAGGAGTGACCCAGTGAGTATGAGATAGTTTAGCACTGGTTTAGTGTCAGTGTTAAGTGGTGATCATTAAACATTTTGATGAATGGTTTCAAGGTGAAGGCCCATCCACAAGGGAGGAGGATGAGAATACTGCGTCTGTATGCTCAAGGATGCCTGAGGTAAGCAATGATTGTACCTTACAGCCTACACTTAAAGCCCTACTTGTGTGGTGAGGTGTTCATAGTGTTTTTTTTTTTTCAACAATTATTGGCTGCAGGACACTGAGACCCTGAGACAGGTGACAAAGTGAGTATTAACTAATGAATGCAACACAATGCCAAGAGTATTCCAAAAAATAATTAAACTCTGTTCCTACAGAACGCAGAAAACGTAAAGAATGTGTACAAGCGCTACCTCCTCAAACAAATGGATGCACTGGATGTTGACATCATATACAAAAAGCTGAAGATAAAGAAGATGGAACTGGAAGTCCAACAGCTGGAGAAAGATGCAAGTAGAACTGCCATAATCAAGACAATGACACATGACCTCTTATTGTTTTTACACTATTTAATTGTATGCTTTCTCCCCCAAAAGACGGCTTCAACTTGAAATAAAATGTACAAATGATGTAACTTGTCTGTCTTGTATAATTAAATGAAATTGAGGGGAAAGTGGGGTGGGGAGGAATGAAAACTACAAAAAACAGATAAAAGCCTTAACATACGGATTGGAATATAATGCTAACCAAAATAATTATTTGCATAGATGTCTCTTATAACCCTTTCCATTTCAATGGCATTGAAAATTGCCTCATTTCCCCAGTCCTCCTCGACAACCATCCTTGGTGGCCTCTCTTTCCTCAGGCAGGCGATGTTGTGAAGCACAACACACGCAACAGTAATGTCACATGCCCTTTGTGACGTCACTCTGAGGTGGTTCAGGCACTGGAACCTCGATTTGAAGAGCCCAAACGCCATCTCTATACGAGCCCTCATGCGTGCATGGGCTATGTTGTAGTTGTGCTGTGCCTCTGTCTGGGGCTCCTGATGAGAAGTCAAGAGATGGGGAAGGCAAGCATATCCCTTGTCTCCCAGCAAAACTCCCGAGAATTCGCCTGGATAGAATAAAAATAATTATTCTGACTATTTTCTTTTTTTTAATGACAAATTGATGGTGATTGTTGGAAGTGGTGGTCACATGACTGCTGGATTGTGGAGTGTAGCGTGCTGAACTGATAGACTTATAATGAACAATCTACATTTGTCACTGAGAATTAATGAACCTTCTCTGAAGTTGTTGTCCACAGAGCCCTGTCAGGAACAGGGTTCTGTTTTTACTCAAACTGGACGAATCTCCCCTGAACTCCGGGCCCACATGACCTCTGAATATAAAACGTGGGTCTACCAGGCCACAGGAAATGCCTCTAATGGAATGGATAAGACAATTTACGACGGTCATAAAGTGATGGCAAAGACTTCAAGGACCAGGTCTCACTTGACCACTTTGAACTCAGAGGATCAAGGAATCCTCTGTTGAATCTGAATTGACTTTAATTCGGCTCTACATTCATTATATGTGATATATTTAATGAACAATGTAAAGGACTACAAAATGTCGTTATGATGTGTTGATTTCAATGCCAGAATAATAAGATCCTGAATTTAAAGTAACATATTACATAAATTCAGTAATCTAACCTAACCATAGCATGTTTGGTCTTGTTCAAGAGCTAATAAAACTTAGAACGTGAATATGCATTTGTTTAGCCAATAACTTGATCATAGCTTACGATAAGAAGAAATATTAAGTTGATGATAACATAAAGATAGCTGTCCGACACAGACACAGATGCCCCCTTTCACCCCTCCTCCCTGCATTTCTTAGATAGAGAGAAGTAATTACTTGAGGACCTAGTAATGCTATTTAATTTGAGGCCACACTTATAGAACAGACAAATACACATATATATAGAAATCTATTTGCATGTAGTAGTGAGTTNTTTAAAGTAACATATTACATAAATTCACTAATCTAACCTAACCATAGCATGTTTGGTCTTGTTCAAGAGCTAATAAAACTTAGAACGTGAATATGCATTTGTTTAGCCAATAACTTGATCATAGCTTACAATAAGAAGAAATATTAAGTTAATGATGACATAAAGATAGCTGTCCGACACAGACACAGATGCCCCCTTTCACCTCTCCTCCCTGCATTCCTTAGATAGAGATACGTAATTACTTGAGGGACTAGTAATGCTATTTAATTTGAGTCCACACTTATAGAACAGACAAATACACATATATATAGAAATCTATTTGCATGTAGTAGTGAGTTTATGTGTCATCTGTTATCATAACTGAACTAACAGAGTTCTTACAGGTTCGTCCAACTTTGACCCCCTATACACTCACACCACAGACGTGTGTGTGGGTAAGTGTGTGTATCTAAATGTGTGTGTGTGTCTGCCTCTTACCACCTCACTCAGAAAGAGAGAGTAGAAGACTCTAAGGAACTCTTATGTGTTAAATTACTGTATTCACCATTTGCAGAGTGTACATCTACCTGTACACATATGCATATATATGACTTATATTTGTGGATCAAACTTTGTGGAAGTGATTGACATTTATAATATTTAGGCCTGAGTTAATGCTGTATAACAGTTAGTACTGCTTATTTAAAAAAAGTGTTTGGTATCCTTCAACGGCTGAAGGAATCAAAATTTTAACTATGGAAGCATTAAATAAGTAATAAGTTTCAATAATTCTTAAGCAAAGGAAATTAGGAACAAAAAAGAATAACTGAGATTAGAATTAGAGGGTGGAGATGAAGTTTCGCGCCGTTGCCAGCTGACCCCCGCCCCTTCTACACCGACCATCATAAAACCAAGGAGATGCTCTTTGTCTGGGGGTCTTTTGCTCTTCCTTTCCTCGGATGCCTCATGCCTGCTGATCTCTGCTGAACCAGACTCCTGAAATCCCGACCTCGTCCCGCTCCAGGCCGCATCCCGGCCTAAACTTTGAAGAAGAAATCTTCTGAGAAGAACCTGCTTTGGTCTGATGGCTGAACGCCTGCCTTCTTGACATGAAAAAAGTCAAGACTCAAAGCTGTGATGAACTTAAACCCAGCTACCGCTTTGCCAGCGCCTCCAAAGTGGGGGTGCGTCGCCCTGCCGCCTGCTGAGAGAGAGACAGACGGCCTTGCCTGGGTCCTATGTGGGATGGAGAGTACCGCTAAAGATGCCCGATGGAGATGCCTTTACCGGGGACGAAACGCCTTCATCTCTGCGGGTCCACATGCCGAGAGCCAGCCAGAGTGTACATAAACCCACTCACTGTTTTAACCACACCCTCGACCTTGTTCTGGCTTATGGTATTGAAATTGAACGTTTAATAGTCCTTCCACAGAATCCTCTTTTATCGGAACATTTGAATTCCTATTAGTGGACTACAAGCCAGTAGTCAAAAACTCCTACAGCGGATGTCTATCTGATGGTGCTGTAGCTAAATTTAAAGAAGCGATTCCATCGGCATTTAATTCAATGCCATGTCTCAATATAATGGAGGACTCCTATGCTAACTTTAGTCCATCCCAAATTGATCATCTGGTTGATAGTGCTGCAGGCTCACTGCGAATGACACTCGACTCTATTGCCCCCCTTAAAAAGAAGATAATAAAACAAAAGAGGTCAGCTCCATGGTATAAGCACCAAACCCGCAAATTAAAGCAAACATCGCGAAAACTTGAGAGTAAATGGCGTTCCACCAAACTGGAAGAGGCCTGTTTAGTCTGGCAAGATAGTCTTAGAACATATAGGAAGGCTCTCCGTAATGCCAGAGCAGCCTATTACTCATCATTAATAGAGGAAAATAAGAACAACCCCAGGTTTCTTTTCAGCACTGTAGCCAGGCTGACAGAGAGTCAT
>NTHP01000624.1:111154-181427 GCA_003416845.1 Oplegnathus fasciatus
TCGCTGGTTTCGCTAACTTCACGTTTCTCAGAATAGAGCTGCCAATAACCAGAGTTGGTTTCTCAGCGGGTGTGTCGCTGAGTGGGGAGAATTTGTTGGAAACGTGAACTGGTTGGTGGTGAACCGTGGGCTTCTTCTGGTTCGGGCTATGCTTCCTTCGTACAGTCACCCAGCCGCCCTGGTTTCCCGGCTGCTCGGGAACGGCCGGGAGACGGCTAGCAGAAGCTACACTGGGTCGGCCCGCACCGGCTACTGGGGGCTGGCTAGCTACAGCTAAAGATTGAGTTTCCATGGTGCGGAGCCGGGTTTCCAATTCACTAAGCCTCGCCTCCAACACTGCAAATAAACTACATTTATTACATGTACCATTATCACTAAAGGAGGCCGAGGAATAACTAAACATCTGACACAACGAGCAAGAGAGAGCAGGAGAGGAAGAGGGAGAGAGAGAAGCCATCGCTAACTGCTAAGCTAAGTACGCTAGCTTGCAGAACTGAGTAACGTTAGCGTGTAAATTACTGTCGGATTAGGGAGGAAGTCGCTAAAAGAAGCAGAGAGCTGTGAGTGCTTGAGCAGAACTAATGTAAGTTTAAATGTACAGCGGATAATTAGCCGCTCTAACACCCCTGATTCTGAAACCCTGGTGTATGCCTTATTGGATACTCAGAGCACTCACACATTTGTTGACCAGGAGGTGTGTGAAAAGTTGCAGGCAGTAATGGAGCGAGTAAAACTAAAGCTTTCCACTATGATGGGAAGGGACTCAATTGTGAAGGGTCAGAGAGTAAGTGGACTTAAAGTCAGAGGGTTCTCCTTGGGTAGCTTTATCAACTTGCCTCCTGCCTATACAAGTGATTTCATTCCGCTTGAACGTGTGCACATTCCCACCTGCGGAACAGCCAATAAATGGAAACACCTTGCAGTCCTACCACCTGAAATGCCCCCACTAATGGATTGTGGGGTAGGATTTCTGATCGGTTATGACTGCTCCAGAGCACTGGCACCACGAAAGGTCATCACTGGAGGTAACTATGAGCGTTATTCCACCAAGACTGGCCTAGGTTGGAGCATTGTAGGAAGTGCACCACAGCAGCGCGTGAACTCTAGGGATGTGCCTGGTTTGTGTCATTGTATATCTGTCAGAGCTTCCACCTGTAACACTAGTTGCTGTTATTAAAGTGCTAAAGTCCAATTTTGTGGACACCAGATGAGGAGAAAAGAGCATATCTCAAGAAGATATTCAATTCCTGCAGGTGTTCAAGGGAAGAATCCAGCAGAACGAGTGTGGTCACCTTGAGATGCCCCTTCCCTTCAAAGCACGTCCTCACCTCCCAGACAATGAGAAGCTCGCCTTAGTCCGGCTGAAGCACCTTAGAAAGAAACTGGACACAGATTCTAAATTCAAGAATAATTATGTGAGATTTATGGATGATGTCTTCAAAGATGGCGATGTGGAGAGAGCAGACAAGACCAAGACAACCAGAATCAGGAAATGCATGGTCCATTCTACACCAAAGGGTTTATCACCCTAGGAAACCAGATAAGATCAGGGTAGTTTTTGACTGCTCTGCCAAGTATGAAGGTACTGCCTTGAATGACCCCCTGCTAACCAGCAGCTCCAGAATGAGTTTTGAAGTTGAAGCTAATCATATGAGCCATAAGAAACTGTGTTAGTTTAACAGAGCTAGTTATCACAGGATCACAAGTTAAGTTGATTTTAGTTTCAAATTAAAAGTACTACTGTGATCATCAAGGCTATTACCAAATGCCCTTGTTAATATGTTTTATTTTGAATCCTAAAAATGTAAATCTCCATGTTAGGGCGGCTGTGGCTCAGCAGGTAGAGCGGGTCGGCCACTGATCACAGGGCTGGCGGTCCTATCCCCACTTCCTCCTGTCCACATGTCGAAGTGTCCTTGAGCAAGATACTGAACCCCAAATTGCTCCTGATGGTCAGGCCAGCACCCTGCGTGATTTGCAAACTGCTCCACCAGAGAAGCTTCCAGTGTCTAAATGAGACAAACTTCAAAATGGCCAAACATGTTTTTACATAGTGGTATGTCCAGTATGTATAAAGCTTGTCACAAATGTTCCTCAGAATGGTCCTACACTTATGAGTTCAAATATTTTTTGTAAAAAGAGAGCATGAGAAGCTTTGTATGAAGAAGCTAAAGTTAAAGTCTGAGTCTAAGTGCTGACTGCAGTGATTCCTCAGTGTTGTATAATAAGGTAACAATTCTGTCTACCCACAATGCCCCACCTCAAGAACTGAGGGCTATATCACCCCATTCTCTTACCCCGATTTAATGAAAATAATCCAGATACTTGTGTAAAATTTGATTTATAATCTTTATTTAATCAGGCAGTCTCACTGAAGAGCTCTTTTCCAAGAGAACAACAAATATTCACAGAACACAATCAGCAAAGCAGAAAAAACACAACTGCACAATAACAAGGAATTAAAAAAGACAGGGCAGTTTGTAGTTCATTCCATTTAAAAGGTGCATAGTACATGAAACCAGTTCTGCCAGCATTAGTGCATGCATGAGGGATATCTAAGTTTAAGTAGTTACTGGAACGTGTACTGTACTGTTACTAGATTTACATGAGAGAAGAGATGTGAGGTAGTTTGGAAGCTTCAACAGTGGAGCTTTATAAATGAAAAACATGAGATGGCTATTTCTTCTTGACTGTAAGGAGGTCCATCCAACCGTGTGATACAGAGTACAATGATGAGTACAAAATTTGTCATTTGTGATAAGACGTAATGCACTATGATACACAGGGTTTAACAGCTGAAGTGTTGATGGGACAGCATGACAATACAGAATATCTCTGTAGCCAAGGACAGACATGGAGGTTGACTGCACAATAGTTTTACGGTTGGAAGAAGATAGACATCCTTTAAAGCTAGGGTTGGTAACGTTGAAAAAACCAGCAAGAGTAAGCTAGATTTTGAAAGTATACGACCGCCCCCCCTTCAGGTCTCCCTCCAAAACCGCTCCCCCAAAACACACGAACACTGCCTGACTAATGCTGGAGTACACGAGAGAGTGTTGGGGAGAGGAGTGCAGCGCATCGTTGTCGTCGCTAACTGGGTCCAACTACCTCATGTCTGACTCACGTCTGAAAACACCTAACGTTATCATAATGAACGTAAACAACCAACATGGCTGTTGTTAGTACTCACAGCGTCACTTTTCAGGCCCTTCAACTCCCTCAGTTCTCTCCATTGTTGAAAATCCGTACTGATGTTGACTCTGATTGACCTCTTGCTTTATCCAACCTCTTTTTGGTCGGAGCCTTTTCTTCTTCTGTCTTTCTTGTCTTTCTCTGCCATTCTTGTGCGACTAGTTTACTAGCTTTAGTCGCCTAGCCCTGTGGAAGACTCTGGTCATGCGCAATGAGTGCAGGGTGAGAGTGCATGCAGGTAGGCAGGTGTGTAGGTAGCCCCCACGGGCTACCTGCCTGTCTATGGGCTTATTACAGTCCTGCAACAGTGCAAAAAGTGCTTCTAAAATACACTGCCTACCCAAGCTTTAACTCTGTACAAGAAGCCTAGCTTGAATTTTGAGTGAAATGTTGAATATGAATCTTGAATGACAGTTTGCTGTCAAGCCAAATTCCTAGGTATTTGTATGACTCAGCAAGAGTAATATGGGTGTCATTTAAAGTTTTAATGGCAGGATAGTCAGAGTCACTGGTGGAGGTGGAGAATACCATATACTTGATCTTTTGTGCATTTAAAACTAGTCTGTGATTAAGGAGTGATAACTGAAAGACATCAAAGGCAGACTGAAGACAAGTCAAGGCCTGGGCTGGGGTGGAGCCTGAGGCAAATAAAATAGTATCATCAGCAAAAAAATGAACATTGAAGTCTTGTTTAGGAGTAATTATGTTGTTGATGTATAATGTAAACAGCAATGGACCAAGGATAGACCCCTGTAGCAACCCATTTCTGATGGTTAGATGGCTTGACTGAGTACCATCAGCAACAACAGTCTGAGTTCTCTATGTAAGGTAAGAGTGGAACCATATAGGTCATCCAGACCTATAGACTGTAGTTTGTGGAGTAGGACAATGTTATCAATGACTGTAGCTGCATGTGCTGTGACCCGGGTGAAAATAAGACTACTGTGGCTGTAGTATAATTAGGGAGTCCATAAAGGCGCATAGATGTAAACTGACCAATGATTCAAGGATTTTTGCTAAGAAAGGAAGTTTAGATATTGGACAAACGGAGACATCACCACTTTTATGTAAAGGTACTACAAAGGTGCCTTTCCACGAAACTGGAAACATGCCTGTTAAAAATGTTTGATTAAAAATATGGGCTAAATGTGGACAGATTAAGGTGGCACTTAGATGAAGAAGATATGTGGCCCAGAGGAGGGGACTTTAGTACGTTGTATGTGGAAGTGCCAGGAGATGCAAAATTTCTGGGTAAAAATAATACAGACTTTATCCAATATTGTTTCTTTAACATGACCTCTCTTTCCCCTTCCTTGCATCATGGGACTCTTCCCTGATGCTATGAAATTATCATAATCTCAGGTAAACTGGTCAGTCTTTGTATCCCACAGGCAAAATATTTTATTGCTCTTTGGTGGAAAAAATCTGAAGCACCAACTGTTAATCAATGGCTGAAAAGCCTCATAAGTTGTCACAGAAAAAACTGACCTATGCTACTAAAGGCCACCTACAGACATTCCAAAAAATATGGGGATACTGCATTATTATTATTAGTCATATTTCTATAATTATTATAATTGTTATTGCCATTATGAGTCATATTTCCATTATTATCATTATTATTATTGCTGTTATTGCTATTATTAGTCATATATCTATTATTATTAGTAGTAGTCATATTTCTATGTTATTGTTGTTGCTGCATCTCTCTCTGTCTCCCTATCTGTCTGTCTGTCTGTCTGTCTGTCTGTCTGTCTGTCTGTCTGTCTGTCTCTCTCTCTCTCTCTCTCTTTCAACCCAACTGGTCAAGGCAGATGGCCGCCCACCTAGAGCCTGGTTCTACCTCTTAATAGAAAATTTTTCCTTGCCACTGTGCCAAGTGCTTGCTGATGGTGGGAATTGTTGGGTCTCTGTAAATAACATTATGAAGAGTACGGTCTAGACCTGCTCTATATGTAAAGTGTCGTGAGATGACTTTTGTTGTGATTTGGTGCTATATAAATAAAATTGAATTGAATTGAATTGAATTATTCACTTGGAAACCAAACCAACTCTGTACTTTCTGATGAAGGAATGTTGCTCATGCATGACAGAATGAACTAATGATAAAACATGATAAATGATAAAAACATGGTGTTTTTTGTTGTTGTTCCTTCATGTTTTTTTTGCGTGTAGCTATATATCTGTTTTGTTTCACTTTTTGTGTCCATTTCCTGAAAAAGTTTATATAACTAACCTTTGTTCTTGTTCTTTGAGTTCTTGTATTTGCAGATGTGGTGGAATCCCAGTAACATGTCAACATTTCATTGTATTCATGCTGAATCTATTCTGCTATAAATTGGAAGGTTTACCCTTTTTCATATTGTGTGGGTATTGTGACAGACCTTGTATCTCTGTATCAACTTTTTGTCATAAATTTCCAAAATTTCTTCTCATTGTTCAAAGTGTTTGTCCCATCTCTCTGTGTTGAGACACTGCCACCTGCTGCTCATTCCAAACTGACTGAGGAGAGCTCTCTGAGATCAAATCTGAACCCGTAGGAATGTTTATTCATGCCATTTTTTCTCACTATATTTTCTTACTAACCCCAGTGACTTGTTACTTCACTTGGACTTTAGTCTTTTGACTTGAAATGACTTGATATCCTGCCCAAGTCCAAATATTAAAAATTATGTTATAATCAACTCTTTATTTTCCTCAAACAGATGGACTTTGAATGAATCCAACAGCAGCCAATCACATTGTACGAGTTGGAGGGAAAAGTGCGTTGGTCAGTGCAGAGCACCACGCAAGAAACAGGTAACTCGATTGATCATACAGTCACAAGACTATGCTGATCACTATCAAGTATATCAAGTATTTAATTATTTGATCATTTTGTTTTTAAAGGTTTATGTGAAAGGAATGAATCAAAACCAAAACTTTAAAAGCATTCATTATTTCTGTAAATTTACTACACTAACTGTTACTCTGTTTAAAAAGCAAAGCAACTCGGCTGCAACCAAGCACTGTTTGTTGTTTTACGTGGCCTTCTTGAGTGTGGCTTAATGTACAGTTTATTTGAACTACCTTTTAAATCACACTCATTGTACATTCCCAGACTGTGACAATGTAGTGTAGACATGTAGACAGTTCAATTCCAGCCAGTATGGTCACGGTGGCTGTGGACACTGGAAATACAGCATATCATGGCATGCATGGACAATTACTGTATTTGCTACTCTGGAAACCTTTTTTGGTTTTGTCTTGCTTTGGGCTTTTTTGTAATGTCGGTGGATATATTCAGGTGGGAGCCTGTGTGTTTTCTGTTTGTGTTTTTGTTTATACTTATGTTCTAAAAGTTCAAAATAAAATTTAAGAATATATAAATGGCATTACATTTGGTAAAGATGCATTATGACTTGTTTAGGACTCAAAAGTTTAGGAACTTGGATTTGACTCAGGGCATGCTTGTGACTCTCAAAACAACACTCCTTTTTCACAGCAGTCATTTGGGCTTATCAGTAAGAAGGTGTTACTAAGAATATTATTGATGGCTCTGTTCTTATTCAAGTGTCCCAGTAAGCCGTGACAGTGAGCCAGCAAGAACAACACCAAGACCCTGAAGCTGAAGCACCTAAATGGAATTCAGCCATCATTCATTTGATTATTTAAAATTACAAAATGTTGTCTGTGAAAAAGGCTTAGGATTTTGTCCCACTTCTGACTACTCTAGAAAAGATCATCCATGCTCATGTTTCAGCAGGCGAAACATCCGTAGACTGCAGCAGATACAAAATGCTGCTGCTAGGCTTTAAACACGTACTAAGAGAAGCGATCACATTACACCAATCCTTACTGCCCTTCACTGGTTACCTATCAGTTTAAGAATTGATTTTAAGATTTTATTGCTCATTTTTAAGGCCCTGAATGCTCAGGCTGCTGCCATGTCTATGATCTGCTCAACCTCCTGTGACCCTCATGATGCTGTTTGACAGTAGCAGACTCAGTCATGCGGCAGGGCACCAGTGTACAGAAAGTTGTGATGCATTTATGGTGAAACAGTTCTAAACCCTTATCTAGCATGTGGGGCAGCCTATATGGCACTGGATTACATTTTCTTGCACACTGGGCCATCGTAGAGGGCACTTTATCATGTTTTATCTACCATAGGGGCATCCAGGGCACTTTTGCAGCATTTTTTTCGAACATGGGGGCACCTCCCTCGAGTCCACCAGCAGATATGGGAGTGGTATCAATCTTCTCATATAACTCACTGCAAAGCGATTAAGTACACTGACTAACTTAGTTAAAAACAGCTATCCTGGAGCTGATGGTGTCTTGACTAAGGACACTTTAGCAATAAGCACACTGTACTTGCCAGCAGGAGCCTATATGGCACTGCATCATGTTTTGTCCACTGGAGGACACCCTGGAGGACACTTAATGACAATTCCTCCACTGGAAGAGCACTTTAGGGTACCTCATCACCTTTTCTCCACTGGAAGGGCACCCTAGAGGGCACTTTATCACGTTTTCTTGCGCATTGGGGCCACAGTAGAGAGCACTTTATTATGTTTTATCTACTATAGGGGCATCCAAGAGGGCACTTTTGTGGCATCCCCCCCACCAATGCTGCTTGAGGTCCCCTGGCAGGGGCCTACTAGAATAAACCTGAGAAAAAGCTTGTTTTTTTTCCAAAATAATAATTTCAAGCTGAATGTATTTCCAAGTTTCAATAAAAATTTTCAGCTCTGAATAATTTAGGGGTAAAAAGTAGCAACATATTTTACATAATACACACATTTTACAGAATGCATGTTTTAATGTATAAATGCCTTAAGATTATGTAAATAGATGGCAATGTATCTTGGGCTTTTCTCTACACGCACACAAATACACACACAACATAATACACATTTTACAGAATACAATTTTTAACGCAGATGTAGAGTGTGCCTTACTCTCTATTGTTCGCTCTCTATATAAATATATGTAGTTTTTTGATGATTTAACTGATTTTTATTTTGTTTTTGTGTTGTTTATTTATTTTTCTGTGTTAATGCTTTAGGTTACAGCTGTTTGGAATAGCTATTTCCTTCAAAGACTGTATGTTGTTGTTACTAAAATGTTAAATAAAACATAGAGAAAAAAAATATTCACATGCACCAACTACGATTGTACGATAAGTGAGATAACGGTGAGAATTTTTATTTGGCTTTTGAATTACATAGTTTGTTTGGCTCGTTTAGTGATTGGCGTTTGCTTGAGCCAATAGGAAGAGAGAGTATAGCATGGTCGCAAGACATGAAACCAATGGGGTGTCCGTAGGTGGGGCTACACGCCCAGCTAACGTAAGCGTTGTTAGTAGGAAGAAGAAGCGGATTCTGGAAGCCATTACGTTGCGCACATCAATTGAGTAAGTCTTACTATATTTGCGTACAATACGCACAATTACTTCTCCAAAACAGGAATTTCTGCAATTATGGCATCGGTCGCCAAAAAGAGAAAAATGAATTTCTCGGAGAGAGAGGTAGAAATTATTGTGGAAGAAATAGAGAAACAAAAGCACACACTGGTTAACCATTTCAATGCTGGAGTCACCCACATGGCAAAGAATAACGCGTGGGTGGATATCCTGAAAAAGGTGAACGCTGTCACTACCTGTCCCAGAGAGTTGCCCGAGGTGAAAAAGAAGTGGTCTGACATGAAGACGGAGGTCCGGCGGAAAGTGGCCCAGGCGCGGGCTGCTATAGAGGGGACCTCCGCTGACTGCACTCCAGTTCCCGTCATCCTCACTGCTATGCAGCAGAGGATCTGTAACCTCCTGGGGGAGGCCACCATCATCAGCTTACCTGCAGGAGACTCGGATGCTGAGATAACTTTACCTGTTACAGTGAACACCGCCACCACCGTCACACTAGCAGAGAGTAAGTTGACAAAAGTTTTCACTCTGAGCATGCACGGGATACAGTTACAGTGTCAGGGGTAAGTTAATGTATGCTGCTAAAACAAGCCAGAAAAGTTCATGTGTTTCCCTCTTGTGGATTCATCTCCAGAACTCAGAATCAGAATCAGCTTTATTGGCCAAGTATGTGTACACATACAAGGAATTTGACTCCGGTTTTTCGTTGGTCTCAGTGCACATACACAGAAACAGAGATAGGCTACATACAGCTTAAAACAAGGACAAGAAGCTCGACAAGGTAAACATCAATATTAAACTACTATATACTGATATAATTAAATATATATAAAGAAGTATGTATGTGTGTGTGTGTGTGTGTATATATATATATATATATATATATATATATATATATATATATGTACACAGTATATATAAACTACAAGAACAGTAACATTTGTAGGCAGTAAGACAATGGTGCAATGGAGTGCCAAGGCTGCTGAAATATATATGATTGCTGTAACATGAGGTAGGTGGATATGACAGTGTATACAGTATACACAGCATGCATAGATTTGTATGATCAGATGATTTCAGCTCAGAGATAAATGTTCCTAATGCTCCTAAAATGAACTGAGAGGCTGAGACACAATGCATGTGCAAAACTGAACATGTATTATGTAGAAGACTAAATTCAATTGAACACTTTAAAAGGAAATATATATCCAGCAGTGGAACAGATGCTGTACTATATACAGTAGCTTTCGACAAAAAATGACAAGAAGACATGCAGTCTGACAATTGTCTGCTGTGTAAGGGCTTGAGAAAGGATGAGCACTGGATTATGGTGAACTTTGAGTCAATGAATTACACAGGATCCAATGCGTTTCCATTGTTTAATTAAATCAGTGAAACCAGGCTTGGTAAAGAAGAGTTAAAATGAGGAATGCAGACCTCAAGGTCTGCAGGTTTCCTTTAAAGTAGTGGTTCCCAACCATTTTGGCTTGTGACTCTGCAACACAAAGCTGCGTCTACATGTGACCCTCATCACAGGTTGCATATGTAGATAGGTTGTGAAGAGTGATTCTTCCATTTAAGATTATTTTATTTGATTTTTTTAAGCCTTAAGAGGTAAAGCTGTCCAATAATAATAAAAAATATATATGAAAAAATAATAAAAGTAAAGATTAAAAGAAAGTCTGAAGAGTAAACCTGGCTATGTGTGGCTGAAATATGTTTTTTCTGCTTTCCCATCTTGTTAATCATCTCGCGTCCCCTCAGATTTGTCTTGTGACCCCTCAAGGCATCTTGACCCACAGGTGAGGAACCAGTGCTTTAAAATACAAATATTTCAGGAGTTGATCTTACTCATTAGTTCCTCTAAACTAATTTAAGAAGTCATTTAAAGGGGCACTCCAGTAATTTAGTATTACAGTGGTACAGTTATACATTTATAGTCTCCAAGCCCAAGTTGAGATAACCCCAATGACATCATCTGGGTTGTTTTCTCAGATTTGACAAAGCTTCAGTGGAGTTTTTTGAATGTCTACACTGATGAGAAACAACACACACAGTGGACAAATAAAGTTAAAGATCCCCTCCAGACCTGTTTTAAGATATATATAGAAAATACTCTGCTTTGAATAATAATTTGTGTCTAATATGGTGTTTCCACAAAAAAGTTCTATTACCTTGTTTAAAAACTCTAGAAAAATTACATCTCCTCCTTCTCCCTCATTCAGAAAAATCCAGAATCTATGAAAATGAAAATATTGTTAATTTCAAAAGTTTTACTGCTGGATGCAAGATGTCTCCTACTTCACTGAAAAGTCCATTCTCAGTGTATGTACACTTGAAGCTTCAGGTTTTCACATCACATTTGTATTAATTTCATGCTGGACCATGATTGTCTGCCAAACTAATTATGACGTCTCAAATCCTGCTCGTACGTGTAAACAGAGATTTAAGTTGATCGCAAAGAAACTTTCCCCCTTCAGCAGATAAATGTGAAACAGCATTCTAGTGTCAAACGCTGCATATACATGTACATCATTCACTACGGCGAAGCTCAAACATTACAGTGAGGTAACAAGAATCAAAACACATTTTTGACTTTAATTAATACTCCATCTCCAATTTTCAAAAATAAAAACTAAAATACTTAAATTATATAAGGAGAAACCATTTCTGTGATTGGCTTTGATGCTGTAGTTTGTGAACTGGATCTGTAATAGCTGATGATTTAAAGTAGAAGTCGGTAGGATTGAGAAGTGAGTGGAAAATTTGAACGAGTACAACTTCCAGGTACCTCCCCCTCTCTCTCCGCTCCGCTCCAGCTCGCCTCCAAAGCCCCTCCCCGCAGAGCAGCTCGGTCTAATTCTTTATGTTTAGCTGCTTTCCTTCATTGGTGTTCTTCTGTTTACTTGTCTTTGTTGTGTGAACTGTTGTTGGCAAAGGAGGGATGGGCAGTTTTCTCATTGCTTTGTTGTTTGGTGGTTGTTTGTCCACCATTGCGTCCGCTCACTGAAGATACGGAGTTTGATCGAGTGAGCGCAAGTGCGGGGAGGGGGACTGCTCGCAGCGTGTGCAGGAGCAGTGATTGACACTCCGTCAGATACTCCTCCTGGCTCTGATTGGTTGTTTTGATTTGGGTGCGGTGGATTCTTGCAAATGGCAGCAGGTGGAGCCAGAGGAGCCTGATTTTTTTCAAAGATTATCCGTCTCATGTACTACTGTCAGGACATAGTTTAAGCAAATATGACTAAAAGTTATTTTTATACAGGTTATCTACTTCTGCTTTAAGCAAACAGCTACTCACTCTCATCTTCTCTCATTCCTCACTGCTTCCTAGTTATTTCCTTGTAGGTGATGAAGACAAGTGGTAATGAAGTAGGAGAGGACATGAGTAGGAGGAAAGACAAATGTTCAAGTTCAGGTTTTATTTGTCACATATAATCATACAGGGTATAATCATAGTGAAATATGTGACCGTTAGCTCCTTTAATTATGCAATAAAAATAAGTGTAAAATAGCCTTAGGGCAATCTTAAGCAGTGTCGTCAATCAGGATCCTAGTGGCCTGAGAGTAGAAGCTGCTCCTGAGCCTCTCAGTGCTGGCCTGGTGTATCCGGTAACTTCCTCTCGACCACAGCAGGGAGAAAACGAACAGCAGGCAGTCACTGTTCATGATGGCTGTGGCGGCGCCCTCTCCTCCTGCTGACTCTGCTGATCGTGGATGGAGCGCGACATGGCCTCTCAGGTCAGGTGGCGCTGGTGCCTGTTGAACTCCAGCCGGTAGGTGAAGTTCTCGGCCTGCCCTCGAGTCCTGTTGAGCTCCAGCCGATAGACGAAGTTCTCGGCCTGCCCGCGAGGGATGCAAATGGGATGCACCCATGCGGACTCTTTGACCTTGATGGCATGTTTGTCTGTCCTTGACTCACTGTAGATTTGTATACCATCTCTCAGCTATTAAGGTGCACTGTGGATGCGTTACAGAGTTCCAAACATCAGTCCTACTTTTCCTCCACTACCTCCTCTTCTCCATGACCCAGAAATTCATGATTTCCAATTCAGACGAATAACATGTGGCACTTTCCAGAGAAAAATATTAAAGGACCATACAAATATTTTTGCAGATTTTAGCCAAATAATTACATTGTATTTTTGTGTTTTAAATTTTCTTTCTTTTTGTCCTTTTATTGTTGGTTGTTTTGTTGTGTTTTTAGCATTATATTCTGTCTGTATTTTTTAGCTCTTCCTGCTGGCTCAGGTACAGTCTGTGATGAAGCAAAGCCACTGAATGGTAAGTATTTTTCTTCTGCAATATCCCTCCATACCTGCATGATATTGTATACCTGACACATGCAGAGCAGTCAGTGTATTTCTTTGTTGACAGGACACATCTTTAGACACGCGGTACAAAGGAAGGTCACCATATATTGGTGACTACATAAGATTTCTGATCAGCATAAACTGTAATTGCAGACACCGGAGTCCTATAAGTTTATAAAGATGAATCAGAAAATCAGGGTTTCCCCCAGAAAAGTTGTTAGGCCCGGTGGCAAGTGTCTTTTTTAACGGGGGCCTGGCGCAGGCCAGCAACAGACTGATGGCAGCATTAAGGTAGGGCCCTACAGTTTCTGTGCCAACAGAATCACGGACGGAATTGCGGAATTGAGAATTTAAAAAAGCTATAACACAGATTCCATAGGGCCCTACATTAAAGCTAGGGTTGGCAATGTTGAAAAACCATCAAGAGTAAGCTAGATTTTGAAAGTATACGACCGCCCCCCCTTTCAGGTCTCACCCCAAAGCCACTCCCCTCAAAACACACGAATGTGCACTGCCTGACTACAGCTGGAGGACGAGTCCACGAGAGAACATTGGGGAGAGGAGCGCAGCGCATCGTTGTCGTCGCTAACTGTGTCCAAGTACCTCATGTCTCATTCACATGTTTGAAAACACCGAACATCATCATAATGAACGTAAACAACCAACATGGCTGTTGTTAGTACTCACAGCGTCATTTTTCATGCCCTTCAACCCCCTCAGTTCTTCTCGCCATCGTTGAAAATCCATATGGATGTTGACTCTGGTTTGACCTCTTGCTTTATCCAACCTCTTTTTGGTCGCAGCCTTTTCTTCTGTCTTTCTTTTGTGCAGGGTCAGAGTGCGCACTGGTAGTCAGATGCGTATTTGAAAATATGACTACATAATGTGTTGTTATAAATAAGTAATTTATTCAACACACATTTAAAAAAAATGGACAATTACAACAGAGTCTTACAAAGAATCGGACAATGTACAGTCTTGGAATGCTGTGTTTCCAACAACAGCAAAAGAAATTAAATTAAAATAAATAATATATAAAAGTTTTTGCACTCTACAAAAAAACTTGAAAAAAAGTTCTGATTGGCTACTGATTCTTACAGCCTTGGAATGCTGGGCACATTTCAACAACAACAAAATAAATTAAATAATATAAAAGCCTCATTCACCAACCGTTCTTAAGAAGAAATTTCTTCTTAAAACCCACTTACACAGTTTTCATGGAGATTCTGACATTCACCAATGTTTTCTTATGTGGGATTTGTTCTTAGGTAAGAACAGAATCTACGCACAGTTATGCACATCTGAGTGCTGACATGTTTGTGCAAAATAATTGGTTATTGTGTTTTCTTTAATTCTACGGTTATATAATATAGGATTTAAATAAAAATAATATTTTTTATCATTTATAATAGTTTTTGATAATTATTTCCATTATTTTACAAAGCATTATGGTCTTTTAAAATAAATAAACACTACACTAACACTTCAATTCACATCAGTTATGTGAATTGGGAACCATGCCATTCAATAATCAGTGTTTGATCACGCTATTTATAGGCCCAAAGTAGGCTCATTTCTCCACCCTAGGCCTACTCACATGATGTGCATATTTACTGTTGCTGCAAGATCTTGCAGATCGTGCCCTGAGGAGGGAACGCATCTTCCAGGACCACGTAGATTTATTTGCAGAGAGTGACGAGTACCTCTTGCGACGCTTTAGGCTACCAAGAGCTGTCCTCGTGGAGCTTTGCTATAGTTTGGAGCCAGCATTGCGAAGCCATACCAGACGGTCTAACCCTATGCCACCACACGTGCAGGTACTCTCCACCTTGGGCTTTTTAGCCACTGGGACATTTCAGAGGGAGCTAGGAGACAGGGTGGGCATATCATAGGAATCCATCAGTTGCGCTCTCCCGCGAGTCGTGATTAGAATAAATCAGCTGGCCACACAAAACATAAAATTCCCCTATACAGCAGAAGAACAGGTCCCAATCAAGAGAGGATTCCATTCTATTGCTGGTCTACCCAACACCATCAGCACAATAGACGTACGAACGCACATGCGCAGTAAGGCAGCCTCTCCAGATCTGTTCCCATACCTCAACCGCAAACAATACCACTCCATAAATGTTCAACTGATCTGCGACTCCCAGAACCACCTTCTGAATGTGGTCTCCCGCTTCCCAGGAGGTGTACACGACTCCTACATTTTACAGAACAGTTGTGTGGGTATGCGCCTCGAACAAGGAGCTGCTGGAGATGCATGGCTCATTGGTAAGCATCTTTGAGTAATTATAAATTCCAGCAACAGTGGGCTTCTGTTTATATAATGATTTGTTTTATCAGGAGATCAAGGGTATGCCCTGACCCCCTGATTAATGACACCACTCACCAAACCTCAGACTCACCAGGAGGTGTATTTCAATCACAAGCACGCGTGTACTTGCTCTTCCGTCGAGCGCACCATTTGCATCTTAAAAGGACGCTGGAAGTGTTTGGAAACAGCCGGTGGCAAGCTGCTTTACAAACCGGAGAAGGTGTGTATAAAGAGAACAGCTGAGAAATTGTGTTTTATTCTTGCAAAAACATTTGAGAGCCTATAGACTACTTCAGCACAATTCTATCCTACTTTTTTGCATTTTATAATCTTTGGCCATCTTTTCATCGTTTTAGGTTTGTAGGATAATCATGGCCTGCTGTGTATTGCACAACATCGCCATGAAACATGGTGTACCACTTCCCCCTCAGCCACCACGACAAGTAGAGCCTGTGCGTCCTGACCCACTCCCGGGATCGGACAGCAGACTTGCTGTCCAAGTTCGACAGCAATTAATTGCTCCTTTATAAATAAAGGCTCTAAAATTAATTTGACTTTCACAGTGTGATTATTTATAGCGTACAAAAAATCAAGAAAGAAATGCATCACTTAAAAAAAAAAAATCAAACAGGTTTCAGTGCATCTTTATTTTTTAAAATTTGTATTAATTTCTTTCAGTGTCTCAGATATTGTGGCCAGCGTTGAGGCTATTTGTGTAAGAGTTTGGGCCATCCTCTCTTGGTTGTCCACGTGGGGCAGTTGAACGGAACCTGGGCGCCAGGTTGCGCCTCAGAGGGTGGTTGCCTCAGCGGGAGTTCATCTGTAAATAAATGATAAAAATCAAACCATTGTGACCTTTTATTTTTGGGGGGTTCAATTATGCAGTATGGACATGGCGCCCAGGTCTATGTCCAAATCTTCAGCTGATGGGACACCTGAGAGAGCTGTCTCTCCAATAATGGCCCCGATGCGCTGGTCCAGCTCAGATAACTCTGGGCAAGCCTGCCCCCCTCCAGTTTTCAAAAATCTGCACTAGGTACATTCCATTTGCTTATTGTGTCCTCTCTTTCATGAGCACTGGAGTCAAAAAAAGACTAAAGCAAGGAAAGTAGTATTACTACCATGTTGCATTAAACTATCAAGTCTCTTTTCAGATCAGTGCTCACGAAGGAGAGGACATAAGCTAATGAAATGTAACATTTACGTTACCAATACTCAACTGTTGTTGTTCTAATGGCGTTGCCAAGGAAGGGGTGCTCGCCAGCTGCGCTTCGTTGACTCAAGGCTGGGCTAACATTGTTGACTCAGTGGAGCCGTGAATGTTAGCAGTCCTCATCGCCATCACCCTCCAGTATTTGGCCATCTGAAACTTTACATTATGATATTTTATGTAACAAAGGAAGTATCTGTGTTACTGACTGTTTGGCTAGCTAGCTATGCTAGGGAACGTTAGCTTGTGATAGTTGGAAGCGTCAAGTGTTGAACGTCACTCTACGCACAATGAGGGTAAAGAGTACTGATCTCAGACCTGCTGTTTTCCTATAGTGCGTCCATGTTTTAACCAACAGATGTCGCTGTTGAGCTTAGGTCAGCTTAGGCCTGGCGGGCTGCGGGGCTTGCAATACACTGGCAGAAACCCTGGAAAATAGTATGTTGTTTTCTTCTGTTGGAGACAGGGACAACCAAGTTTTTTAGGGCCACAGGCAGAACACCACCCAGATAAACCGACATAAACCGATTTACCTCATTTTTGTTACCACAGTTTAACAGTTCCCTCAACACTACAAATGTACAGGCAACAAATAGCCACAACCACTGAAAGAAAATGAAATAACCAGGTAGAAATTCAGTTTCAGCAGAGTTTCCTTCTCAGGACAAAAATTGATTCCTTAAATAAATACTTACATACAAAAAGTGAACTTGGTGGTAGCATGGCCATAAACACAAGCACAAGCACCTGGTTTGCTCATGCCTCAAGCCAGCTGGCTGTGTTTTCCATCCCTTATTGGAATATTTTGCCTTTTCTGATATTGTAATAATAACCTCACAACCAGTATTCACAGCCATGAGTACAATATTTACTTCATCATTTACTAGATTTTATGTTGTTTCACTTCCATATGTAGTATTCAGTCATACTGTACTATGCAAGATTTATTGCAGAGGTGTGCCATTTTCTGTCATCCAGCTGTTGTTTTTTTTCCGCAGGGCCAAAAAAGTCACTTATTTTTGTGTTTTCTTGATCTTCTCATTTCAACCTCTGCAAGAAAGCAAATTTGCAGATTCCCCAAAATCTGCTCCTTTAACTTGTGCTTTGAGTGACATGAAGAGTAGTAGATCATGACTATACATTATACTTTTTTTTTTAGTTTTGGGGTTGAATGGTGACCCAGAACTAAACTTTTTCTGCCCTGTTTTCAGCTGAAACAACTTACCACACCCTGGAGGATGGAGGCGTGGTGGAGTACTGCACCACCACTGTAAGTGACTCCACTCCCACTGTGGTAGCAGCTGTTGAGGCTCCAGTGGAGATGCTGGCCTCATCCTCAGCTTCTCCGCCTCCACCTCAGGGTCAGGCCAAACCTCAGGAGCTGAAGAGCCGCATCGCCCTCAACTCAGCCCGCTTGCTGCAGGAGCAGAGAGTCACCAATGTCCACATCCGACAGATCGCCCAGCACCTGGAGGGCCAGAATGAGCTGCTGCAGATGATGCGGCGCTCCCAGGAGGCTCAGGCATTCGCCCAGGAAAGACAGGCCCAGGCCCTGGAAGGTACACAGGCTGCCCTGCTAGCACTAGTGCAGATGCTCAGGCCTGCTCTCAAAGACCTGCGCAAATTCTTGCAGAGTGGGACTGAGGTTGTAAACCCCAGCAGCTCAGCAGCAGGAGCGACGGCTGACGGGGCAGGAACAGAGGAGCAGAGCAGGCCCAAAACACCTCCAGCTCCTCAAGAGCAAGCCGAGGAGACACAATAGACACTGTTTGTACGGCACTGCCTCCTGTCTGCATTGCACATAGAGGAGTCCATACACACTGACTTAGGGAGAGCATGTACTGTACAGAATTTTACTTATGTTTTATGATTTGGAAAACAGTCACAGAGGCATTTAAAAGGTTATGTTGAGAACATTATTTTTACTGTCTTACATTAATCAGCAGTGAGTATATGTTATTTAATACATTGGATTTGATATTGAAATGATGTTTTTAATGTAAAGATGCAGGAGGTCATCACCCTGATGTGGACTGAACATTTAATTCTTAGTTTCTTCAAGTCATTCTGCAGTTTATCCTGAATGAAGAATAATCAGTCTTGTTTTTAAGACTAGAGTCAGTTAGTGTGCACCATGTCTTTAGAACTGAATAAAATTTGAAAAAAAAAACGGCAGTCTGTTTTCCCTACAGGGTGCATCACTATTAATCAACCAGAAGAGGTCAGTATGAGTAAGCAAATTTGATCACTGGTGGAGCAGCATTGAAGGTTTATGTCATTTAGAAATTGGGATGAAATCTGTGTTGTATCAAATACAGTATTTGTCTTTAAAATACTACAGTCATATACTTTGTTTTTTGTTTAGTAAGTGACTTAGATTTCCACTGTAAACATCAGGAAAGTAAAATTACATTTCCGTTCTGGAGTATAGAACTCTGCCAACAACAACCTAAAGACCTAAGCTGATTAATTTCACCATGTTACACTACAGTTTTGTAGCATATCATTACAATGTAGACTTTACAGTATTTACAGGTCAGTGAATAAAGGCACGGTTTATTTGTAGCACCTGTCGAATACAGGGCAATTTAAAGGGCTTTTTTTTAAGATGATGAGTGATGGGGGTCCTAAATGAACATTATAACATAATTTTACATGAGATATTTTCCGTTTTGCCTGTGTTTCTCTCACTGCTTTGCTACCTACTCAGCACTAAACAGCAGACAGATAAAGTTTGCGACTAGCTGGTGAACGTAGTGGAACATTTAGCAGCTAAAGAGCCAGATATTTTTCTCAGGAGTTGGTGGACAGGGAACAGCTCAGAGGAGACTGAATATTACATTACATTCATCAGGTGACCAGAACTCCAAATTAACGTACGCTGCTTTGCTTCTGCTGGGTATGTAAATAGGCAACTGTTTGCTGACACGATCGCCATAACAACTTTATACAGTGATGATATGTGAGATGTTGTGTTTTCAGGTCATTGTGGAGTTCTTCCGTCCCCAGGTGGCCAAAAAATTAATTACTGCAGCTTTGATGAGGAGCATAGCCAGAAAATACAATACTTTTTGATCTTTGGTACAAGTAGGCTACAATAATCCTCTCCAATCCTGTAGTTATGAAAAATAATGCACTCCATAGAGACAAAGGTGAATAACCTTTGTGTTGTGTATTTTATTTCCAATAACCACATGGCTCATGTTGTTTATGTCTCTCTGTGTGTGTTAGCCAGCACATAGTGTATGTTGGTACTGCATATCACACAAAAGTCACCTCAAATTCCCATTGGAATTCATAAAGTTCCTTATCTGTCAATATGTATGATTAGGGCCAAGTGAAATAAATGGATTCTGAGAAAAATAATTTGTTTTATTTTGTAGAATGATGATCACCAACTGGAAGTCATTGTTTTTGGCTGGACCGCAGCAAAGTGGGGCCAGCCCTTTTATGCGAAAGTCCGTCCCTGACTTACTGAGTAATGAAGTTACACCATTGGTAGGTTGAGTGTTGGAGTTTTCCCATTGGCTGTTGCCCTTTTGAAATGAATAGGCATGAACAGTCCTCAGGAGGCTTTTACAGTGAGGTGCAGACCGTCCTCAATTATGTTCTCAGGGGGTTCTCATTGACTGCTGCTCATTCCAAATCTATTCCACACTAAGAACTGAATATTCTGCTGATCTTGGATACTACCATCTGAAGACTAAACTCTTCTGAATTCATTGACCAGAGGTAAGTGAAATGCTTAACTACATTTGCCAGAAATTGAAGAGTTTAATGTTACGCATTAAAGTGTCTTCGCTCATTGTGTGCAAGGAAATCCAGGAGGGTTTCAAGTGACCCAAAGTTTATGGTTATTGGTTTTGCCACCATGTTATATTTTGTGTAGTGTATCGTAGATGGATGGGGACAGACTTTAGATGCACAGAATATTATAACAAACTGTCAGTAGAGGCGAAGCAATGTTATGAGGTGATCGTGTAAATAATTGGGTTTATTTATTCTGTCAGTTGGTAGTGTGATTTGCAATTACATTTAAGTGAAAACTTGCCACTACTCAGATCATGAACCAATTTCCATTACACTTGAGATAGAATAAATACGCTGTACAAAACAACATCATTGATCATCATCCTTGTTTACCTAAATTGGTTTACATGTGTCTTGCTGGTACTTGTTTGCTTTTTTCTTCCTTCTTTACAGCTCAGAAGTGCATTACCATACTACAGGAACCTCTGAAACAATTATATAAAATAACACATTTACTATTACTGAGTGCCATTTGCTTCATTTTAAGTTCTCTTTCAAATCAAACATCTTAAGATTTAAGTGGAAAGTATTGGTCTTGCCTCTGCATTTATAATATTTTTTAGCTGGACTACAGAAGGCCAGCCCTACAAACACACAAATCTGTCACTGAGTGAGTGAGTGAGTGAGTGGCTGAGTGATGAAGTTACACGATTGGTCAGTCGAGTGTTGGGAGTTTCCTCATTGGCCGTTGCTCTTTCAAAACGATTAGGTGGGAATGTTAATTACGTACTGTAACACTATGACAAAAGGCGGATCCCTCTAAAGCTATCTCTGGTGGGTTTATCCCTCACTCGTGCAGCACTGAAGACTGAAGACTTTTAGTCTACGCCCACTCACTACGTGGGTCCCGCCTCTGTCTTGAACTGGGACTGCACAATCAGCTCCCAGCCAGCTTTTTCTTTGGCAGGAGTTACATTACGTAACTGACGGTATATTCTGTACAGGCTTCGCCCTCTACGGCTATCACTAGTGGGATAAGAGCGAAGCGTGTCAGTCTGGTACCCACAAGAACAAACACACACCCACTTCAGGTGAAACAATAACTAGTCCACACTCTGACTCACAATACGGGTGAGTAAGTCAGAAAAACGAGAGACATCCCGCAGATAGAAATGAGTGAAAGAACAGAGGCGTTAATAGAAAACTATAATTAGAATAAATTCTCTTTCAAATCAAACCTCTTAAGATATTAGTGGAAAGTTTTGTTCTTGCAACTGCATTTATAACATTTTTTCACTCAAATGTAGCTTAAAGGCAGAATGAGTAAAATTTGTCTGTTGTAGTTTGTAAACTCAACATTCAAAGTTGGCCCCTCCTCCCCGGCTCAACAGTGTCACGTGCTATCAACTGCTCATTGTCTACTGGCTCTGTCCCATCCAGTTTTAAAAATGCAATAGTTTGACCTCTCCTGAAGAAACCTACACTCAGCCCTCTTGTTTTAAACAATTTTAGACCAATTTCAAACCTTCAAGTCTGTTGCCCCCCAATTAATCTCACGCATTAATAACAGTAATATTTTTGAGCAATATTAATCACAGAAACAGCTCTTATTAAGGTCACTAATGATTTACTGCTCACTGCTGATTCTGGGGCATGTTGAATTTGAATTCTGCTCGATTTTAATTCTGCATTTGATAGGGTCCACCATGATATCCTTATAAATCGCCTTGAAAACTGTGTTGGTATTAAGGACACTGCTCTTGCCTGGTTTTGCTCCTATCTCTCTGACAGATCGTTCTCTATTGTAATGGGAGAATTCTCCTCATCCCCAGCCCTCCTCTCATGTGGTGTTCCCCAGTGGTCAGTTCTTGGGATGATTCTGTTTTCTATTTCTATTGTTCCTTTGGGTCAGATAATCCATAGGTATAATATTAATTTCCACTGTTATGCGGACGACACGCAACTTTGTGTTCTGCTGACTGGTAGTGACATTCACAGTTTTCTCATGTTATGGCTTCCTCCGGCTCAATGACTCCATATCTGAGGTCCTTTTATTCGGCTCCCTAAACCTGACCCTGTGACTTGAAAAAGAGTCTCAGGAACCTGTCTTCCAATGTCAAGCATTCGGCCCTCAATTTGGGTGTGATCTTTGACTCTGAGCTTTGTTTTGACGCACAAATCATCAAGGTAGTACAATCATGCTTTCTCCAACTTAGGAACAACTGAAAACATTTTTTATCTCAAGCAGACCTTGAAAAAGTCATCCATGCTTTCATCTTGTCACATCTGGATTACAGTAATTCTCTGTGTTCGATGCTCAGCCAATAATATTAGCCAGGTAATATTATTAGGAAACACTCCATAAACTTTCATTGTTATGCGGACGATACCCAATTATATCTATCGATCAAGCCTGATGAAACCAATCAGTTAGCCAAACTTCAAGCATGTCTTAAAGACATAAAAACCTGGATGACCTGCAATTTTCTGCTGTTAAACTCAGACAAAACTGAAGTTATTGTACTTGGGCCCAAACATCTCAGAGATGCATTATCTGAAGATATAGCCACCCTAGATGGCATTGCCCTGGCCTCCAGCGCCACCGTAAGGAATCTTGGAGCAATCTTTGATCAGGATATGTCTTTTAACTCCCATATAAAACAAATTTCAAGGACTGCCTTTTTTCATCTACGTAACATTGCAAAAATTAGACACATCCTGTGTCAAAAAGACGCAGAAAAACTAGTCAATGCCTTTGTTACTTCTAGGCTGGATTATTGCAATTCCTTATTATCAGGCTGCTCCAATAAGTCTCTAAAGACTCTCCAGCTGATCCAGAATGCTGCGGCACGTTTACTTACAAGAACTAGGAAGAGAGATCATATTTCTCCAGTATTAGCTTCTCTGCACTGGCTCCCTGTAAAATCTAGAATAGAATTTAAAATCCTTCTCCTCACCTACAAAGCCNATTATTAGTCGTATTACAATTTTTAGTCATATTTCTATTATTAGTCATTCTTCCATTGTTATTAATGTTATTATAATAATAGCTGTTATTGCTATTATTAGTTATATTTCTATTGTTATTATAGTTGCTGCTGCATTCCTGCCTGCCTGCCTGCCTGCCTGTCTGTCTGTCTCTCTCTCTGTCTCTCCTCTCTCTCTGTCTCTCTCTCTCAACCCAACCGGTCAAGGCAGATGGCCGTCCACCTAGAGCCCGGCTCTGCTCGAGGTTTCTGCTTCTTAAAAGGAAGTTTTTCCTTGCCACTGTCGCCAAGTGCTTGCTCATGGTGGGAACTATTGGGTCACTGTAAATAACATTATTAAGAGTACGGTCTAGACCTGCTCTATATGTAAAGTGTCATGAGATGACTTTTGTTGTGATTTGGCGCTATATAAATAAAATTGAATTGAATTGAAAAAGGCCATCACCCGTTTCCAGCTCGTTCAAAACTTGGCTGCCAGACTTTTAACAAATTCTAAGAGAGAAGACCATGTCACTCCCATCCTCATAATGCTACACTGGCTACCTGTTAGGTATAGAATTGATTTAGTAATTACTTCTAAAGCCCTACATGGCCTCACTCCTTAGGTAGGACCCTCCCAACTGTTCCCACAGCCCGCCTCGTTACAAAAGGAAACCAGGCGTTTTCTGTTAGAGCCCCGCAGCTGTGGAACTCCCTACCTTAGGAACTAAGGTTAGCAAACTCAGTACCCTCTTTTAAATCACTCCTCATAACCTACATTTACAGGAAGTCTTTTTTTTAAATGTATTTATTTATTTATTTTTTACAGTAAATCTGTTGTTTGTCTAGTTTCTATCCCTCTTTTATCACTTTCATTTCTTGGCTGGACTGCAGAGGCCAGCCCTACAAATGCAAAAGTCTGTCACTGAGTGAGTGAGTGAGTGAGTGAGTGACTGAAGTGATGAAGTTGGCTGTTGCTCTTTCAAAACAAATAGGCGGGAACGTTAGTTACGTAGCTACATACACTATGAGTACAGGCGCTGCCCTCTAAAACTACTGCTAGTATTAGTGGTGGATAGTGCCAATTTAAGGATTACCAGGAGAAGGAGAAGGAGCAGTCTACCCTTCCATTGGCGCCATACCGTGTGGAGTTTTGAATGGGATTGATTGGGACTGCAGACGAGGGACCGGCGGCGACGTTAAAGCAAGTGCATGGAAGGAACGTCTACTGGCAGTGGCGCGAAGGCAGCATGACGGCCCACAAAGTGGGGGAAAAGAAACTCGACTTGACTTACATTGTCCCAAATAGGATAGCCCATAGGTAGCCTATTTGGGACCGTGTAGCCCAGTCAGAAACTGACTCTGATTGGTCGGCAAGTCAGGAACACAGCCTCTGATTAGTTGATAGACTCAACCCAAAGCATCATGGGATTGCTAATGGATGGCTAACAACAACAATAGATGTTTTTAACAACACAGTCGATAAATAATTACAGAAGACATTCAGTGTTGGATTTATCATTATGGATTTATTTTACAAAGTCTCTAAAAAGACACTGCAGTTCAAGGCTGGATTACAAAGCTTCTGAAAGGGATACAATCGCACCGGAGCGCTAACTGGAACAGCACAGCAGTAACGGTATGCTCTCCGGTCTCTGGCTGCAGCATCCTGGAGATATTTAGGATGTTGTACACGACACCATCGACCCAGCAGTGTGTAGTTAACATGGCTGACAAAGACTACACTACCTCGTACTACCATTGTTACTCCTGTTTTACAGCTTATAGTCACGCACTCCATTGAAGTAGCTGATCAAAAGAATGAATATATATTTCAGATCATGACATTCTTGACTTGAGAATTGTAAATTAGATGAGCTATCATCACATCCATTCAGTGAATGTTTAGGATTTTAGTGGTTTGTTGAGTGTAGCAATATTCAGCTACAGATTCTGTGCGGCACTGAAAGATGACCTGTGCACTGATTTCAAATTCAACAATTTACTGTTTTTAAATTATATGTTTTTAAATATTTTTATTTATTATTTATTTATTTTATTATTTTTTGCTCTTGCAATGAATGAATGAATGAATGAATGAAGCCTTGCTTCATTGCACAAATGATGCACCCTATGGTGCTTTTCAACACATCATAAACCAGATTTTTAGCTAAATTGTGAGGTGGCAATTAGACAACGCTAAATAGTTTTTAAATTTATGAACGATTCTCAAAATTTATAACATTTATAACATTTTTTCAGTCAAAAGTAGCTTAACCGTGTCATGTGATGCTACCTCAGTACACTTTAAGAATAAATATTACCACTAAAGAAAATTGCAGATGAACATTTAATATCCAGGAATTCACATTATAGACACGACCACTGAGCACACTATAGAGGCACAATATAGCACATTGACCATACACGGTCCAGCCATGTAATGTAAGCTGTGTACATTATTTTATCTTGTTCTGTAAAGCACTTTGTAACTGTGTTTTGGAAAGAGCTATACAAATAAAGTTTAGAGAGAGATACATACAGACGGGTGACAAATTAAAGGAAAAACCTGAATAAATGACTGGAGAAACATAATGAATGCAGATCTGGTGGCTCTGTTATGCTGTGGGGGGCATTTTGCTGGCATGGTTTGGGTCCGCTTGTCTCCTTAGAGGGAAGGGTCACTGCAGATCAATACAAAGTTGTTCTGAGTGATCACCTTTATCCTATGATGAAACATTTCTATCTTGATGGGANGGTCACTGAATGGTTTGATGAGTATGCAAATGATGTGAATCATATGGTATGGCCTTCACAGTCACCAGATCTCAACCCAATTGAACACCTATGGGAGATTTTGGACTGACATGTTAGACAGTGCTCTCCACCACCATCATCAAAACACCAAATGAAGGAATATCTGTTGGAAGAATGGTGTTCATCCCTCCAGTAGAGTTCCAGAGACTTGTAGAATCAATGCCAAGGCGCATTGAAGCTGTTCTGGCGGCACATGGTGGCCCAACACCTTACGAAGACACTTTGCGTTGTTTTTCCCTTTAATTTGTCATGTATGTGCAACTGATGTACATCACATCTATGCCGGGAACATATATGCAGTGTAGTCGATTAACATATACGCCAAATATATAAAAATAGCATATGCTTTTATATGTACTTTGGTATTACTATCAACTGTGTGACTTTCTAATGTATGTGATACACATATGTCCACATATGAAATTGTTTCAATTTTGAATATGGACATATGGCATTTTGATACATGCATATATGTGAGTCCAACATATGTACTACATACATGACATATATGACATTTTCAGAAATGCACATATATTACATTGATCCTCTTCCTTACACACCTAGACTTTGTGGACGGTCCCTAACTGGCCCCGTGAGATCTGAGACGTTCACGGAGCCGCCTGTTGTTGAGCTCTCTACTGGAGAGGGGAAAGTTGGTGAAGATGCACTGAAGCTGAGAAAACTGCCAAGAACACGAGACTCCTATTCTCTGCGGCGGTACACAGCTGTACTGTTTGTACCAACTATGAGGAGCATCAGACCGACGGAACGGTAAGGTTTACACGAAAGATAGGAGTTGTACTGAATCGCCAAGTTGCTTCGTGTTTGCGTGGCAGCTGTCTGCACTGGGAGAGTCTGTCAATGTTAAAGAAAAGACGAGCAAGTATACGGATTTTTAGAAATAGCGTCTAAAACTATCCGAAAATACCAAATTCGTTAGCCAAAGCTGTAATGGTATGTAGGTATGTATGGTATGGTATGTATTGTCTTATATCTACAATGTGGGATAGAAAAAATATACGGACCACATGATTTCCACAGCTGTCATTGCTGAAAAAACCTTAACACGCAGTTGCAAATGAAACTGAGTTCATCTTGTATAACTTCAACAACGGTATTTTTTCAATTCCAGGTCTAAACAATTCTTCAGAGATGATTAACCTTGAATGAAGAAAAGAAGGATTTTCAGCCCCAACTTTAAAGCCAAGTACAGAATTTTTATTTATTTTTTTCTTTTTTCATTTATTGGCATTTATCATACCATGAGCACACTCTAGTAGTAGAACAATGTCTTTTTTGATGAAAAAGAAGAAGTTCAAGTTTCAAGTACATTTCACATTGGAGGAGCTTACAGCAGTGCCTTTTGTCAATGGAGTGCTTTTCTGCAAGATCCGGCTGATGGATGGTGGGGACTTTGCCATCTTGTCATCCAGGTATTTAGAACGACATGTTACTTCCTTGTTGTAACTCACTAAAACCTCTATTGCATGCAGTCGACACTTGTGGGTAATCTGCTTCCAGTCGAGAACTCACTGACCTTGCCTCCACATACAGTATGTTAAATTACATTCTTTTCCATTTCAATTGTTGACACTTTGATGTTTTCTATAAATAGAACAGGACTAGATCAAGTAGAAACTCTCTGCTACAAGGGAGTGGACAACTGACCCCTGTTTGCTGTTAGTTTTCCACCTCAGATAAGGGAGAAATTGCACTGGATGGTGACAGCTGTAAAACTGGTATGTAACTGCATGTCTTGCAGTTCAACCTTTAGTACACTATGTGTTATTTCACCCTTTTGTCTCCTGGGAAATTTGCCTATGTGCTGTTTCTCAGCTCCACCCTGGCGTACATTCATGCTGGCTACCCAGCATTATGACAGCCTTTTGCTGCTGTCTTTGAGCTTCTTTGTGGGAGTATGTTTAGGTTAAATGGTTTGCTCAAGGGCTCCTGTTCTCCTTCAAAGTTGTTGAAGGAGCAAAAATTATTCACTTTCCTGCTAGGATTCAAACTGGCCAGCTTCTCTTAACCTCTGCAGGGTCAGTTCACTAAAACTACAAAAACACAGCAACTATTTCTTTGGTAGAAAGACATGAATGAAAAGGAATGAAAACTGTTCACCGCGATGTCTGTGGAATATTTAGAGTAACCAGGACAATGTGTCTAAAAACATGAGTTACCGTTGTATTTTCTAAATGTAATTTTTAAAAAAAATATGGAATTGTATTGGGCTGTTGGCAGAAATTTCAGTGACAGATATTTCAAAACCTGGACAAATAAAACTGAACCTGGAACTGACCCTTTAATTATTTGCAATTAGTAGTTTCATACCAGTTAAAAAGGCATGTGATGGCCCCAAAACGACACACATCCATCCTCCAGCCATCCGGTACACCTCACTGGCATGACTTCAGTAAGACTAATTACGTTTGTGACTCAATATGAGTAAGCTGTGGGGAAGTGCCATGACAGGTCTGCACGTTCAAAGAATAACAGACAAGCCTTCAAGGACCACACCAAAGTTTTGCATGTTTGAACCCATTTAGAGCATACCATAATGTTTTAGAATTTTTCAAATGTGTTTTTCCTTCCCTGGTTTTCATTATTTTCTGTACAGTTAGGAAATCAGCTTGCAGAAAAATATAGTATAGTATGTGTAATATCAGTGTAACGTGAGCATTTTAAATTTGAGTGCAAATGGAAAGACTTTGGTTTATAGTGGGAATGTTGTACACTTATGTGCAAAACCAGCATAACAGAAACGTTACATGTCATTCATTTATGGTGGAGGTGGAGGCGAAGGATGAGGTGGAGTTGAGGAGTCTCACAGCCTGAGGAAAGAAGCTGCTCTGTAGTCTGGTGCTACGACAGTGGATACTTCTGTATCGCAGGGTGAACAGGTTTTAGTATCCTTTGGGCTCTGCACAGGAACCTCACCTCAACGATATCACTGATGCTTGGTAGATGGGAACCAATGATGTTCAGGACGGTTTTAATCACCCGCTGCAGAGCTCTCCTGTCCTCCATGTTTCCAGTCAGGATGTTTCTATTGCTCCTCTGTAAAAGTTAACAAGAACTTGGTGTGGGAATTTTGCTTCTTAAATGTGTCAGTATCACACCAAAAAGCCCCAACAAAATAATTTCCAATTTTATACATAGTGTTCTATCCCTTACATTTTAAATAGTAAAGTGACATTTTGACATTCGTTTAATGAAGAAAGATCATGTTGTTATTTTATTTCCTTGAACCACTAATGTGCAATGGTTCAGTAAGAACTTCAGGCTTTAATTCCCTACACTAGCGGTCAAGCAGTGACTTGCTTTATCTTGATTTGTTTATCCTCAGAATTTATGATTTTCATTATTAACTTTTTAAATTGACCTTAGCTGATGTTCTTGCTGCAGCATGGTTTGGATTTCCCATGTGACATCGCTGTACTGTACTGTATCCTGTAGTGTAGCTAACTGTGGTGGACAGCTTTGCACAGTGGTATGGTTTGGCTTTTGAATTGATAAGAGCTCAAGAGCAGCTCAGAAACTGTTTCTAGTTGCAGAAGTCCTCTGGAAAAGGGAAGTATAACCAGTCTGATCTGATCTCTAACCAGTGAGTGTGCTCAGACTCTCCTGTCTGCTATGACTGGAAATAATTCTTTTTCTACTTTAACTGTTCAGTTTCAGGTTTGTAGATATCATATAAGGTTACAATAAGAAGTGTCATATTATGCTTCAATCTAGACATGTTCCCTAGGAATTGTCTTTGTCAAAACATTACTTGTATGTTACTGTCTGCTATCAGTGACAACAGAAAACAAGTCAACTTTCACAGCCATGTGGAAAAAGGAAGTTAACACAGTAAGTTGGATCAAATGTAGTTACTTATCTTGACTGTTGTTCATAGATGTTATAAATCACGTGTGCTGTGAAACAAATAATGAATTAGAATTAAGAGGAGATGAAGGATGTGAGTTACAAACCTCTATCTTTTGATTGCTTTTCCAGTTCCTCTTTTCTATTTTCAGAACTGGAAATCTCTTTTGTGATGCTCTAAAAAACTCTGTGTCACTGCACTGTTATCATGATTTTGTGTAAATCTGGTTGTGTCAACTTTGCTATCACGCATAACCTGTTAAAGTAGCACTCCACCCAAAATGTGTCAAACACTCTAGGCTTAACAGGTGGCTTTAAAAATATCTTGCTCCTTCACAGAGGGCAGCAGTTGTAGTCAGCTTGGATTCACATCATTTACAGTAGATTCCAATGTTAACTCAGCTCACTTAAAAAAGATTCTCAAATCACTCCTGCGACATAATCTACTCCTCCTTGGTCCATCTGTGTTTTCATTATGTTCCAAAAACAAATATGGCTAAATACACTGACCAGGATTAATTTGATCTTTTTTTATACAAAAAAAAAAAAGATCAAATTAATATTTTATACACCCCTCCAAGAATTGCCACCTCAACGTGGTGGAGGGATTTGCGTGTCCCTGTGACCCTGGGAGCTGTGCTTTTGGGGGCAATAGCTACTGGTAGGGTCTCCCAAGGCAAAGTGGTCCGAGGGGAGGGTCCAGATTAAGAGCGGTTCACAGACCGTATATGAATCGGTCAAGAAGGAGCTGCAGCACCTTGCCCGGAATAGGGAAACCAGGGCACCCCCTGGAGCCAGACCTGGGAGGGAAGCTCGCCGGCGAGCGTCTGGTGGCTGGGCCTTGACCCTTGGGGCTTGGCCGGGTACAGCCTGAAAGAATTACATGGAGCTGCCACCCTGTGGGCTCACCACCCGCAGGGACAGGCATTGGTGTCTGGCATCGTAGACTGGTTCTAGGGACGTGGAACGTCACCTTGGTGGCGGGAAGGAGCTGGAGCTGGAGCGGGAGGTGGAACAGTACCGACTAGATATAGTTGGGCTCACCTCTACACACAGTGCCAGCTCGGGAACCAAACTCCTCTCTCCTTTTCCGGAGTTGCCCAGGGTGAGAGGCACCGAGTGGGTGTGGGGATACTCACGAACCCCTGGCTGAGCGCCGCTGTGTTGGAGTTTGACTGCAAGTCACGGGGAGGAAGTCTCTGACTGCTGTTTGTGCTTATGCACCAAACAGCAGTTCAGAGTAGCCAGCCTTCCTGGAGTCTCTGGGTGGCGTCCTGGAAAATGTACCGCCTAGGGACTCTGTAGTTCTGCTGGGGGACTTCAACGCTCACGTGGGCAACGATAGAGAGACCTGGAGGGGTGTGATTGGGAGGAACGGAACTGCTTGATCTGAACCTGAGTGGTGCGTTGTTGTTGGACTTCTGTGCTTGTCGTGGATTGGCCATAACAAACACCATGTTCGAGCATAGGGGGTTCATAAGTGTACCTGGTACCAGAGCACCCTAGGCCAAAGGTCGATGATCCACTTTGTAGTCATATCATCAGATCTGTGTCCATATGTCTTGGACAGTCGGGTGAAGAGAGGAGCAGAGCTGTCAACTGATCACCACCTGGTGGTGAGTTGGATCAGATGGCGGGGGGAGGCTGCCTGGTAAACCCAAACGTGTAGTGAGGGTGAACTGGGAACATCTAGCTGAGGCCCCTGTCCGTGAGGTCTTCAACTCCCACCTCCGGAAGAACTTCTCGTGCATCCTGGGGAAGGATGGGGACATGGAATCCGAGTGGGCAATGTTCAAAGCCTCCATTGTGTAGGCGGCTGCTAGGAGTTGTGGCGGGAAGGTCATCAGTGCCTGTCGTGGCGGCAACCTAAGAACCCAGTGGTGGAAACCAGCGGTGAAGGAAGCTGTCAGGCCGAAGAAGGAGGCCTTTCGGGTTTGGTTGGCCCAGGGGTCTCCTGAAGCAGCTGACAGGTACCAGGAGGCTAGGAGGGTTGCAGCTTTGGTGGTCACGGAAGCAAAAACCCGGGTGTGGGAGGAGTTCGGGGAGGCTATGGAGAAGGACTTTCAGTTGGCCTCAAGGAAGTTCTGGCAAACTGTTCTCAGGAGGGGAAAGCAGGGCTTAGCTCAGGTTGTTTTCTGCAGGGGAGGAGAACTGCTGACCCTGACTGGAGATATTGTCGAGTGGTGGAAAGAGCACTTTGAAGAACTCCTGAACCCGACCAACATGTCCTCTGTGGAGGAGGCAGAGTTTGAAGACCCAGGGGAAGCCTCATCCATATCCTTGGCAGAGGATGCTGCTCAGCCTACCTGGGAAAGTTTATTCCAGGGTGCTGGAAAGGAGGCTCCAACCGATTGTTGAACCTCGGATACAGGAGGAACAATGTGGATTCTGTCCTGGCCGTGGAACAGTGGACCAGCTCTTTACCCTTGCAGGAAAATACTTTCTACCCTTGCCAATACTCAGGTCTCTCTTGAAAAAGAGATCTTGATCTCAGTGATATTACCTGATTAAAAAAAGGTTGTATATATACATGAGGGAATATCTTTTGGAGGAATGGTGTTCGTCCCTCCAATAGAGTTCCACAGACTTGGAAAGGAGAATTAAAGCTGTTCTGGAGGCTTTTGGTGGCCTGAATCCATACTAAGACACTTCATGTAGGCTTTTCCTTTAATTTGTCTGTATCTTTCCCATCTCATTTGATATCTCATTCTTGTTCTGCATAATTTTGAGTAGCATTCATCATTGCTGTAATACATTGAAAGGGACAATCATGACAGGTAACAGAATTTTTACTTTTCTTTTTCATATTTGTTTTTACACAATCAGTCATCAGAGCTTAAGTCAGTATCTTTAGGCATTCTTTTCCAACATTAGATTTAACATTATCTTTATCAGAGGAACTTTTCCCACTCCACTTATCTGAAGGGTGACCTGAAGTTTACAGCTCTTAAAACAACAGGCCTGGAGGCTGCCGGCTGCCTGGGAGAGGCAGAAATTGGCCAGACAGGTTCTGCCACTTCTTTTCTTACAGCCCAACCTGCCTGCCTTCACAAACACACCATTGTACAGCAAGTAGCTACAAGCAATGCTTTCTCTCACAGTGAAGCTATGCTTTATATGGCTAGTTGGTCACAGCCTCCAAGGGACTGTTCATAAGGGTTTATAAGGGTCACAGCCTGACTTTGAAATCAGTACATGCTTTTAATTCCAGTAGACACTGTTGGCTGATTGAAAAAACCTTTTTTTCTTGACAACATATTGGAGTGGTCAATGTCAAACAATATAGGAGTAAGACAACACTGAAAGCTCTCACCAAATACATAAACACATACAATACTTACGTATGAATAAGACGTTTTACAGAGTTGTGAATGATTATTTTTTTAGCAACAGATGTTCCTAAAAATAATTCCATCTATTCCATCAGACACTAATGATCAACCATGCTAATTGATAATTTTATATTTTTTGTGGAAATTTCTATGGTAAAGACAGTGAAATACATAAAGTGTCTCAGTAAGGTGTTTGGCCATAGCATATGATTCACATCATTTTCATACTCATCAAACCATTCAGTGACCCCTGGTACCCTATGGATGGGGGCACTGTCATCCTGGAAGAGACCACTCCCATCAGGATAGAAATAAAGGTGATCACTCAGAATAACTTTATATTGATTTGCAGTGACCCTTCCCCTAAGGGTACAAATGGACCCAAACCATGCCAGGAAAATGTTTTTTAGCTATTTGGAAGCATCTGCATTTGACATGTTTCTCCACGCTTTTATTTGGGGTTTTCCTTTAATTTGTCCCCGTCTGTAGGAAGAGCATGAAAAGGCTAAAAGGCCTTGAATCAGTAATGACATGCCCCAGCATGCAGCAAATCTGCCTCATGATCTCTGACATATGAGTGTTTACATATGAGCAGCTACTCAGTTCAGCTCCATCAAAAGAGCCTTTTAACAACCCCAAAATGTCTACACCCGCACGTCACATATTCTGTATTTAACACGTGTAAAAATAGAAAAGGAGACATTATGGTTTAAGGGTCAGGGTATCATCGGATAGTCCGTAATTCATATATATATGAGACAGATATGAGACAGCGCGTTCATTTGATAAAATTTGGTGCATATTGCTTAAACCAGTTGATGTCTGTGGCTTATCAGGAGCTAAGATTAGCAAGCCAGTTGAGAACACACAACATGTAAATAAGACAACTTTGGAGTTACTGGAAGTCACATTTCTCTTCTTTTGGTGGAAGTTGGCTGTCTCACCACTGTAGGGGATAAATAGTTTAAAGGTGTACAAAATATGTACAGCTATCAGAAATAATTAATAATTATCAAAATAATGAATAGTTATATTCAATAATTGGACTTAATTGACATAAAGCCCAACCTCGGGGGCACCACCCTTCACAAAGGGAAAAATGATAGCCAATTCACTGATTCAGTCTCATAACATGTGCTAAAATATCAATCTGATTAATAATTGACTTAATAACTACAACCAAAATTACCACATGAATAGTTAGTAAAGTTGAAGGATTTGGAGTTCTACATAGAAGAGGATGGCAGCATCCACTCTTGTGCAACATTAAAGAGACCAGCATGTATATTCACAAGCATTTATTATCAACAGATAACAAAAGTAAAACACACAATATGCAATCCAACTAAAGGTACTATATACAGATGTATGCGTGTGTGTGATTTGCATGAAGGGAAACAAAGGTTCAGGCTGTGTGCTTAGACCATAGACTGTATATAGAGATGGACGACACGTCTCCACTTCCTCCCACTGTACAAAAGGGAAGCCAAAATATCCTGGATACGGGAGCTGCCATCTTGCGCTGGCGACGTCATTTGGGACCAGAGTCTGCGCAGTAGTGATCAGGGAAGGAGCCGCAGTATCAAAGTCCATACATCCATACACCCGCCCGACTCGATCGGTAATCAATAATTAGTAACTGCAAACTAACGATCACCTGCTAAAGTTAAGGTTACATCTCCTCTCGATGTTCCTACTCTACATTCAACTCCTGAAAAGACGTCTGCAGGTGCCTCCGCAACTATTTCATTGTGATTGACAGCTGCCATGACGTTTCACCCCGTTTTTATAGCATCAAATAACTAATTAAAACCAAACTCAGCAGAAAAACGAACACCTGAACAAACATCAGTGTGATAAGAACAACCTAAAATGACAGAAACCATCTTTGGAAAAAATTTATTTAACATATACTTTGATTTTTTAGTTTGGTCCATGTCCCATCTGTTAACATGGAGGGGGACTTATGACCTATACTGTGACCAGCCAGCAGGGGGCGATCGAGACATGTTGGCTTCACTTTTGGGGAGCTGTCATGTGTTCCATCTTTATATACAGTCTATGGCTTAGAGAAAAGGGAAAATCAAAGATGGCCACTGGGACCATGTGTATGTGAAGAAAGACTCAGTGACCGTGTGTTTAAGGTAGACAAAGAACAGTGGTGGTGCTGAGACCATGTGCCGGTTAAGCTCACATGTGGGGGTGCAGGTGTGTATTTAAGGTCAATTTGTGTCTAACATGGTGCCAGGTTAAAAGAGGATAGTTAGTTTGCATGCAAGACATGATAGCTTATTGGATGTAACTCCAGAAGGAAAACTGGTCACTCCTTTTGTTGTCCTTGCAAAGTTAGCAGCTTGGTGCTAAGTTGTTTTGCTGCTCCTGTTGCTTGGAAAGTTAGCTGGCACTAACTAAACTTGTTTACTCTGTTAGCTGTACTTGCTTCGCTAACCAGGAATCTTAGGCAGGCCCTCGCGTCGCTGCCTTAGGAAAAGAGTTCAGTGTGTCTGCTCCAAGCACACTACATGGTGGAGGTCAATCAGAATCAGAATCAAGTTTATTGCCAGGTTTGCACATACAAGGAATTTGACTTGATATATTGGTGCATGACATATGAACATAGTAAGTAGAAAAATCTAAAAAAGGAAAAGGTGACAGCAAGTACTGCGAGTCAGAAGCATAGCTTAAATATATAAAAGAGACAATAAAAACATGACAAGATATTATAAAATAAAATAAAGATATAGACATAGACCATATGTACAATATGACTGTTATTTCAGTGAAAGAACTGGACAGATTTATGTGGGAATGTGCAAAATATTTGCCAATTATGTGCAAGAGTTCACAGTATTTAAAGTCAGTTGAAGAATAAAGAATATTTGCAATGTGCGAAGATAGAGTCCAAAAGATGTGCGTTAATGTAACGCATTGGGTCAGGTGTGTACGTTAATGTAACGTATAGTGGGGGAGGTGGGTATAGAGTTAATGTCCCAGTGGGGGTCCCGGGCCTTGTTGATGAGGCCAGCTGCAGATGGGAAGAAACTGTTCTTATGGTGTGAGGTTTTGGTCCAACCTCCTGCCAGAGGGGAGTGTCTCAAACAGTTTGTGTCCGGGGTGGGAGGGGTCGGCCATAATCTTACCTCCATGCTTCAGGGTCCTGGAGGCGTACAGGTCCTGGAGAGATGGAAGATTGCAGCCAATCACCTTCTCAGCGAAGCGAATGACACGCTGTAGTCTGCTCCTGTCTTTGGCAGTGGCAGCAGCGTACCAGATGGTGATGGAGGAATTGAGGTTGGACTGTTGATGGCGGTGTAGAAGTGCACCGTCATTGTCATTGCCGTGCTTTTTTGGTGAGGGAGCACTTGAGGTCCTGGGATATGATGATCCCCAGGAAGCAGAAGGACTCCACATTGTCAACTGGGGAGTCACACAGGGTGATGGGGGCGGGTGGGGCTGGGTTCCTCCTGTAGTCTACAATCATCTCCACTGTCTTGTGGATGGTGTCAGGACTGTCCCACTGTCTATCAAAGCGACAACTCGTTGAGGTCGTTGGCCAGGCGCAAGTCGTTAATGGAGTGGGGGGCTTTAGGCTTGAAGCTGGTGATCTGTCTGAGTCCCTTCCAGATGGAGCCAGAGTCTCCTGAGAACTGGTTTTGTAGTCTCTCAGAGTACAGTTGTTTAGCTTTTCTCACCTCCTTGCTAAACTTGTACTTTGCCTCTTTAAGCCTGTCCTTGTCCCCACTCCTAAACGCTTCCTCCTTTTCCAACCGTAGCCAATTGGGCCACACCTCTCAGCCTGAGAGTTCCAGGAGAGAGAGAGGGAGGAAGTAGGGAACTGGGGTTTATATATGGCCTGATGAGCTCATGGGTCATGTGTCACCTTGACCAATGGTAGCTGAAAGCTGGGTCCATGGGCAGGGTTTCACACCTGTGTGCGAAACCTGGAGGATTCTGGGAAACAGAGTTCAATGGCTCCCATTGTTCTCAGCCATTTTGAGGGCTGAGGCCCTACATTCATGGATAGACTCCCAACACCACACCTTCAGCTCTTGTGCCAAGTGAACATGTCCCAGACTAGTCTGTCCAATGAGAGCAAACTGATATCCCTCCCTCCACCCAACCCTCCATCAAACAGCAAACATGCCGACCCCCAAATGTCAAAGTAACAGAGCGTTACTGGGATTAGTAACTGTAATGTAATTACTGAATTTCAAATTATAAATCTTTACACAGTTTGTTACTGAAGATAGTAGTCACATTACTGTAAAGAGTTACTATGTAATGCGTTACTGCTCATTACTGCATGGTGCCACTATAGAAATAGAAATATGTCAGCTGATGTACACTGGACTAAAATATACTCACAGTATCAACTTAAATTTGTAGAAAGTTTGTCTTCATCTCTATTAGCATCCAGTCAAGATAGCATTTATAACATTTATTTAATGCGGTTTTATACCTTAAAGAAAAACTATGGTTAGTACAACTTTGGTTTTATTTTTGTGGCTGTGGTCGTTGGTTCTATCAGTTATGCTAGCATTGTACTCACCAAAGTAAATGCTGAGATCAGAGAACCAAACTTGTTTGGAAGAGAAAACGAAGGTGAACTGTTAAGTTATTACCCAAACAGCCATCACCTCCTGCTTTAGCTTTGTCCTACCATATAAGCGATTTCAGGTGCACTTTCTTTTGGTTTTACCTCCATATAATGTTGTAGCTAATCTGGCTAAACAGTTGGGTTGTTTCCAACCTGTATCACCATCTGACTGCTTGTGTTTTTTGCCATGTTTTTCAGTTGTTTTTCACGGAACAGATACGCTCCTATTTTAATCAATTCAGCTGTCTACACAGGCTGGGTAACGTTTCACGTTTCACTCACACTTGACACGGTGTAAAACTGTTCCAAGATCATAGCATTTACTTTGTCAAGCTCAGTGTTATTGTAAATGATAGAACTGATGGCAAGGAAAATGGGATAGGAAAATAAAACCTGGTAACTGCAATTTTCCTTTAGTACTGCACAAAGTTTTACTCGAACAATGGACCAAAGAATTATACAGTGGTTGCCTCCTTTAGCTCATTGTTTTGGTTTTCTGGCTTAAACTCTGCCCTCATCAACCATGTTTGCTGCCACAGCAGGCAGTTGTTTTCAGTGAAAAAGCTTTTTCAAAAAGTTTTCAAAAAGTTTGAATTAGGGTACCATATGTTAGAGTTGTGTTTTCAGACATGCAGTAGTAAAAGAGTAGTTCATGTGGTTGTGCATGTACAAGGAAATAGATGATGCCTATCATAATAAAAGTTGTCTGTAACATTAACGATCCCGGTGGGCAGATTTCCATGTTGTTTGCAGTGCACTTTCTACATTTTGATATCATATTCCAGAGAAATCAGCAAAGCAGCAGGGTCTGCATGTGTGTGTTGCGTCTGGACGATTCTCATGTAATATTTCGTCTGACATGAGATGGGCAGGGACCAATAACATGAGAGTTTACCAGCCAAGTTAGGACCAACCCAGCACAGTGGTGGCATGCGGCATGAGAATAAAGTATAGAGAAGTTAGTAAACCCTAATGACAGCTTTAGTATTAGTTTCCTGATAACACTGCTGTGGTCTCAGCTGGTATAGCTTACCTTCGCTCTTAAGTCTCTCTTAAGTGAGAGAAACCTGCTAATAGACACAGAGAGGGACACACTGGGTCAATCCCATGAGGCCTCATTTCACTCTGTAGCCTCCCAAGTTCTCTACCTAGATAACCTGTAGGCCACAGTCACCTCTATTTCCTTACATTGCAGATATGAATCACTGTCAATTGAGATAATATGCTAGTAGAATATCCTCATCAGTGTCCTGCTCATTGAGACACTGTAGTAGTGTGTTGCAGATTGCCTCCCTGGTTCCAGCTTCCAGCTCAAAAAGTTTGTAAAATAAAAATTGACAGGCCTGATTTTGGAATGGAATGTGGATGAAACCAATGAGGCAGGTTTTGTTGGATGTCGCTGCGCTCTTGTCGATTAGGATGCAGAACTTGTCTGGGAAGTTGACAACGTATTCAGCTAGCTGCGCTGACATTTTCTCCCCTATGAACATTAGCATGTTTCGGCAGGCTTTGGTCTGGCTCAACATAACCTCCAACCAGGCCCAGGCGGGATGGTAGAGAAGGCAGCTGCTGAGGTAGGCCTAAAGCATCAGCTTGGACTTGTGTGGAAGGGTTGTCCAAGGATGCTGGCTGCTGGTTATTGTTGTCGTCGTCAACCAAAGTAGGCCATCTCTTCCTTACATTTTTGAAGGAGTGCGGGTGATGAATTCAAAAGTCTCACAGCCTGAGGAAAGAAGCTGCTCTGGAGTCTGATGGTACAACAGTGGATACTTCTATTACCAGATGGAAGCAGGGTACACAGGCTGTGGCTGGGGTGGGTATTGTCTTTTAGTATCCTTTGGGCTCTACGCAGGCACCTCAAGTTTCAAGTTTCAAGTTTATTTCAGTTATATAGCACTTTAAGAAATTGTGACCCTACTAAATGTTTGACCTAATGTTGTCAATTTTGTTCAGAAAAAATCTTTAAACTGCTCACAGCTGATTGGGGAGAAGTTTGTAGTGGAGCAAGCAGAAGGGTTAACTATGGATTTTATGGTACTAAACAGGGTCTTGGAGTTGTGACTGCTCTTTGTGATGATATCTGAGAGGTATTTTGCTTTTGCATCTTTAACAGATGATTGGTACTTGATTAGAAGCTTCTTAAACATTTCATAGGAGACATGCAGCCTGTCTTTTATCCAGTTATGCTCACCTCACCGATATCACTAATGCTCAGTAGATGAGAACCAATGATTTTCTGGGCGGTTTTAATTACCCGCCGCAGAGTCCTCCTGTCCTGGGCCTTTCACAAACCATGCCAATTTGCAATGTTTCCAGTCAGTATACTTTCCACAGCTCCTCTGTAAAAGTTGATGAGAACGTGGCATGGAAACTTTGCTCTCTTAAGTTTCCTTAAGAAGCACAGCCTTTCTGAGCTTTCTTAACCAGGGTGGAGATAGGAGATGACATGTGATGCTGATTTCCAGGAACCTGAAACTGTTCACCTGCTCCACCTCAGCTCCACTGATGTAGACAGGGGTGTGTGTCTTCTGCTCCTTTTTTCTAAAATCAACAATCAGCTCCTTGGTTTTGCTGACGTTGAGCAGTAGGTTGTTCTCTGTGCACCACTCTGCAAGATTGTTGATTTCCTCCCGATATGAAGTGTCATCCTCTGTGGATCTGTTGGTTTTGAATGCAAACTGGTGAGGGTCCAGGCTGGCTAGGATGTTGTCTTTGATGTGTTGGAGAACCAGTTTCTCAAAGCACCACATCAGAATGCGGGCGAGTGCCACAGTGCGGTAGACGTTTAGACTAGACACTGCCGACTTTTTAGGTGCAGGGACAATGATGGCTGTCTTGAAGCAGGTGAGAACTGTCTCCTGTGACAGTGAGATGTTAAAAATGTCAGTGATGACATCAACTAGCTGGTTGGCACATGCTCTTAGTACACAGCCACGGATGTTATCAGGCCCTGGAGAGTTGCTGAAGAGTTACAGGAAGCATCTATGTTCCAAGTCACTTTTACGTAAAAGTCATGATGGCAGTCATAGTAGGTCGGACCTATTAATAAAGGAAGGGGTTTGATGGCATTTTATCATTTTATTTAATTCAAATCCAGTATGGAATACACTTATTGAATCCAAACCTCAGCTTTTCTTGGCTGAGAAGGCAGAAACATTACAGGTTTTAATGTTCACAACCTGTAGTTCCAACCTGAAAATGAGCTGAGCAGCGCAATATGTGAAATGTTCATTGTATCTGACACATTCAATGAACAGCTGTAGCCCCCTGTGCTTCTCCACCTACTGACTCCAAATACTATAGCTCCTGATTCAGAACTATGAAGTTGATCTGATCTAAATCAAAGTTCAACTAGGAGATTGATCATTTCTCTGGAGAAGAGTCATCACTCTGTTACAAAAACGCAGTCCATTGGCGGCCATACAGTGGTGTTAAAGAGGGATGTGTCTTCACTCACAAACAATCTTTTTGTGGATACAGACACCAGCTTCAGATAGCCCAATAACCAGAGAACAGTAATTTTAGTCATGAATGTACTGAACCTTAATCAGCTACAGCTGATCTAATCTGCCACCGCTGATGTCTGTCATTTTAACCAGTGACAGTTGGCTAAAATTAAGAGGTTGATACCTGTATGTTTTCCATTTTTCTAATAAAAAAGAGTAAGGAGAGATAAAAGGTTTGATAAGAGATTCATTAGTGTCAGAGCTCAACGAACCCACGTATTTTGCCAACCGGGAAACAAAGCCAAAATGGAACCCATCCCCACAAGTAACATTTGTGTAATATTTCTAACATGGCACAGGTCTCGATTGAATGCTGCTACATTAAAGTAGAACTCCACTGTAATAAGTGTATCACTCAACCTTCATCTCTTATGCCCAAAGACAATAAAATCGGTTTAATAAACATTTAAGTTATTGAGGAGATCTTTCTCATATCCGATCAGTCTACAAAAATGACTTTTCTCCCTCATGGTGCGACCAGGGGAAAAGAGATTAACAATAACCATGTACAACCACAATAATAATCAGACAAGTTCATCCCTATATTTTCGATTTTCATTCATGCCGACTACATTGATGAAATTATGAATATCCAGCAAAATGCTTTACATATCAATCAGAGTCGCAACTTAACGTCTTGTCATCCTGCTTGTGCCCTAATAGACTTTATAAAATGGGTAGCAGGATTCACTAATAAATGATAAAATGCAGGAGAATATGTATTCAATCCCTCGATTGTGCGCACCATGGTCATTAATTAAGGCTCCAACTGCAAAATAAGTTTTAAACTCCATCAGGGAGGGGAGCTGCTTGCAGCGTGTGCAGGAGCAGTGATTGACACTCCGTCAGATACTTCTCCTGGCTGTTGTTTTGATTTGGGCGTGGTGGATTCCTGCAAATGGCATTCAGAGCAGTAGATGGAGCCAGAGGAGCCTGATTTTTTTCACAGATTATCTGTCTCATGTACTACTGTCAGGACATAGTAACAGTTTTAGCAAATATGACTAAAAGTTATTTTTATACAGGTTACCTACTACAAGTTTAATTGTTTTGTTGAGCAGAAATGCCAACCACTCTGGTTTCATTGTCTTAAATGGGGATTTGCTGCTTTTCTCTGCTTAACATCTTTGTGAAGAGAATATCTCTAGATTTTTGGACTGTTGGTTGGACAAAACAAGACATTTGAAGTATGGCTCTGGGAGACTGTAATGCGTGCTGAAGTCAAATCGCGAAATGATTTAATAATTAATCAAAAAACAAAACATATTAATTGATTTATAAATAATCCTTAACTGTAGTCTTATTTATATCTCATTTTTGTATTGTAAGGAAATCTCTGTACTGCAGAGGCAGCTACATACCCTGATGATGGTTTCATCTGTTTACAGTAATTACACTCACATCTCAAATGTAATGTGATACTGATCTATGTGGAACTACTACACATAGCACATTTGAGGCATGCCTGAGGACAATCATCCTCCTGTCTCTGGGCCCTGATCCCTTCCTCTCTCTGAGACATCCTCACCTCTCCCCTCCAGTCATTCCTCTAGCAGCAACCTGAGCCTTCCACCCAGCTCCAACCTGCTGCAGCTCACAGACAAAGGCAGCTTTCTAATCCCACAGCCACACAAAGCACTCTGCACAAGGAGCAATGAATTTCTTCTCCTTCAAGTGTATATGCATGAACACACACCTTACACTCTCAACCCTCCATATCTTACTTTTTTCCAGTCTTGACACACTGAGGGCAAACTGTGTTCTTTATATTTTTACACTATGAATTCACATAAATGACACATTTTCTCTTTACAGAGAACAGCATTTCAGTAACATGGTCATGACAGCTGAGACAGCTCTGGAAATATTCACCAAGGACAACATTTCTTCAAATGTGACCTTCACACCTAAGCACAGATGTTTCTAGGATTTGATCTGAAAAGATCTGGGGTTAAGCCAAGATCATCTTCTGTATTGACAAACAACAATGAAAAAAATATATTTATCTCTCTTTGACTCTGAATTTCATAAACACTCAAAGGTCATTATGCTGTGTACACCTCACTTGCTCTAAACTGATGAAAACCACTGTTCTGCCTCCTCCTGCTGTCTGTGATCACCTATACTTTGTTTTAATGCAGCTGAATTCACAATTTAGTTGTTTTCATACACATTTTCTCTTTCTTTCTTACCAAGCTGCAGATAAAAATCATAATTCTAAGATCTCAACATTGTATGAAAAAATAAACAAAAAGCTTAATGACAGCAACTGTGCTGTGAGATTGGCTATACTGACATTTACTGGTGGTACGGCAGCGGAAAAAAGGAAAAAAAGAAAAATATGGAGGTGCCTGATAGATGCAGACAATATGGTGTCTGTTCTTCAGTAAAGTTCAGTTTTATATCATAGCAGTCTCACTCAAGACTACAATTTTAGACACAACATGTGGAATACTACTTCAATAATATTTAAACAAGCTCAATACAGTTTATAGCAAATCTTATAATGAGGGAAGTAAATTGGACCATGGGACTGCTCAAAGTGCAAGACAGCAGACCAAAATTTCTGACATGGCAGGAATCCATGATTAATCAGGCGTTGTGCACAACACAACAACATACGGCATGCAGGTAAAAGGCCATGGTGATGTGAATATGAAGTGCTATCAGCGCCAGCTCCTCTGTGATCCATCTATGAGGAGGAAACACATAGTGAGGACCTGTATGGTCATTGTAAGACTCTTAGAAACTAATCTCCTCTAATTGGATGCTTGAGGCTTAACGACACCAGTGTGATTGATTGTGATGGGTGCCATGATGGATCGAGCACTGTGAATGAACCAGACTCAGGGCTCCTACTGCAGCCCTGCCAGATCCCAGCTGCCAGCCTGTTGCGTCGTCTGCATACTAGGAATGCAACAGGTCATTATTGTCATTATCAATTAATTTATTAATTTATTGGTCAAAAAATCAGCTAAAGCAGCTGAATCCGATACACCTGAGTGGATCAACTGGACATAACGATGCGTTCAAATACAACATTTTTAACCTGATCTGAAACCCGAACCGGACGTCCATAAGTTTTCAAAAAAGGAGACTTGATCGGAAAGGAACTCACGGACAATCAGACCCAGTCCAAAATAGACCCAAGGACAAATAGACCTGATCTGAAATGTGGTGGACACAAGCAGAGCCAAACAGAGAGAGAACAGCAACACTGGCAGCAGCATGATAAAACAGTGCAGCTGTTCCTGAGCGACGCAACATCTGGAGAGAGTCCCCTCTGCATCAAAAACACTTGATATTTGCGACGCGTCACAGATTGCGTCACCGACATTTCAGCAGTTTATATTATATGAAAATTGAGTGTCGCTGATAGTTATAAGATATCTTTATTATTTTAGTTAAGTAAATAGCCACAGTAAAGTCCAGTGTAAGAGTGTAAGGGTGTAACAGTACACAAATTTCATGGTTTGGTATATACTTCGGTTTTGGGGTCATTCGGTACATTTTCGGTACAGCAGGGAAAAATGGTAGAAAACATTTTTATTTATCATTTATTTTAAAAAATGTAAACATTCAACAGTGACTCATTACTGTAACAGTTAAGGCAGTCAAACACTGGAATATTGTCAATAAGAAAAATAAAAAATAAAAATAAATCACACAAATGTCAGTAAGTCTCTACACTAAGACTGAGCTGTTGATAATTCTTGACCAACTGCAGCTTGCGCTACTTTATACAGGGCAGCACAACGGACTGACTAAAATGCACACCTTGTAGCGGGGCTCAAGCACTTTGACCATATGTTTAAATCCTGTATTCTCTACGACTGTGTATGGTCGCATAGCTACAGCAACACTCCATAGCATTAAGCTGCGTTTCCATTAAGCTCTTCGGTATAGTACCTTTGGTATAGTATATAGTACCCTTGCTCATAAGTACCTAAACCCTAGATCTGTGTTGCGTTTCCACCACAGACAGTACTCTTTATGTAGGTGGGGTTGTTACTGGATAATGGCGCGTCAACCACGTAACATTAAGCAGATGATTTCATTTACTTACTTGTGCCGCGCAAATGAAGCCACAATCAAAACATCTATTCTGAGGAAAAGTTGCACGAGTTTCTAAAATGAAAGGATGTTTTGCTGCTTTTTCATCTTTACTAGTTAACGTTAGCTCGCTGTAGACTGGAGAAAAAATAATTTAACTCACTGTGCTGATCAAAGTCTACACCAGCGGAAGGTGGAATGTTTTCTTGCATGTTCCTTGATGCATGAGTTGACGTCGTGAATCAATCAACACATCTTAAATATCAATATGGCGACTTTGACCATTCCGTTTGTTTTTATTGGCTCTCTTACATGAAATACGCTTTAGTGATGATCGGATCTTCACGGCCTGATAAACTGTTTATGAATTTCAACCGGATTATGTGAAATGGGAATATTCTGTTTCCTCACTTGGAAAAACAGTCCCGGAGCCTCGCCTCGCTCAGGCAGCAGTACACCTATGCACGTAAGGTAGAGTGAAGATTCTGTTGACCAATCAGCGGACTGCAGCGTTTCTAGCTCCACCTTTTGGTACCGGGTCAGTGTGCTAGGTACCTCAACGGAGGGGTGATGAAAAAAGGGTACGCTATGGGGCGGTTCTATTGGTACCATCCACAACTTTTCACAATGGAAATGCAAAAATAACCGTTCTAATGTGTAATGAACTAAACTGAACTGACTGAACCGGACTGCTTAGTGGAAACACGGCTTTAGTTATTTATTTGGCACGGTCCGAATATGCAGGGAGAGGCTGCCTGAATGCTGTCCGGATTTGTGTGATGCTGTCATAAAGGACATGTTTTAAGTGTTTCCACAGACATACCCAACTTTAGTTGAACAATGTCAGTGTACAGTTTGACACAAATTGGTGCCCATTGAGCTTGACTAACCTAACTAACTGTACTAAGCACATGCTACAGCTGATAACAACAACTGATGCACAGCCAAAACTTTCTGAGGAAAGCTCACGCTCTAGAATTTTTTTTCCAAATGTGCAAGAAGTGACATAAATACACTATTTTGACAATAATTGTTGGGCTGTAGGAGAGGAGAGAAGTTATCATGAGGAGTGGGTGAATGGTGAGCAGAGATGTCCTACACATCCAGACTCCATTCCACAAACCTCCAATCTGCTCAAACCAGAACAGAACCACAACAAGGAGTGAATGTTTAGATGATGACAAGTGGGTGGATCGGCATACAGACAGACATACATCCTGGCATGGATGGATTAAGATTATGGCTTACTGGTTAGTGCACTGCCCCCAATGTAGGCCAACGTCAGCAGCAGAGCTTAAATCTGGTTTATCTGCTGGGTAGTCGAGTATCCTTTCCTCTGCTGGGCAGAGAGAGCTGGTATGAGGGGCTTTTAAAACCTCTTTTGCCCTCGTCACATTGGATGGGGAATAATTTTTATAGACTGATCTGATGTAAGAAGAATCTCAAAAATGTTAAAATTCTGTTAAACTGATTTTATATTCTTTATGCATAAGAGCTGATGTTTAAGATATAAAAATGTTTGCAGTGATCTTAGAAGGCGGTACGAGTCTCTCTCTCTCTCTCTACCTTGTTCTGCTGTAGACTTAAGTTACGTTTACTCGTGCCATGTTAAAAGTGACGGAAAGGTTACTAGGTCCGACCTTGTAAGATTGTCGTTGTGGTATTTGTGTATGAGTGACCAGGGTGCTTATTCAGACACGAGATTGACATGTTAAACTGCTGTCAGATTAACATAAAGGGGTGCATGTCTGAAAGGGGCTTTAGACTGTATGTAATTTAAGCAAAGTTCTTGTACAGCACCTCTAATGTGCAGTGGGGGACAGGAACGCAGCATGACAGAGCAGTGATGGACAGGCAGAGGGCTGATGCAGAGGTGATAATGGTTGAACAGCAGAATGTAAAACCGCCAGGGAAATACAATTTCTGGACAGATGAAAACCTCAGCTCCTTAAACTGAGGCACATCACAACTACCTGAGAGGCCTGTGCTAACAACTAACATACAGTATTTTACATTCCAGGCATGATGTATACCTCTGGAAACCCTCTAAACAAACTAACAATGTACTTGGAAGACACAATCACACTAAACATAGTCCACATTGCCACAAAATTATGCGAGTGTAAGAAAAATGCAGGGGCAAAGGGTAAAAAAAGGGAAATAATAAATAAAACAATATAATGCCCCCAAAATCAAAGGGAGACGTGCTGCTCTCAAGACTTGTATTACTTTGTTTTTCCAGTTTTTCTAAATATGCTGCATTTCAATTTAAATTTCTCCAGCGCTAAAAAAGCATTAAAAATAACACTGGAGCCTACGTGGTGCCTGAATCAATACCTTTTCACAGTACATGGCTAACAATGACATAGTTGACAAAATCAGCACCTTTATATAGCACCTAAAATAGTGGCAACAGTATCAGCCTTTATAGACCGACATCAGTCAAAATATACTGTCAGCAGCGTGCAAAATGGTAAGATAAGGCCTTTCAGCAACACTAACTGGCATAAACAGAGAGCTGGCTGCTTTGTTCATGTCTATCCACAGCTTCTCACCTCCACGCAAAGAGGACAACTAAACACATGTTGCTTTCATTTTTCCTCATGCCGAGAGGAGCAGGTGTGTTGGCTACATTTACAGACGGGTGACAAACTAAAGGATAAACCAACATAAAGTGTCTTAGTAAGGTGTTGGGCCACAATGTGCTGCCAGAACAGCTTCACTGCGCCTTGGCATTGATTCTACAAGTCTCTGAACTGGGATGAACACCATTCTTCCAAAAGATATTCCCTCATTTGGTGTTTTGATGATGGTGGTGGAGAGCGCTGTCTAACACGTCGGTCCAAAATCTCCCATAGGTGTTCAGTTGGGTTGAGATCTGGTGACTGCGAAGACCATAGCATATGATTCACATCATTTTCATATTCATCAAACCATTCAGTGACCCCTCATGCCCTGTGGATGGGGGCATTGTCATCCTGGAAGAGACCACTCCCATCAGGATAGAAATGTTTCATCATAGGATAAAGGTGATCACTCAGAACACTGTATTGATTTGCAGTGACCCTTCCCTCTAAGGGGACAAGTGGACCCAAACCACGCCAGCAAAATGCCCCCCACAGCATAACAGAGCCCCCAGATCCCCTCACTGTAGGGGTCAAGGATTCAGGTTTTTCCTTTAATTTGTCACCCGTCTGTATATACAGTAGCACTTTACAAGATTTTTGCCACTCAAAGAAACAGCAAGCTATCACGCAGGATGCTTGCCAACCATTTGGCCAACATGTGGACAGGAGGAGGTGGGGATCGAACCATCAACCCTGAGATCAGTGGACGACCTACTCCACCTCCTGAGCCACAGGATAATCAATCAATGTGAATGAATCAATGTGCCCTTAATTAACTTAACTTTTTTTTTTTCACAAAGTGATCATGACCATCAGATGGCATCAAATGTCTGGTCAGATTCCTAATCGTATTTACTCATTCTTTGATCCGATGGACCCTGATATTCAAGTAATTTCAAATAATAATTTTGCCAATTTTACACTATTATATGTTAGTTCTTGTACAGCTGCTTTTGAGAAGATTTGCTTCTTTTCTTCCATAAAAGAGAGTAGAAAAAAGTGTTTACATTTCTCAATACCAAATATTTCTTGTATATTTCCTGTACCAAAATCGTATCAGCACTAGTTTTGAAAAATTGCAAACAATACCAAGTACTAGAGTTAAGAGATGGTTAAGGTAAAAAGTTAAAAATGTTTGCCGAGATTTTAACTAGTGGACCTTGTTGAGGGCCATACACGGACAGAGAGTAAAATCTGCCTGAAGAGACATTGGCACTAAGGAGAAAAAGTGGAGGAGGAGAACAGTGGCTTGTAGGCATGCTGCCTGCTGTCCAAACCAGCCTAAGACCCCCTGCCAGGCAGGCAGACACACACACAGACACAGCTCTGCACAATTGAGATAGATATGGGTGTTGAATAAACTCACTGCTGCTTCGGTTGATGACACATCCACTCACCACTATAGTCACCAGATGTGAAATCACAAACACACATACACAAAGCAGAGCAGCTGTAGCCATCTGGATGAGACTATCTAGGACTTTAACCCTCTTGCTTTCTCACTCAGCATGAGTATTATGTTCACTATGGAACACAAAGGTTATGTATATTCAGATGAATGATCTCACTGGGCTTTGGAAATTTTGACAAAATCCAGATCATTTTCTGTCCTAACCTGATGTGAGCTTTCAAGTTCCCTTTCTAAGTTTATTTCCTTCTGATCCCAAATTTGTCTGAAACCCATCTGATCTGACCCACACTGACAATCATCTTCCTTTGGAGGGATTTATTCTAGGGATTCGTCCCGAACCGTTCACTACAGGATGTTCAACTTCCTTGAATTAGTACGCCCTGTGACCCAAACAATTACTGTCAAAATATTCTATTTATGTCAGGCCAGGTTAGTCAAGCTCAATGGACAAAGATTAGTGTCAAACTGTATGCTCTCACTGCAGATTTGGATCGTGTAAAAGTAATAATGCGATGGAATGTTTATCGATGCAGATATGCAACCTATTTAGCTACCTCAGGGAAGCTTTTAGAGATGACCACAGTGCCTCTCAGCTGCTACAGAACTTCTAGAACTGCAAACAGAAAGAAGGTGAAGACTTTTCCCATGCCTTATCACAAGCACTAAGTTCAGTACTGAAACACTATCTCAGCCCTGTTGCTAGTCGCTTTACTGGAATGGGAAATACAGATAAATAAACACTGCTAGTAACTGCACTCGGTTTGTGAAAAAATTTGTGAAAGCCGAGCAGCTGAGGAAGAAATTCAGCTTGATTCATCAGTTTGGGTTCAAACCTTTAAAAGATGTGGTTGAGCTCACTGTGCGGGCTCCATATTGTTTTAGGGTCCTTGACATTAAAAGATAGAGACACATAATAAGGGGTGATGGCAGCCAGGCTGAGCCAGCAGCATGCTGACAACTGCTCAGCCTAATTAACCAAAGTGAATGGGCTAATCCTCCCCTTAACAACAAACACAGAGGGATAATTGCCTGGTTGACCAGTCTGCATGCATTTATGCAAGAAAATCATGGATTAGAGAATAGTGGCTTGTCAAATTAGAAGAAAGAAACAAATGAGTCCAAACGCTCATCGAATAAAAAGGGGCTAGAAAGCAAAAACCAAGTAACCTGTAGTTACATTTGACAGCAAAAGCGATCAAAGCAAAATAGACACAGGAATGTCTATAACCTGAGGCACGCGTTCATATAGAGGCTTAGTTCAGAGTCAAATGAAAGGAAATGCTTTCCATGCTAAAAATGCTAACCATATCAAACATCACAGACCACCATGCTGCCAGACTCCCAATGCTTCTTCCAAGGTTAAACACAAGATTAAGCTCACTATCTCAATAGAAATGTATGGATGGAAGGAAGAAGGAGAAATACTATAACAGGATGAGCAAAAGCAAAAACCCATGAGGTAAACTAAAAGTAAACTTAAAACGCCCAGATACAAACAATAAAAAACATGAAAAACATGTACTGAAACATTTACCAGACAGAGTTGTTAGGCTGGTCATCTGACACTCGGCTTAATATTTTTAAATCTAGACTGTGGCCAGACTGTTATACTGTAGATCTAGACTCTGGAACAGCCAATAGCAAAATCAATTAACCAAACAGGAAATTAACAGATCATCAGTTTAAAGGCATTAAAATCATTGATTTGTATAGCTACTGCTTCATTTTGAGAATACAACTTTCTTTGCATCACATCTTCTCTTTGAATAGAGGAATATGTACAAAACAACAGAGCAGATACACTTTCTAGACTGATACTGAACCTGGTTCTAGGCAGAGGCTGACTCTTCAGGCAGCAGATGGCAGAGAGAGGCTGGCCCTCCCACTGGGCTGCTAGCCAGGGTTTTAACACGCCCATTTACCAAATGGCTTAAAAGGTGTAGTCTACAATTCTAATCCAATACACTTTTTGTCAAACTCAGCAAATATCTCCTCACGGTCCGCTAGCTGTCTGTTCTGTGTGTGCGCTGAAAAAAAGTCTGGTGTTCATACACAGCCCTGGCTCTGTAAATGGGAAACAAACAGAGTGGTTCGGACCGAGCCACCAACCCGTTCTCATTCCCAGGTCATCAAATACCGACGCTCACAACTCGTACACAGGACAACACTAATGCTGCGCGTTACTCACACAAGTTTGAAGGAGCACTGAAGGGAGGAGTGTATTTGTTTGGCTGCTGAGTTCAAATATCAACAAGCTTTCTCCAGGACTGAAGACTACACTTTTAATCAACCTGGTCCTGGGCTAAACTTGGAGATGTTGTGATGAGCAAACCCCATACGACGCTAGGCCTTAAATGTCCCTGCAGTGTGTCAACTGTATCAGGCCTAGCACACACGTACACGGGTATTTTTTAAAATGGATATTTTTCCCCTCCATTTAAAAAAAAAAATTCTGTCCACATGACCTTCGCTTTACAAAATATCTCCATCAACACGAGAACATAAAAACAATTCCAAACACTCAAACAAGCATGTCGGGCCAGTAGGTGGCAATAAAGTCTACGTCAACAATATGTCAAATACCAGAGAAGAATATTCTGAGCATGCGTAGTGAGCTTAATTTCCTTTGGCGGTAGTAACTTAAAAAGAGTAGCTAATTATTTATTTATTAATTAATAGTAATTTGACAACCTGCTAACCAAATGTAAACAAACCGGTAGTCCGCCATTGTTGTTGTTGTTTAAGGCACATGCTCATTACACAAAGCAACAATGGGCATGTGAGAATTGAGGTGAAGGCGTCATCATTTCTCATAAGCTTCGTTTTACACCATTTTCCATGTCTACATGTCAACACTGAGAACGGAGTTTCTGAAAATCTTCACCCTGAAAGGATCCGTTTTCAGTGACCTAAAATGCAGTCTGCGTGTGGATGAAAGGCCAAAACACATTGAGAAAGCTACGTTTTAAAAAATATCCATGTACGTGTGGACTAGGCCTCAGTATAACCTGGATCGGACTTTTTGGAATGTAGTTATGGACTGTCCAGTGTTGGTATTTAGTGTCTTTAAATTTACTGTTTTTATGTCTTTACATTCTGCATAATTCTCCTACATTTCCCAACAGTCAGTGCTTACCCTATGGTTTAATTCTTGTTAGGGGTTTGTCAGAGTTGAAGGAGGGAGAAAGAAAAATGTTGGGAGGGAGGAGGAGGAGGCCAGGAGCATGACTAAGACCTACAGTGGCAGAGCTTTAGAGAGCCAGTAAATGCCAGCAGCTTTGGCCAAGCAGACAGAAAAGAGGAAAGGACTTCTAGGTACAAGAGAGGAGGAGAAAGCAGAAAATGAAACTGGAAGAGAACAAAGGTCTGAGGGAAAAGAGGGACGTGGAAAAAGGGGAGAGTTGTTTCAATACTACTGCAAAAGGTTGAATTCAATATTAAATTTCACAGACGGGCAACAAATTCACTAAATGTCCTGAGTGTCTCCTCTAGAGGGAGCGTGTATGCTGACTATAGTAATGAAAAGATGAAGAATTGAAGAGAAGAAGACACGGGCTGTGTCATGACAGTGCACAGCTACAAACATAACAAAGGCACCATTCACACGTATAATTCCATGTGTGTCATATCAGATAAGATTTAATACACATTCTTTCACAATTATCCACATTTTCTGTGTCTGAATTAGCCCGACAAGAAATCTCAGTGCCCTCACACTATCCCACCAAAAAAAATGCACAAAGAAGCAGCAGCAGGCGCTGCTGAACATTTCTGGATAACCTGTGCTTAAAACAGTTTAGCTAACTACCAACAACTAACCAGCAACAAACACATAAACACGAATGACACGAATAGATGGACTACGTGCGTGACAAAGTCTTTTTTTTTTTTACTTTATGTTGCAAATGGAATGGAGAGTATTTGATAGTCCAAAGATTTTCATAGTAGTATTCCTTTGTTAAGTGTCATTAATCTGTGAATAGTGAAATAATCTCAGTGTCATTCATTATCAGCTGCCATTATCACTTCCACATGCCACTTACTGATTTTTGTTTTCTTATCAACATATGGCTAGAATTTGTCTCAAACCTCCTCCTATGGTTGTGGGGGAACAACTGGGCAATATTTTGTCTTCATTGTTTCTTGGTTGCATTTACACTTGGCTTTTAAAATGGGGTATAAAAAAAATAGTCAAACAGTCCAGTTAACCAGTTTTATATAACTAAACTCAGTATAAAAGTGAAAAGTGGGGCTTTGTGAATGGAGAAGAGAAAAAATACCAGTATTCTGCTTCAACAGTCCTGGCAGAGTTGCTAAGCATACAATTAGAGAGGAAAAAAGGAGGTGCTGTTAAAAAAAAGGAAAGCAGGAGCATGAGCTGGCAGTGGGCTGGACACATAGGAGGAGCCTGGCTTGCTCTGCAGCCCAGAGTCTCTCTCTGGCTGCACTGACTGGCCCAGGCTTGCCGAGAGGGGTTAACCTCAGCCTGGGATTAAGGAACTGGCCTGGAACAAGGCTTTTCAAGAAGAGCCAGACACAATGGGCCTCATGCAAGAACATTTTCTTATTCTTATCCTAAAACTCACTTTTTTCTGTGAGGTTTGCTAGTATGAGTGTTCCAAATCAGATTAAACTACTACAAACTCTCTTGAATGCACAAACTTGTAAATCGCTCGTTTCAGTCTGATAAACACCACCTTGCATTCGTGAGATCTGACCATTAGCACGAAACCCCTAAAAAATGCCATATAAGACTTCCTGTTCCGCTCCCTTTGTGGGTACGTTTCTTTCACAAAAATGTTACCAAAGAGTAAAGAGAAGAATTTTATGCGCAAAGCCTTAAGTTCCACTGTTGGAAATCACTTGGAATTAGAACAAGTTCTAATTCCAAGTTCTAAAAGGCCCTGATCAAATCCTTGGCAGTAACCTTTTTAGGAACTCAGGAACTTGGCCTGAAGAACCTGGTCTACATTGTGGTTCCTGAGCCACAGTTCCTGCTCATTTAACAGTGCTTGCTCCCACGGTCATACTTTCTAATACGACCGAAACTACTGGGATTGATTTAGTAGCACTGAATAATCTGCTTTTAATCAGCAGCCAATACAGACTCCATATTTCAGCAAACCAATACTGTATCATATACATACTTGGCATGGTGTATGTCAGGCCAGAGATCAGGCTTATGGTTGGGAGAAGGAATTGTGCTTTACCTGGTGCAGCTTTATGTTGAGGATGGACTGAACTACAGTTCGCTATGAATGCTACATTCCATTTATAGAATGTGTTAACTTGGTGTGCTTCATCATGCTGTGTGTTGTGATCCTCTTATGCAAGCTCCTGCCAGGGCACCAGTACACATGTTGGAAATAGAAGCTGTTTGGGACAACAACCAAAACGTTAAATGAACCTTTCTTAATCAGGCAAGTTTCAACTCCAGCTGCAGGTAAACCATCATGCCTGGACAGCCAGTCTGAATGGGAGGTGGCACTGCTGATTTCATTCAGCTCTCACTTCGTGCCAACCACCACCGATCAGCCTGAAAACATCAGTCGATCAGGGAAAGTGCATGACATAAGTCACTGGAGGCATTCAGGTAAATATACACACAATTCTCTGATATGGACAGAACAGATTATTTTTGCTCTTTTTGAAAAAAACAAAAAAAACAACAGATCAACAAATAAAATAAATAAAAGACAGCAAGAATTTGAAACTGAACAGCACACCCAAGGACACACAACATTCAGTAAGGACTGTGTAGTTGTTCATTGGGTTCTGTATCATACTTTTTAACACGTGTTACCTTGTAATGCCGAGGTGCCCTTGAGCAAGGCACCGAACCCCTAACTGCGAGGGGTGCCGTTACGTGGCAGCCCCATCACTCTACCATCTCTCCCCCAGTTGCATGTCTTCGGGTCCTGTGTGGGTCATATTTGTATTTTGGGCCTATGTGTGTAAATTGTAAAAAANAAAAAAAAAAATGGAGGGAGAAAACTGAATTTCCTGGAAGGATTAATAAAGTTATTCTTCTTCTTCTAGAAGCCTATATTTTTTTTGTGGCAGTGCCATTCCATCAAGTGGAAATATTCTAAAAGTTTCTCCATGACACAAATTTACACAAATCTTCCAGACAAGCATCATGTATTTGTCATCTCTGAAACCTTCCACAATATAAAGTTATGTAGGAATGACAATACTGTAGAGGGCACGCACAATGCACATTTGTTAAGATGTAACCACCATTGGTTAAAAAAGGTAAAATGCAGATATTACTGTTCTAATTTCTTTCCATTTACAACAGCAAATACAAATTTACAAAATACATGTTTAATTTAAACTATATTTTATCTATTGTACATGTGCAGAACCTCCCAGCTCTACACTGTACATTTGTGTGCTTGAATGCACATGTAACAACTGCTTCCTCGACTCTTTGTGTAACCTTCCCTCTTAGATTTAAGAGGAAGCAGCCCTGACAACATATTTATCAGATTAGATATGAAGCAATGTGCGGCTGGTTGTAAAAGAGATGCCAGCTAATATGCACAAATTTAACTGAAATAAGAAGGGAGAAATGGGAACGCAGTTAGTACTGAAGAAAAGAGGCAGTAAGGGGAGAGTACAATGGTGCTGTTGTAGGCAGGATGAGAGCACATGCAGCAGTGCACAGTGAGAGGGCCGGCCGTACGTTTGGCAGCCCTGCAGGCCACTCAGGAGAAATTAGGATTAGGAGGTGGACTCGTAGCTCTCAGCAGTGCAGCCTTGTGATTCCCATTAGCTGTGCTGGAGCTTGTTTATGAGCTGGCATGCAGACTAGGATGAAATGTCTCAGTGATTCTGAGGAAAGCAGGCTACTGCTCACCTCAAGGACATTATCACCACATAGAATAAGCAGGCCTCAAACCTGTGACATTCAGACAGGGCTGGGCTGGATGCTTACTAATTTAACCAGATATAAATCATACTGGTGGTAATTTTAAGATTTCGGTTTCAAGGATTTATTTGTCAGACCGACTCCTCTGCAAGGGCTTGTAAGCTGACCAGGCCAATGCTCCGTAGTGTTCTACATGCAAAACACCAAGCACATAGTTTAAAGAAGGTGCATGACAGCCACAAGCTCACCAGACATAATAAGGGGTTACATTGTAACACAGGGGAAAGGAGACATGCACTGGAAGAAGCAAAATCCTTTGCAGAATGAGATATGACTAAACTATGACAGAAAATAGAGCTTAATCAGAAAAAGACCCACAGTCATGACTACTTTTGAAGGTTTCAGTGGTCACTACTAGACCTGTAAAATCTCTATCTCATTAAGTCATCCCCCTCCCAAAATGTCACCATCCTGCATACCAGTTCACTGCTGCTGTAGCCACAGATAGCCTGCACTTCATGCTGCAGAGCTGTAATTCATGCTAATTCAGAACTCTGATCTTCCATTTCTGTTTATTTTTGAATCGTGAGTGTAAACATTTATTTGCTCGTTGGGGCTACTTTTAACACGATGCAAAGGCACTGCTGAAGAGAGACAGAGGAGAAGCACATAGAGCGGTGGCCACAGGATGTCTGAAAATACATGAGGCTCACCACATACTGGGCCGTCTAAACACACTCCACAACAGTAAAGGACAGACACATACAGATGCAGACAGAACAGTTCATCCTCTCATTATCAACATAATAATAACAATAATAATACAGACGTAATAACTTTTTAATATTCCATATTAAAACAACTATTTCATTTAGTAATAAGTTAATGACAGAATATCTCCTACTGGCTGCATTATCTGATGTGCTGTATCAGTAGTTTTTAACAATATAGTCATGATAAAACATGTTTTGCCATTTTTTTCCCATTTAACAAAATATGTAAAACTGCTCAATGCATCAGTGTCAAATAATTAACTTTTCCTATAAGAAATATAGTTTAAAGTAAGAAAAGTTAAGCTTGATAGATCAGAGTGTCATCTCCCTTTCCCTTTAAAAGCCAGGTGCACCTGCACCAACTCCATTTGACTGCATATGAGCAAATGCACCGATATTTACCCGAGGAGGAGGCGCTCCCTGTGTGTGTAACAAGCAGATGTCACCCGAATCCACATGTACGCATAAATCATCCACCCGCCACCCACCCGAACAAATTATTTCTCCGATTTGGAGACCTGCACCTGCGTTTTAAATTATGTCGAGCAGCGCGAGCTTTCCAGGTGTCTCCTGATGTCTTTATTGTGTGTTGTATTGATGTATGAGTGTTTTCTTTAACGATTTACTTTAAAGATTGGAGAGGCTGCTTTCAGTAATTGTAAACGTTTCCATACGCGCAGTGATGACACTGCGACAAATATCAGGATCAAAACTAAAAACTGTAGTTATAAACTCGACAGGACAGAGGAAACTCTAAGCTTGCTCTTAGCAATTAAACTTTTAGCTTCTGAAATACATTTTTTAGACAGCTCTGAGGGAGCTCAGGATTTATCAGGAGGACGCTGCTTTACTCCAAACAATTTCACTGTATGAACCTGGACTCTGTGTGTGACCTTTTGGATGTGTAGAAGAACACAGAACATTAATTTACATTAGATCCTGACCGATCCTGACGGTATGTCTGTTGATTTAAATAATCAATGAAGTTACGCTGCTGTGCCTCGAGCGTAGATGCGCACAGTGTCTCTCTTAAAACTGAAGTCGGTAAGATTGAGAAAAGAGTGGACTTAGCTTGAAAACAAATGAGTACAACTTCCAGGCCCCTCCCCCTCCCTCTCCACTGTCATAGAGCAACTACACACAGAAGAAATAAACAACACTAAGAATCTGAACAGGCACTTGGTGCCAACTTTCAGTACTTTCAGCACCACAGAGTACCTTTAATACTGTGCTATAGAATAACAGAAAGGAAGATAAAATAATACAAACCGATGGTCAGAACATAATCTATAGTATTATTAATGTATCCAAAGGACTCTTGTGTTACTATGCTGGGGAACATTGAGAAAAGAAATACTGCACTGGGAATTTACAGTTGAGAAAAATACTTCAAGAACCAGAGAGTGTGTGACAGGGCTGGGGGAGGGTTGAGAAACAGTCAGAGAGATAAGAGCAAGTTGAGGCATCGCTCATGAGTGTGGGTGTCTGACTTCCTGTATTGGTCTAGCATGAACAAGCCTGGCTGATCTAGAAATATAGGCCATCTGAGAGCTGATACCAGAAAAAACATTTAAAAAGAAGAAAAAAAAAAAACTCATTATGAGACAGCACTGATTGGCCACTGACCTCTGCATGTCAGTATACTCCCTAACACAGGCTTTCACATACTTTTCTGCCTTGTGACTCCATTTTTAAGTCCCAATGTTCTCATGACTACAGTAATTATACCATCAACATGCATCATGTATCTAACTATGGCATACGGTATTTTCGAGTTTTTTTTTTTTTTTCAAAAGAATGGAGAGAGCTTCACGGAGATGATGATAAATTACAGAACTATTTAAGTTTGTATTTAAAAAACATATCAACCTTACCCCAAGGTTAAGACTCTGCCCATTTGTTTAAAAAAATATTAACCTTACGCTGGGGTTCATACTCTGCCCTTGAATGTAGGTCTGCTTGTGTGAAGTGTCATGGACATCTGGAAAGATACATAGAGAAAGCTGCAGCGGTAACTGATGTAGCAATAAATAAATGATGCATCAACGACTCAGGCTGCAGAGAATATATATCAGAATTGATGTCAGAAAAGTCAACACAGGGCAATCAGACATCACTCCTTCAAGGTTTTCATTTAAAAATGGAAAATGAGCAAATGTGAAAAATACAGACTTGAAATTAGAGTAGAGCGAACACTCAGAAGGAGTTCTTGGTCTCATGAGGGAATTCAGTTGTTTGGAAACAGCCCCACCAGGCAGACTGTCATTGCAAGAACTGCTAAATCATCTGCTCAAAGACACTGGATAGACCAGCACCCGATCTCCACATGCCCCTGGTCCAATGTATGCTGGGATAGGCCCATTCGCCCTGTAAGGCTGTGCTATGGTGACAGAACCAAAAGAACCATTCTGTGGTTCTATATATAGAACTCTTTTTGTCAAGCTGCTACTCTTGTGTTTGAGAGGAGTCTGTTTCTTTCACAACAACTCTCCATCACTGCGGCGGGACATGACTGCCATGGCAACAAACTCGTATAACACACACAAGAGGAGGCCTTTACAGTCACACTGTGGCAGGCCTGCCACCCTCTACTAGCCTTGCTACTGATGGTCAAAGGTCAGAGACAATAACATAATTTTAATGACCATGTTTCTGTTATAAATTTACCTGAACCACACCTCACTGGTGTACAGAACTATTAGCTGGTTAAAATGGCTATTAATGGAACTGAATAGTTGATTTTGCACCTCTATTCAGTGTGAAATGGTGAGATACACACAGTACACAGTCAGATTTCCCCCCTCCACCACTTGTCATGTCCTGAGTTTGCAGTAGAAGCACAGAACCCTTATTATGTGTTGTGATAGAAAGCAATCAGGTCAAATTAACCAACAAATCTCACCAGGTGGCACACAAGGTTAAATACTGTCTACATGCTGGAAAAGACTGATTAAGGATATTTAGAAGAAAAACTAAAATTCTGGAGAGTAGTCAGCTTGCAATGTGTATATGTGCATTTCTTAGAGGATGTTTCACATTTAGTTTTTGTCAGCACAGTAACCTGATAAGTTAGTTCAAGTGGTTTCATCATATGTTCCAGTGTTTCTCACACTTATAAGGTCATCTGTGGGGGATTATTAATAATACATACATTTCTAACAACACATTAACCGTAACTGTACAATACAAGTATGTTAATTAATGATGAATTACAAGACAAAAATGAAGAAACATGCCAAACTTATAAATACTGTATAATGTAGTTTCTAGTTCAAGGATGTAATTCTCTACAGTGGCCAGGGTGATTTTAACATTGCCAAATGCTATTTAGTAATTGCCCCTCCCTCCCTTGTGTTTTAAGGTGGATCTTTAGGTACTTATTTCTGCTGCTGAATTTCATCAACTCTGTGCACTTTCTGAGGTGCCATGGCACGTGGTAAAAGTTTGTAAGAGCTACAGATCGGATTTCAGATTTAGACTTTAGGCTTCATATGATGCGGAGGCTACCATTAATTAGAGACATGTGCTGTGACTTTGTACTGAATAAAATACAGACCAGAATGATGAGAGGAGTTAATGAGGAGTATTACTCTCATGGCTCTCATATTAATCATTCTAATTAACCACATTTATTTAAAAAAGTGACTTTAATAGTGGTAATACAGCAGTAGAAAAAATGCCTATTCAGCCATGTCAATCTGTGACAGTAGCTCTGTTTCCCAACTTTATTAGTTAATTTAACATTTAATGATGGATTTATATTATTTGTGATTCTGTGATGGGCATGGTCAAACTGTGGCTGTGTACCACATTTAGCTCTATGCATCAACACTGCATTCCATCTCAACTGTAAACTTAAGTCAAAAGGATAAATAAATGTTGTTTTCCCCATAAAAAATGTTAGTTATGTTTGTATAGTAAATGCCCACGACAACATTTGAGAGTTTTACCTTGGAGTCTGCATTAAAAGGACATAAAGGTGAATTAAGCATCACTATTCTGTTTTGTCCTTGTGTCTCACAGAACAGCGGAGCACATGATTAAGATGCCTTTTATGATTCACAGTACAGATCCCGTCATCTCATACAGTCACTTCATTTGACCTCCACATTACTGTGTAATGCACATTAGTTTCAAAGGGCTCTGATTCATGTGAACACCGGTCATATGAGCCACAGGTCTATGGCACAGCCATGTCTAGATATGCGTTCCATCTCCACCGTGAACTTTGACTCCTGATCAGATCAGATCTCCTGTCATCTTTACATTACTGTGTAATTTGCATTAGTTTCAAAGGGCTCTGATTCATGTGAACACCGGTCATATGAGCAACAGGTCTATGGCACAGTCATGTCTAGACATGTCACAGAACAGGCTGGTTGGAGTGAACACTCAACCAGAATACACACAGAAACACACTCATCTGATGACGGTGCTGCAGCATTTCTTTCATAACTCTGTCCCAACATGGGGCCGCTGTGGTGGGATTAGCGATTAGCGTTGATTAGCGATGTTGTCTTAACTTTTCTCATGGCCAACAATGACAACACTTGCACAAGTCTCAACAATGACTGAACGCCATGCAATCCAGCAGGAACAGTGAAACCAGTTCAGCTGCCTGCCGGAATAACAGAACTGAACTACAGTTAAACCTCAAAATGAGGAAGAAGGCCGAAGTAGGGGCCGCTTCTTTTTCACACTAAGGGCCATTTCACACCTACCTCATTTGGTCCGAACTTTCTGACTTTTTAGTTTGATTCAAACCAAAATTACAGGTGTGAAACCTCCCCTGTACCACAGTCCAGACTAAAGCCTATAGTTTGTTTGCTCTGGTCCGAATCAGTTGATAAGTTTGTAAACTTAGAGCGTTTCCCCCTTGGTTCAGTTTCTTTTCACACAAAGAAAAATCCAAGCGAGCCAAAATGCATCACTAGAGTTGGGTACCTGACTGGGTACTTTTAAGGGCACCGACCGAATTACATCAGTACTACAGAGTACAGATTCATGTTAAATCAATTGGTGCCAAATTTCGGTACCTGAGAGCACATCTGGGTGAGAGAGTAAACTATAGATTTGAGAAAGAGAGTGAGACCATGTGACGTCACTCCTGCAAAGTGTTCAAGCCCAACACACACAGCCAGGGCAATGGCGAGCTGAAAGCACTCTCAAGGGTGGTTACACTTTTCAAAACTTGAGACAACGCAGACAACGCTCTCGCAATATTTGTAATGTGAAATCATTTGTCTTAGTTTTTTTAAATGTACTATTTTTCCCCCCATTTTTCTCCCAATCCCACTAAACTATCCTCGCTGCTACAACTCCTAGATGTGCTTCCTCCGAGACACACATGACAGCATGTGTAGTGTTGCTGGAGTGCACCGGAACGACACTTGGCACTTTTTTCTGTCCAAGCGAAGAAACAGAATATTCTCCGTTCGCATAATCCGGTTGAAATTCATAAACATTTTTTAAGCACTTGAAGATCCAATCATCACTAAAGCGTATATCATGTAAAAGAGCCAATAAAAACCAACGGAATGGTTGTGTCATATTGACATGTTGATTGATTCACAACGTCAACTAATGCATTGAGTAACATGCAAGAAAACACTCCACCTTAAAAGTTACCGGAAGCTGCTGGTGTAGCCTTTGAGCGGCACAGTGAATTAAATTATTTTTTTCTTCGGTCTGTAACTAGCTAACGTTAACTACTGTGGTCAGTTATAGATGACTAATGTGAGTAAACTTGCCACCATAGGAACAGTGGTTACATAATCTTTGAAATGAGCCACAACTGAACCGTGCGTGTGCACGTATGCACGCATGCATGCGCATCACAGGTGCACTCGAGTACTTAAACAAGCAGCACTACACCTCTGCTGGTGACAGACTGTGACAGGCTGGAGGTTGTAGGGACGGTTTTGGGAGGGGAGAGGGAGGTAGAGAGGGGTTTTATTTTGTGGGGTGTGTAAAATGTTCTAAATAACGAAATGTTGAAATTGAGAAGTTTGGACTTATTTTTTTACAACTGAAATGACATTTTTTGTTATTACTAAGAGAGTAAAGTACCGAAAAAAAGTACTGTTAGGTACGGTATCAGGTTCAAATGTGAACAGAACCCAACCCTATGCATCACCACAAACCATGTGAGAACATTCACTCCGCTTATTGGTCAGACCTGCCCAAACAAATCGCACCAAGGGAGAAAATGAACCAGTCCGATTTAACTGGACTAAAAAGCGCAGGTGTGAAAACACCCCTAGTCTGACGAAAAGAGGTCTCACTCCAGATCAAATGGAACCATGGTTCAGCTCATTTCTTGGATGGTTCTAACCAATTACAGGAACCGTTCGTCAGAACCGGAACAAGGAAAAACACTGCGACAAAACAAAATGAGCTGTGGTAGCACATGGGGAGAGTAGGAGACCAAATGTTTAATTATAATTTTTATTATAGTGGCAACAAATGAATCTGTTTATTCTCCATGATATCTCCATTCATTCAAATTGTGATAGAAGACTACCCGCTGAATTGGCAACACACCACATCATATGCACACCCGTCTACAAACCATCAATTACAGGCATAGAGAGACTCAGCTCACATGGGTGATGACGACAGGACGTAGGTATGTCATGTATAGTTCTTTAATGCGCTCGTATAATTGCAGTGTGAAACCAAAACTAACCGGATCAAATGTGTACAATGTAAAAAAAACCAACTGTGAACCTTGGTTCAGGCCTTGGTTTGGTGAAAAGGCCCCAACACTCACAGCATATTCACTTTACTCTCTGAACTGAACACATGCCAGTTTAGGCTATTTACACCTTTGACTGATATTATATGCAGATTGATTTGAATTTAATATTTGTGTTTGTGAATCTATGCCTCAACCGTGAGCATTGTGTGCTTTAAGTGATTAACGTCACTTGAAAAATGTGTGCCACTATCTAAACAAAACAAAACCTTGTCATGTAAACATCACACAGCAGTGCAGGCAGGACACAGTGTACCAGCCAATGGAAAGCTATTCTGCAAACCCAGTCAGGTCAAAGGTCAGCCCACATGTCAAGGCCAACACACAAAAACAAAGATCGTTGCGACCTTATGATGACCTACAACTGGTCATATTTCAGTTACACAGAGATTAAAACTAACTGTCTTTTGCTTATTCCACTCAAGAAGACACACATCTCTGGGACAGCTGTGGCTCAAGAGGTAGAGCATCACTGATCATAGGGTTGGCAGTTCGATCCCCAGCTGCTCATGTCCACATGTCGAAGTGTCCTTGAGCAAGACACTGAACCCCAAATTGCTCCCGATGGTCAGGCCAGTACCTTGCAAGGTACCTCCATGTGAATGGGTAAATGAGAGGCAAAAATTGTGAAGCACTTTAGATAAAAGTGCTATATAAATGCAGCCATTTACCATCTAACAAGCAGGGAAACAACAGTTAAAACCCAACAAGGCACTTTTACCAAGCTGCAACATATAATTTGCTGCACTCAAAATGATGGCTCCAGAGGGGCTGATCGCACAGCTTTGGATGTTAGCAGACAAATGCAAGTTAGGCCCAACTATGACAGCAGCTTTGTCTAAAGCAGATCAATGCACTAAAGTCAGAAGAAAATCTTCTGGAACTGCCCTATTGTCCTTCACCAACACAGAAAATACCATGACACAAGCAGATCCTTTTAATCCACATACACACATATACATTGTGAAAACTGTCGAGGGACTGCAGTAGCTCAATTTGGTACAATGCAGCTCTTCTCTTTGCTTGAGAATAACGGTCTTTCTACATAGTCGATTGAAACTATATTTAATACAACAAAAACAAGATTAAGATAAACACAAAGTACAAAAATTGTAACAAAGTCTTCAGTGAAGAAAAAAAACATAAGGCCTCTTCAAGTTGTCCCAAAGCACAAAACTCTCCCCACTACAGTTAAAACCCAACGAGGCACTAAAAATTTGAATCTAAAAATATATGTATCATGTCTGTGTGTTCAGATCAGACTCATGACTCTGTTGTTGGTGGGCTAAACTACAATAACTAACCTACAAGTGTTTGTAGAACCCCGACATGCCCCTGTCCCTTTCACCTTACACAGTATATTTGCCTCACATCTCCCTCTCTCCCTCCTTCCTTACCTCATAGGACCAGACACACTGGACCCCTGCAAACCTCCTGACACACCGGCCAACCTCCACGTCCTCATGGGTGGTGTACATCTCCTGTAGACACTCTCGGATGTGGGGCACCATCCTCTTGAGGACCTCACGGCTCATGATGACCCCTGGTCCCCCCATGCAGAAGTTCTCCCCAGGCTCCAGGGCCAGTTTCCCCAGCTCGTCCCGGGCCCCCATGCCTGTTTGGCCCAGGAAGATGGCCTCACTACTGTTGAGGCTGCGCAGGAAGCTCTCCAGCTTCTCACTCTTGATGTAGACATCATCATCTGCCCTCATAAACCACTCGTACTTGTCCAGGTAATGGTCATGCATATACTTGAGCATCATGAAAGACTTCTTCTGGGGTGGGTACGAGTCATCCACATTCCTCAGAGCCACTATGGGTATGGGTATGGAGGTGTCAGAGCCCTCACTGGAGAAGAACTCCACACGGCCTGGAATTGTTTGTGCCCACGTCCTACACACACACACACACACACACACACACAGAGTCAGAAAAGGGTCAGATAACAACTAAGTAGGATTATCTGTAACATGTAACAACCAACAACAGGAAACAAATGGTCAATAGTAATAACCCAAAAACAAACAGACACAGCTGACATGGTTCTGTACATACTGTATACTGCACCGGGTGTCTGTGTACGCAGATGTGGTCCACACACATCGGTGCTTTTGAGTACAGGCCGCGCGGTCATAAATTTTGGACACTTACATGAGCAGCTGATGAAATTTCTGTCACGCAGACCCTTGTGGCTTTCCAGAGGTGAAAAGCACAAATTTGCCAAATCTACTCTGCATAAAGGTTTGTTGTAAGGTCAATGTATACCGAAGGTAAAATCCTTAATTTTGGTGCATTGTGGTAAAACACAAAAAACATCACATTTTGTGTGGTTGGAGACTTTATACTATATTGAGAAATGCTGATCAGGTTTGTCACACCAGTCCAGTTGACAATGTCAGTGCCATGTCAACAAATAACAACACTTCCACTACATCCATTTATCACCACACAAATTCTTGTGCATGATATAGCCTTATTTCTCATTTTCAACATTTCCCTGAAATCATTTCAACCTAAAAGGGTAGAAAAAGAGTTTTGCTTGTTATTCATCAGTGTGACCTTACAGGGCATTGCTCCATGCACGTTCAGCCAGCTTGCAGTGCGCTTTCCTGACGTCTGATTAAAAATGCCCTAGCTTGTACAGTCCGATATGGCATCAGCTAGTTCTAAACACTTTATGTAAAATGTGTATTTGTCACTAAAAAGCAGTGGACATGCTAAACCGTCATCTCTCCATAGGCCCAGGAGTGAAACCTCTTGTCTACAAAGGATGTGGAACTAAAGCAGCCCATCAGCAGCAACTGCAGTCCTCCATCAGTGTCACACTGTATACATTCAGCCACTGTACTGCTGTGGACTCTGTGGCACTCACATCTCAATACACAATTACTGTAGTTACGTGCATAAGTCAGAAAAAAAAAAAAAAAGAGTAAAAATATGCTTCAGGTCAGTTACAAACAAAGTGTATGCCTAAGCGAAGTAAGCTGTAACACAGCTGCTGTAGACAGCTGTACAAATCAAAAGGCAAGAGATGCCACAAAATTAATGCAGACATGGAAGCCAACGCTGGTCTCTACACTACACTGTGTTCCTGTATATACGGACGTGTGCACAAGTGTTTCCATCAGACACACGTGAGATGGGCAACTAAAAAATGCAACTAAAACAAGCAGGGATGAGGGAATATAATGCAAAGCAATAGTCCATCTTCCATTTGTGGAAAATTACACTCTTTTCCTTATTTTATGTTGACATAGTTCTTAATATACCACTGGAAATGGCAGACAACAGCTACACGCTACTTCTCGGTAAGTTAAGCTCTTCACATAGATGTTTTCAGTGGGAGGTGTATTCTTCAGTCAGCCAGTAAACAGATAACAAAATCAGTATAAACTAATAGCTTGTGTCTTGTTCCATGGGTCTGACTCATCGAGCTGAACACAGTCCACTGGGATAATCTTTGAGGCATTGAAAACCCTTGATTAAATTTGTTTTCAAAGAAAAGAAGGTCACAGTTTAGTCAGATGTGTCTAAAAAAGGTCTGTGAAGCATTTTTCTATTAGATCTTATTAATGTTCGTCACTACATCTGCATCAGAAGAAAGAAAGAGGTATATTTCCAAAATAAAGTTCATAAAAGCTGATGGAAAGCAGGAGAGCATATATTGACATGTGTGACTGTGCTGTCAGTTATCATGGTATTTGAAGTCCTAAATGATTGCTCTTTGAACTGTGTGTAAGCACAGTGAGAAGCTAGTGCAGAGTGGGTACAGTGTTTTTTGTCCTTGCAATTTCCTCTTAGCCCACATAATAATTCTATTAAAACCTAAAATAGGCATTCATTACAGGTGTTAGGAATTTGGATTTGCTGGAAGAATAACTAGGTATATAAAAATATAAAACCATTTTGTTTTAACAGAACTAGTATAGTGCCCAGTCAAAACGTGCCCATTCTGAACGGGCCGATTGCGTGGCCTCTGGTATTGCTGAGAACCACTCATCCAAACAACTTCACACTCGACACTGCACTTCCTTGGGTCCTCAGCAATACAACCACCAAGTGTGAAGACGATCAGATGAACGGTTGTCGAGATAACTGTAGGACAGACAGAAGATTCCTTGCATTTATAGTTAGATAAAAGTCATACCTTTTGATAGTGAACTTATTTGGGAGGGAAATATACATGCAGTACTAGGTCTTAGAGAATTTTTTGGTTAAAAGTATGCTGATTTAATTGAATTGCACTGCATTCAGCAGCGCACTCTTCCATCACATGTACAGATAATTTGCCAGCATCCCATTAAATAGGAATTCAGTAAAATGACAAACCCTCTGCGTGCACAGTGTATTCTCCCATCACATGTGCAGCCCACACTACTGCACTGTCTGAGCCAAAACACTACATGCTTTCAGGTAAGTCTTGATTATATTACTAGAATATACTTCATATATTTTATATTTTTATAACCCCTATATTTCCATTTTATTACCCATAAATTCACGTTAATTCACATGGAAAGTTTCCACCTTGAATATTACCAGAACACTAGTTGACAAATCTAGACAACAATCTGCTGCACCAACATCAACAGAATTGTCAGCATCAGAGCCTTGGAAGAAGGTTTAGGCCCAAATCCAATTCTTTAGAGCCCTTAAAGGATTCCTCTGGTGTAAACATTAGATTTTTGATTTTGTGAATTTTACACAGTTATCCTAAATTCTGAAAACAACACTGTAATGAAAACCAAACTAGGCTGTTGTATCAGATCCTCCAGCTAAACGCCTTTTCTACAAAGCTCTCAACCAGCATCAGACTAAGGTCATGACCAGAGGAGCCAGACCTGAACATGAAACGATTTCACTATACACAGGAAAGAATATTTTTTTAGTGGCACATTAGAACACTCTTCATGGAGTACGGACATATTGTAGGTATCTGCTTCTCGCTGTAAGTTGTACTTATTATTATCATCATCATCATCGTCATTATCATTATAATATTGGAGGAAAACACCAGCTTATTTCTGGAGCTTGAACATACTGTACATCATCAGTGCAAGAGTTGACAAAGACTACATGAGAGTCATGAGTTTCTGTCTGAGATCCCAGGACATGTTCAGGAGAAATGTCAGAATACCTCTACAGATACCTACAAAGTTCTGATAGAATATGTCTCTGCTGCCATTTCCTCACTGCACTACATATACTCAGTCAGAACTCTGATGTTCAATGTTCACTGGTACAGATCTGACACTTCAAGTCACCTATCTTAATAGCCTGTTAAACCCCAGTGACAATGCCAGTGGGTCAGTCAGTATAAACTCATACTGTGCAACACTGTTCAAACCCACAGTGCTTTATTCTAAATGCTAGTGGAGATCTTTAAGTTGTACTGAATGGCACTTATCTATTTTCTGGCATTTCTTAGGTTACATGATGAATGGATTAACTGAAAAAATAATGAGGTGGATTGACAGTGCACTGTTAGTTTTAGTAGTTATATCTCAAAGTTTCCAAAGATACCAAATCTGTCAGGCTGAAGTTTGGAGAAGTGTGTCTAAAATGATACAACAGACATGTAGAAGATTTTCAATTGCTGGCATGGTGTAGCCACAAAAAAAAGATGGAGTCTTGGTTTTAAATATTCACTCAGTGTTAGTATCATATACAGATAGGTGACAAATTAAAGGAAAAACCAACATGAAGTGTCTTAGTATGGCGTCAGGCCACCATGACCCTCCAGAACAGCTTCAGTGCTCCTTGCCAAGTCTGTGGAACTCTATTAGAGGGATGAACACCATTCCTCCACAAGATATTTCCTCATTTATATATACAACCTTTAGTTAATCAAGTAATATCATTGAGATCAAGATATCTTTTGCAAGAGAGACCTGAGTACAGCAGATAGAAAGAAAAAAACACAAAGTCAGACATACAGCATCAGAGACAGTCACAGACATCACTAAATAGATTTATATTATATAATTTGGTGTTATGGAGATGGTGGTGGAGAGCACTGTCTTACACTGTGGTCCAAAATCTTCCATAGGTGTGAAACTAGGATGAGATCTGGTGACTGTAAAGGCCGCAGAATTTTATTCACGTCATTTTCAACCTCACCAAACCATTCAGTGAGCCCTGGTGCACAGAAGCATCTGCATTTGATATGTTTCTCCACTCTTTGATTCAGGTTTTTCCTTTAATTTGATCCCGTATGTATGTAGCTTAAATGAAGAGGCACAAGATGATGCACAACATTTCTGATACTGTCAGACAAAGTGGAATAAAATGTTTTTCCCACATTACAGATACTTAAGGGGACAAGGAGCGGTTTTAATGGCAATTTTACAGCACATAGCTAACAGTTAGCTGGTAGAACATAACTTAAGATTTTATAACGAATCACCGGGCTGTAATTTCAGCATATCAGTACGTACACTACGACCTATCACACAGTACCTAATGTGGTACCATTTTTTATTTTCTTATGAATTCCCTTTTCAATAA
>NTHP01000624.1:181440-199331 GCA_003416845.1 Oplegnathus fasciatus
CCCCCCACACTGTATCAGTCAGAGTGGACCAATGACAAACGCTAAAAAGGGGTAGAAATAGCTGCAGCTAGCTAACGTTAGCTACTACAAGGCCTGCACACCGAATTCGAAAGTGTTTTTATCGGTCCATGTCCTTCCAGGTAAGCTTATACAGAAGGCTTATACAGAAGGCCACATTACAGTGCTACAGTGAGATTAACGTTAGTGGACCGTTACCTTCTATTTAAGAGAGAAAGCTGAATAAGCCAGCATTCTTCTCTGACACATCACATACCTATGTGCCGCCACGGCTCGGCTGTTCAGGTACTTCTGGGCAGTCATGACACCAACGAACAGGAAATTATTGGACCTGGAGCCAGGTTTCTCGGTCGCTGGTGTACCGTTATCTTGCGGTGGCCATAGTACTCTGCCGTATTCCTTTCTGAGACCCCCGTTCAACCCACAACCGGCAGGGTTAGCTTTTCGTTTTTGTCCAGCTTTCTTCAACTCCGTCGCCTTCGGTAAAATGAGTCTGGAAGCCAGTGTGAACCCGACAACCAGTCCCAACAGAACACTAAACCATGCTCTTCGGCTTCGACCTGCCATTCCCCAAAAGTTCACCAGCTCGCTGAGTATCCTCACTGTATCCTAAAACAGCGCGTCTGTAAAAACAAACCAATTCACAAAATAAAAAAAATAAAGAAGAAACAACAAAAACCGCATCAGTAGAGCTCCTGTAACGTTATCTCCAGAAGACCGGGCTCACACACACTCTCTCATGGTAGAAAAGCCCTTTTCTTCCAGTTGCCTACGTAGCATCACAGCAGTCTCCTTGAAGCCGCCACCTGAACCGTTCTCTGCCGCTGCCCCCACTGATCATCAAGCTGCCCGTCACTATCGACCTTCGATAACGGTCAACTTTAAAGCCGATCGACAAGTGCAGCAGCTTTTTTCTTTGCTCTGAATAACGGCCCCATTCTCGACATTATCTCGCCATCAGAAGAATGTAGGACTTTCGAGATCGTTGATCGCGAAGGGTTTAACAGTAGTTTGAGCCAACGGCATTTCCGTAGAAACGCTCTGACTGGCTGGATCAATCCCTTCGAGTGGGTGGGGCGATGGTCCCGGAAGTGTTTTTCTCCACTATATTCCCATTTCACTCATTAGTGTCCTCAGTGTTACTTAATAAGACAGGACTCTCCCAGATAATGTAACGCTCATGTAGGTTTACGTTAGGACCGGGTGTTTCAACTTCGATTCTGGGAAATCATGTTTTATCCATCCTTTTTGCATGGCACACGGCTCTAAATACTACAATATCCATGAGCCAGTTACCATGGAAAAGAATCTTGTCAGAGGCACAACGCAGAGCGTTAGCGAATTCAGTCTCAACAGCGTAATATTTAGCACTCAACGGCCGTTAGAGGCGCACCTGACAAGTTTAAGCTCGGTGATTGGATGTTTCTTGCCGAAATGCTCATTGGGACTCGTAGTTAACTTCTCCCCCAATTCCTTCATGTACACAAGCTTGTGCCTTCTACTTTGTTTTTATCAAATGACCAAATACTTTCAAATGCAGAACTTGGACTGATGATTTAACCGGGAGAGTTCCATGCCGATCCAAGAGTGTAGAAGAGCTCCAACTGTGAGTCACGTAATATTGTCTATGGGAAAAATGAAAAGGGCTACTTCCGGAACTAGAGCTATTTCCGCCCGAAATAGCCCCTCCCACTTCGCAACACGATGCTGGGTCCAGTTTTATGGGAAGTCAAGTAGAACGTCCCTAAACGCAGCATGTCGCTCGGCCAGCTCTCTGGTCTCGATCTCCCCCACGTGGCTGTAGTCGGCTACAGCAACCCGTCTGTGTCCGGTGAAAACTGTGCCTTATTGTGTTTGTTGTTTCCAGACAAGTGGAAGGTTAAACGTAAAAATCTTTCAAACCCATCTGAATATCTAATGGGACTATCACCAGATTGAGTTCCTGAGAACACAACAGTCACAATGTGTTATTGGCAACGATATACTTCCAGTCCTCTGTGGACCACTTGTTCTGCTAAACTGTGCAATACCATACACATACATAGGCCCATCTATAACCTGTAGATCGACCAGCCTCTCACTTCTGTCTTTTGAATGTTTTTGTGTCCACGCGTGTATGTGATTGTACAGTGTGCATGTACTGTATGTGCATTCATGTATATGCATGCGTGTGTGTGTGTGTGCATGCGCATGCATTCATGGGGTAAATCGGGCTATTTGTATGACAACTAGGCGAGTATGAGGATCTGATTGGGCTATATGGTGTCAGTCAAATCTGGCAAAGCTGGTCCTTCATTATTATGTATTATACCAATTATTTGTAGCAACAGGCACAATTATTTGTAGCAACAGGCTATTAAATCTTCCAGGGAAAAGACACCCCAACCTTATCTAGCCCATTTTAACTTACGTCACTGTACAGGCTAGAAGCCACAGACTTACCAGGTTTACTATTGGCCACCAGAATTTAACAGGCCTTACGAGTTCCTCTCAGTGCAATTAATGTCTTTTTTGTTTGTTTTAGAAATAAACCGAGTGTAAATCTAACCAAAATGGGTAACCAAGGACTGGGAAAAGAGGACTCGTCCCTCACAAGAATACAAAGAGAACAAATTTAAATGTTTTAAGCAGCAAAAACCTCCTCTGTACAACAACCATCTTGAAGAGTCTTAAGTCTTAAGGAAGATAAAATAATGAGCCATTATCTTCAAGATTGTGGACACACTCTTGAGATCACCTTAAAAAAAACTGCATACTTTCACTAGTTTTATTTTATAAAATAGTTCAAAATTGTCATGTCTGATCAGAGCTAACAAAAAGAGAGAAATAGCTATTAGTTATTTGTCATAAGTGTACTGGGTATTTACTAGCAAACAATATTTGATTGCAAGGTGGCGCCAAAGATAAATGTGCTTAATGGAAACGTTACAAGAATATTATGAATTAACTAGGTTAATGGTTAAACTTGAGAAAAAATTTGGATACTCACACAGCAAACTTGCATATTTGTAAATTAGTGTGTTGGGGCCAGCTTTGTTTCAGGGTTGGGGATGTGGGAATGATTGTGTTTGTATACTTTTATTAAATACCTTCGTATTATGTCTAATTTTCTTTTAATGTCTGCTTTACCTACCTGCCCAGGGACTACAGGCGGAAAATAGTCTGGTACATTACATTTGTCCTTGTTTTATATAAGGTTAATGTTCTTTGTACATTGTTCCTGTTCAAATAAAGAAACATGAGACAGGAAAAACATTTGGTGTAAGGACCTTATTGTTCAGCGGGGCAGAACTGTAAGGTAAAAATGTACAGGTAAATTATAGCAATTTTGACAATTTGATTAGGATTTATGTATCATGCATCTGCCGCATTTAAGCAAGAAGTTGAGATCATGACGTTACTTTTTGAGTTTTTATTTTTATTTAAACTTGAAAGTCTGAATATGAAAAAAAAGACCAAGAGCTAATCTTTAAAAAGCTTAAACATAGCTACCCAAAACAAAACAAGAGGAAACCGGCCTTATGTCTTTGACAAATTGTCAGGTGCACACTATTAAAAGCAAGCTCACAGGAGATGCAGGGTCTATGAGAAGATCGCAAAGTGTACAGGCCGTATTTAAAACATTTAAGACTTTTTAAGGACCCGCGGCCACTCTGCTAACACATTGTTTTTTTTTTAACTTTTCATTGGATTTGTTGACTGTGAAAAATAGTGAATAAGTGTGTTTGATGAAACAGAAGGGGATCTTAAAAAACTATAAATATAACTAAACATTCTAATTAAATTCTTACACCAGAACAGAGCTTTTTTCTCATTTAATAACAGAAAAATCACAACACAATCCAATATAGCATCTCCACTGGATTATGGTGTTGCCCCTACTCTTAAATCACTGGATATTATTTGACACATCGAGTCATTCCTTAAGACAACCATTACACTCAGCACAGGAAGTTGAAAAGATCAGGTTATCACTGACACCTGTGTTTTCATTTATAAGGTCTTGCCATCTAAGTTGCTGAGATGATGATGATTAAACATCCAAGTAAACAACCATGACCAGATCACAGGATATGGTAGCTTTAAAAAAAAAACAAAAAAAAAACTAGGACTGGTTTTTCAGCAACATGTACCTCACTACTGGAATGAACTGTAACACAAATTGAAGTTTGAGATGCTCATTCCTCTGAGGGACAACCAATATGAATAATATTTGTAATGGTTTTCATTAGTTTCTTACTAATTCTGGCCCCTCTACAAGACAGGGCCCCCAAATTAGGTAATAACGCAGGAACTGCCTTAAAGATACAATCTGAAAGATTTTCATTTAAATAAACGTCTGTTAAGTGACCATCTATTGCCGAATGAGGCAACACAATGGTGATTGAGCCTTTGGCCCACTGTTGAAAGCCTGCAGCATTTTCAGTATTATGACCCGGGTGTCGGGAGCGACTTTCCTGGAAAAATCAGAAGCGACGCACAGTTAGGCTTTTAACAAGGCTTTTAACACAACAGACTCGCTCTTCAACTCACCTGTGTGTGAAGCAGCGTGCTGGGTTCCGGTCTCTGCTAGTGTTGTGAGTAAATGGTTATTATGGCCGAACAGACAAAGAAAAGGTTGATGACTACAGACGAGGAAACTGAAACTGAAGTGAGGTCCAAAAACACACCTGCAATTACTGATTATTGCCATAGGTGCCGCAAAAAACAACGAAGTGAAATCTTCGAGATTACAACTTCAAGGCCCTTATCATTTCTGTCCACATTGTGCATTAATGCTGCAGACTGTTATTCTGTGGAACATTGGGCCACTAGTGGTGTGATGGAGCAGTGTGGATCCCCGCTATTCCACTGATCTACGGGAGGTGTTAGTGCACCAAAAAACACAAAAATGCACCAACAATGACAGTGAAGAAAAAAAGACTGCTAGCTAGTAAACATGGATGTAACCAGTTTCAAACTTTTAAGAAAAATCAGCTTTGCAAATGTTTTATGAGGAAGGAAATGCATTCAACATGTTTGTTAGACCTCAAGAATACACACAATGTAAACAGTACTGTCACAAACGATTTGTCAACCTAAGGCTTTTAGGCTCCTGGGGGTCTGGGTCCCAGTTGCCACAGTTGCCTGCTTTGCACAGTTGGTAATCCAGCCCTGGTGTGACTTGCTCATCTTGTTCTGATGTTGTATATATGTAATTTGTTAACAGATCTTGGTCTCAATTAGGTTTCCTGGATAAATAAAGTTTAAGTAAAGCTTAAGTTTATAAAGGCCGCACCCACCATGTTGCACCTTCACACCACCTTCAGGTGCTTATGGATTCCCAGCTGAACAAATACAGACTCCAGGTGACCATATCTTTATTGCATAAAAATGTGTATAACAGTATAGACATACCTTCCTTACATTTTGATAGGCCAAAATGTTTGTAACTATATAATCAGAATGTACTATTTCTTGTATTTAATTATATTTCCACCAGCTACTGCTTCTGTAGTAATATCAACTCTAAAGCTATGGTGGTACACATTTATAAACATATTATAATATATCAGAAGAAAACACACTGACTGTGAAATTCATCAGCCAAACCTACTGGTTACGTACCGTTTACAGGAATGGCTTCATTACAAGCTTTCAATTCAAAAATGCATTTACCCCTTAACAAAATTATTCATGATAATCACATTATCTTGATGCTTAACAAGGCAGCATCACAGAGAGATAAGAGAGTAAATAACAGGAGAGAAAATCAAACAGGACAGCAGGTATATGCTAATGGTGCCAACTGATCAACACCCATTAGAAATATTGAGCAAGTTAAAAAAATCTTAATAAAGCTTGGTGTCATTGTCAGCTTGATTCAGTCAGTAGTGTGCCCATTGCGATGTCAGAGGTCAAAGGTCATACAGACCAATGTCTCTAACCTTCTTTAACCTCATCCACCAGATGATGGCCCTCTCCTACCAGGTCTCCAGGAGCAGGAGCCTCCTCCCGGTCCAGTCAGGGGATTGTAGTCTGAAACACACAGAAGAAGAGAATGCAGACTGCTGGTACAGGACACATGAAGTGTTTCCCTTCTGTCAAGAACTGCTAACTGATCCAAAGCACTACATTTTAAGATGGGTGTATGACCTGAACATTTCATTTTGAAAACAATTCAAAATCTTACAAAAGTTAAATTGATCACAAAGACAAAAATCATTCCCCAACCAGAAGGCCTGGACGAATGGAGAGATGAGGGCCCTATTCAGAGCCAAAAATGCTGCCTTTTGGTCAGGAGACAAGGAAGCATACAACCCCACCAGAGTGAGACTAAAAGCTGGCATCAAGGAGATGACCAGATGACCTGCCACTGTCAGTATACACAGCGAATGTGAGAAGAATTCTGCTGAGTGAAAGTGAGTAAAGCTGCTGGGTCTGATAACATCCCTGGCCGTATAGTAAGAACATGTGCCAACTAGGGGTGGGACAAATAATAGATATGATGCCACAGAGCCCAAAGGATACTAAAGATAATACTCACCTCAGCCACAGCCTGTTCACCCTGCACCCTATTGCTTACCAGACAGCAGCAGGGCGGCACAGGAATTTTGCTGTTTGATTTAAATCGCCAGCTAAAATTAAAAATAATGTGCGGCTGTTTTGTCCTGTGACTGCTGATTACCTCATACAGTTCCTGTACTGCGTTTTTGACATTTGCATCTGGGGGAATGTAAACAGCATTAACAGAAACACTGGTGAACTCCCTGGGCAGATAATATGGCCAGAATCTTACTGCTAAAAATTCCCAATCTGGGAAACATTGTCCATCAGCTTTGACTACATTTGAGCATCACCGATGTAAACAGAGTCCGCCTCCCCTTGTCTTCACGGAGTCTTGCGTTCTGAAACAGGCGCAGAACATGGTCCATCCATTGAGTGCAATAGCTCGATCCGGGATGTTGTTAATGTACTAGTATGGATGTAAAGATGTGTGCACAGCAGTCTCTGATTTCCTGTTGCTGAGTTAGCCTGCGTCTTATTTCATCCATTTTATTTTCCTGCGACCGGGCATTAGCCAGGAGCAGGCTGGGTAGTGGAATAGCCTTTGGTCCAAGCTGGGTTAGCTTAGCTCTTATCCCGGCTCTCTTCCCCCTCTTCCTGGGGTGGTCGCACCGCTTGCAGTGGCATTTGTTCCGGCTGGTATGGCTGGGTGGTTGGAAGATGTTGTGGGCAGTCTCATGATGAGCTGCACTAAATCCAATCCAAGTTTTTCTGTCACAGATAATATGTGGTTCGGTAATAAAGGTAAAAAAACAAAACAAATAAAAACAAAAATGTAGCGAAGTTTGAGGCAGCCATGTTTGTCTAGTTTAGTGGTGTTTAGTGGTTGTCACTGTGTGTTTGTTTTAATGATGAATTAGCTTTAAGTTAACTCTGGTAGAATACATCACATGGTAACATTTATGTTTAATATTGCACACGGCCCCTTACAATTAAATAAATTCAAAATAAAAATAATGAAAAAAAAATTAACCTCCTCCCCCGCTGAATATATAAAGCTTCAGTGTGTGCTGACTGAGGTTCAGCTCCATTCCTGTGAAGTACATACCTGCACTGCGAAGTGGCCTCTTGTCTGTCTTTGGTTTCAGCACTGTTGTTGATGAGCTGGCCTCTTCAGGGGTCTGCAGTGATACGCATTCATCAGATGCTACAGTGAGAGACTCAGACCATGACCACACCGACCACAGCCTTTACAGACTTGAATTAAATCACTATTTTATACTCAAATAGTCATCTGATAGTGGGAACGGAGACGTATGTCAGCAGTGGTGGACAATAACGAAGTACATTTACTCGAGTACTGCACTTAAGTACATTTTTCGAGTATCTGTACTTTACTTGAGTATTTGTGTTTTTTGGAAACTTCTGACTTTTACTCCACTACATTCCAAAGACAAATATTGTACTTTTGACTCCACTACAATTCTATGAAGGTTGTTGTTACTTGTTACTTTTAAGCAGGTTTGAAATCAGCTGGTGAATGTTTTTTCTTTTCTAAAATGCAATTGGCCACACGCTGCGTTCCTCACAGGAGAAACACCAGTCACAGTACCCGCTCTCAACTGGGTTTGATGTAAAAGCAGAAATATGTCATCCAGCTCTGTAAACAAGTGCAAGCAAGACATCTGCTTTCGAACTAAAACGCATCCGTTCCATTTTCTTAGCAAAGCACAAATGACTAACCTGGCAGTGGAAATGGTGACGGCAGATAAACACGGCGATTCCGAACCAGAGCACCCATGGCCACATCTCATATATGTGCATGTGTGGAGGGGTGTTTAAATAAAAAGTGAAAATGACAATGGCTGTCCTTTTTGTTGATTCAATTGTATTTCTATGCTGAAGTTTTTATAGGCGTTTCTATAGGCTTTGTGTAGCATAGTGGTTCTACAAGCAAGTCATTGCATTCATTAGATGGTTTCAGAGAGTTACGAGGTTCTGTTAATGCATTGTGAAAACAATACAGCAATGCGTTGACATTAAAAAGAAAATGTACTTTTGAATACTTAAGTATTTTTAAAAGCAAGTACTCCAGTACTTTAACTCAAGTAAAATTTTGACTGAGCAACTTTTACTTGTAGTGGAGTAATATTTGACCAGGAATATCTGTACTTTGACTCAAGTAATGGGGTTGTGTACTTTGTCCACCACTGTATGTCAGTGACAACAGTTGTGTGATCAACTATACAAAATCACACTTAAGTGATGTAAGAGAGTCAGAGGAGAACAAATGGATCTTAAACCTGCTGACACCAAACAGAGGAACGATGTCCAGTCATGTCAGTCTAGTTTAAATTAAAAGCGTTCAACTGGCGAAACACAGGGGGCTTTTATTGTGCCAGCAGATCAGTTCTAAATATTGCAGAGAGTAATGTAACAAGAAGGAGCAGCCACTGGAGCAGCTGAAGAGCTGCAGACGACATGCTACACACCTCCAACTCCTCAGCAAGCTAACCAACTCCTTTTGTGTCCTGCTGTTAGCGTGGAAATCAGAATCAGATCATGATTGTAACTATTGTTTACTGACTTCTTTATTAAAACGTGAGTTTGTGTGCACTGTAAAAAGATGCATCAGCTGCTCCTCTGACCAAGTAGCCGCTCAAGGAGTGAGGTTACTGTAGTGTTAAACAGCACCTGCTGTTACCAACCATAAACACAGGTGTTGCCAAATCAACCAGGACTGAAATCTTAAGGATTTTAACATTAAGATTTCCTTTTGCACTAACAACTACAAATGGATAAACCGAAAACACTGTCTTTGCACATTTTATCTCTGTAAAGAGGAATAAATAAGGAATTTTCACTGTTACGAGTTTATTTTCAGTCAATCTCTTGTTAAAAGTATCATGAATGTATTGAACTATGGTCTCTGTATCATGAATCAAAGTGAAATGTGAGCAGACACTATCATTACATCAGTGGCAGTGATGCACAGATTTGTGTTTACTAACTGAAAGACAGGTAAAAAGAAGAAATCTCATATTTTTCTATCTCTTTGGATGGTGAACTTTTGGAAAATTATTTGAAAAAGTTAGTTTGTACACCAGCTTTTTCAAGATAAAATTAATCCTGTTCCAATACTGTTTGAAATGTTAATGTCACTTTAAAATGTGTCCACAATAGTGAGCGAGGCCTGAGGTTAAAGTAACTGTGGTAAAAGACAAAGTCACAGATGATTAAACGTGAAACTCACTTGAGAAAGTTTTGCTTTGCCTTTGTAACTCTTTCCATGTTGCATACTCTCCAACATCTCTATTCTCTGCCTCCTCTTCTCTTCTTCTTGCTGTTCACAAAATACATCACACATTCAGTTCAGGTTTGACGTCACAGACCGTCCATAAACTTTTTTTCATCAACATTTCTATTTCACTCCTGCACCTGTTTCTGTTTCTCTCTGAAGATGGCTGCTTTGGCATCAAGCTCCTCTTGCATCTTTCTCCGAGCTGCTTCCATGGCCTCTTGTTTTCTCGCCACCAACGCAGCATCTTTATAAAGAAAATGTAAAATATCATGACATTTAGCTTTCACTAATAAGCAAGCAGTGAATCGCAATTAACAAACTCAACAAACGAAATCGACAGAAAATGAATCAACAACATTTTTGATGATAAACAGTCATTTATCAAGAAAAGATGCCAGTATTCTGTAGTTTAAGCTTCTCCAATGTGGTGATTGGCCACTTTTCTCTATTTTATATCATTGTAAATGGAATATCTTTGGGTTTTGGACTGCTAGTTGGACAAAATTCACCTTGGACTCTGGGAAACTGTGATGGACATTTTTCACAGTTTTGTGACATTTTATAGACTCAGTAATTAAAACAGTTACAATTGTCGAATGATAATGCTGTGCGTTACTCGCGCGAGTTTGACCGCATTATCATTTGTGTTTATTGTGACTATTCGCCTCTCCATCTGTCTCAGTGAGTTGCAGTTTCATAATTGGTACGTCAAAATCAATACATATTCACTGTAACTAGCAGTCACAGGTCAGCTGAATTAATCTGGCTTACTACAGCGGTATTATCCGGATCAAAAGGATGCCGAAATAACTACATCATTTATGCCCCATCTTTCCAACGTCAGGTTGATGCAGCGGGCGATTGACTCGCGAGTGTGTGGATGATCCACACGATGAAAATTTAACAATACATGCTCTGCCCTGCCGGTGAGAGGGTGGTAAAAGCAAGCAAATATCCCAAGAAATGCTGCTGTTAGTCCTCATTTGCTCCAGCCATTGACACAAAGTTTATCTCCTAGTCTCTCTGACAATATCTTTCAATTTTTGCTGTGTTTGTGGAAGTCTTGATGTTGTGCAGCTGTCTGACTGTGAGCTTACACTAGCAGTCTCCTGCTCCCTCGACTCCTGGAACTTTTCGTGTGCTTCTCTGTGAGAGCTTCTCATGTGAACTTTCAAATTAGCGCGATTTTTCCCATTTAGCTGAATCCCACAAATGTCACCATCGCTCTTCATCTCGACACATTTACTTTTGTCTGCTACGAACACCAGCTGACGTGCTGCTGCTAACAGAAAAAACAAACAGACCGTTTTTTTCGTTTTTAAATTACAAATTAATTACGGATTATCCGATGATACCCAGACCCTGCTACAACTTTTTTTCTAAGTGAAATTACTGTTTCTTAATTGGATGCTTACATCCCAGGTGAAACCTATTCAGCAGGCGCAGGCAACCAGTCAACACACATGTTTTGAAAGTTCACGTGATTTTGGTACTTGTTCATGTGAAGTCTGCGGTCTATCTACTGCTACACATTAGGAATTAATATTTTTCTCAAAAATGAGACATTTTCTATCCCGGGAACAGAAGCACACTATCCCAGGAATTGCACTCGTTAAACCATAAAAATTCAACATAGCCCAGGCTTTTATTTGCTTCAATCACTGAACTCACTCTGCCCATATTTGGGACAGGTGTCTATATGGGACAGATCCTTAATTCATTTCGCACAAAACTCTTGCTCATCAAAGATGGGAAATATCATCAAATTGAGTATTTAAAACAGTATGAATATTTCTTGTATAAAAAATAGGCTATCGAATAACATATCAACATGTCAATTAATCATTCATTTGATCTATCTCCGAGAGAGAGACAGAGAGAAAGAGAGAGAGAGGTAGCAGAATACTGGAAATCACCTTAGGATGAAAGCTGAAGGTTACTGTAGTCATTTGACTTGACAATATTCACAACTTGGATTAATTTGTATGAAAAACCATTTTCATTCTTTTGATCGGTGGACTTAAAAGGAATATAAATAATCGAGGAATGGACACATTCAGACTTTAGGACAGCTTCAAAGAGGGTCACCACTTTATTCTGTCTCTCTTGTTTACCATGCCGGTAAATCTGAATGAATTATACTTTGGTGCTCATGGTTTCTGTAACATGAACTGAACGGTTGAATTGTGGAGAATCTAACCGATCTAACAATGTGTAGCATGATGTTCATATGGACACAAGTTTAAACCTTTAGATTTGTCTGCAGATCTGAGCACCTTAGAACAGCTCAAGAGGGCGACGCGGTGGGCTGTAAGAGGTTTTATACATCCAAAGAACCTCTATAAAAACGAGACCCGGCAACCTACGTTTATTTGTCAAAATGTGGAGCCACCCCCGACCTGTTTAATTGGGATTCGGTTTTGAATTTAAATTTTAAGGTATAACTTCAGCTACAGTCAAAATGCATTGGTCATATTTCAACACTAAATGCAACAAGGAGAAATATGCATAAACCTATAGGTTCCCAGCCTGACCGCTTTAGTGTATTATTTGGTGTTATTAATAATTATTAAGGCAAAAGAACACCATTTATGTTCATCAACATTAGAATAAACATTATATAAACTTCATGTGCAGCTTGAACTTCGCTATAGCTGCGAGGAATATGAAATGCCAAGTTCACTGCCTGTGATCTGTCTGCCGAGAACAGCCTCATGGAAGTGATGTTTGATAATTCTTCATTAGGCTATAAACAAACGAAATTTGTTAAAGCAAGTCATTTGGCATTTTCAAAGTCCATTCCATATTCTGTTAAAGTTCAGAGCAAACTGCTTGTTGAACCTCCGGCACATTTGATTACTCGTTCACAGAGAACACACTTTGCATCTTTTGAAGTAGCCTATTTCCACACAAAGCTGGGGGCAGACATTGTGTTGTGTTAGCCTAATTTAGATAGAGCCTACAACAGATGAATTTGGTGGGCCAAAACGAAAAGTTACTGTATGCAACTAACTGTATAAATGGCCATGGTGCAATCCCGTGTATGTGCTTTGAATTCATGGCGCTTTGTGTTTATTAATAAGCTTTCAGTGTGTGCAACCGGCACACAGCTGTTCAATATATTCCAATATGTTCTAAATGTTTTCAAAAGAAATGTTTTTCCTGTTACTATATTTCTCGGGAAACGGAAAATGGTTTGGATGGGTATTTCCGGGAATCCCATCTCCCAGGATTAAACCCTACTACACATAGGCCTACACGCACACATACACACACTTTTTGGCCCCCGCACTTCTGAAATGAATCCGGCGCTGCTGGTGACCGCACGTGCCCTATGGATGGGGGCACTGTCTTCCTGGAAGAGACCACTCCCATCAGGATAGAAATGTTTCATCATGTCTCTCAAGAAATCAAACAGAACAGGACAAAGTGGTATAGCAACCACAGCGCAAATGGAGGGAAAAAACAAAAATGAAGCAATTTCTATGTAACTTTGTACCAGGTATATAGACAGATATTGGTAAGTGCTGGGGCTGACCTTGCAGTGTTTGTGAGGGTGAGCTGCGGTAGCTCTGGCTAGATCTCCTCTTGCTGAGGTGCTGGATGAGCAGGTAGACCAGCACAGTCAAAACCAGCAGATACCATCCATACTGGGACAGGAGCTCTCCTACTGTCAGGGGCAAGACCAAAGACATAGTATAGCCCATCTTGTTTTAACACAACTTTATTTAACATATGCGAGGGGTAAGTAACCCAGACCACATTAATAAAAAGAAAATAGGATGAATGGGAAAAATAGTGATTAAAATAAGAGAAACGATGATAATAATCGCTGTGGTGTCCAACACATTAATAAAATAAGTCAGGGAGGGTTTCCGGCTCTTCTATTTACATGACTGACTATGTTTAGCCATAATGATGATCATATGTAGGTTATACCATGTCAGATATTTAATTGATAGACTCTTCATATAAACTAGACGCTAGAGTATGGAATAAACTAAAGGATGAAATACTACTGGTTTTATTAAGATTGTAACCAGCTATGCACATGCAGTCAGGTTTCTCACAGTAACGAGTGCACGATGTTACATGACCTATGAAACAGGAAACACTTTTTCAATAAGAAAAAAGTGAATTAGCTCGAAGCACACCTTACCAAAAGTTTTTATTTGTTTTGGTTTGTTGAGCCTCAACACATAGCCAACCTTACACACAGCAAGACAAGCTAAACTGGAGTTTCGATTAACTAACGTTAATCAAGCTGGTAAATCTCAACCAGCGACGTTGTAAGTGTAACATTATTTCAAAAGAAACAGTGCTAACTACTGGCATGCTATCATTTATGGTTACTGGAGACACTCTTGTTTCGCTCGTTATTGGTAATCCAACATTAAATAAGTTGGTCTGGTTATCATGTCAAGTTACCAGTTAGGCTCAGGGAATTCAGGTCCTGGTTTTTGAGGGGCGCCTTCTCCACCTCATCAGGGAAGTCAGCGTCATTGACATCTGTGATCTCCACATCATCCATTTCAGACGAAAATAAACGATGTCTATTAAAGACACGAAAACGTATCTCCCGTGTTGAGTGGCAAACGTTACCGGCTCTTAAACTACTTGTCGTGGTGGGGATTCCTTCCTGTGTCAACCATCTTCCCTAGAACTGGCTAACGCTAGCTTAAAACGCAGAGAAGCGTTTAGGATGACGTGTTGGCCTGTGCTGCGTTTCGGTACCGTGGGAAACCGTAAAACTGTTAAACCGACGTATCGAGCCCATCAAACGTCCGTTATTGTTAAACTGTTTAAGAGAGTTGGTGATTCAACTTTATGATCATCTTTGAGGATGTAGTTTGTGATGCCGTTGAACTGCATTTCATTATGCACAGAGGTGTTTCTGTAATTTAGCCTACCCTCATTGATATAAACGGGGTGGACAAAATAATATACACTCTGCAGCGTTCAGAACAACCGTACAGTTGAATCAACACATCTCTAAAACATTTTCAAATAAAAATGAACATTATAACGTCCTTTTAGCTCGCTTTACCAAATGAACTGTTGACTTAGTGTATATTTTCATAGTCAAACCACGTGCGCCTGTCCAAATATATTTAGGCAATAGGCTTTTTCATTGCAAAAACGAACCAGAAAGCAGTTATTTATGTATTACAACAAATTAAATAAGACTATAATAGTATAACTGTTCGGACGGTGACGTCAAGCCCTTGAGCTCATGCGGAAGACCGGAAACATAGCCGTATGGTCTGCATCATGGATGGTCTGTATTTGGAGTTGGTCGGCGGTGCCTGCTCAGGCTGACCAATCAGAGCAGACTGGGCTTTTCGGAAAGTGGCCATCAAGTGAAGTCAAATCAACTTTATTTATATAGCGCCAAATCCCAACAGAAGTTATCTCAGGGCACTTTGTATTTCGAGCAGGGCTACACCGGACTCTTAATATGAAACATTAAACAGACAAGCACTAAAACGGAGTGTTTCAGACAGAGGGTGAATAGAGGTGCTGCAGCAATGGACAGTATGAAAAAATAATGTGTTTTTTCAACATTAAAGCATGTAAAGATTTTCTAGTAGGCATCCTAAATAAAATTATGAACCTGAAAATGAGCATAATATGTCACTTTTAAATAAACACACAGCTATATAAGAAATCAATTTAATGTATGTTGTTAAACAAAATAAAAACAGCCCTGGCAAATGTATGTCAAACACAAGAAATCTGCAACACGGAAAAACACAACAAAAATGCTTTCAGGGTACTCAGGAGCCATTAACGTGTGGCTCTACATCCATGTCTTCATCACCCTCCTCTTGATCTCCCTCATTCATCTCCTCTCCAGCACCTCCACCCATATGTGCCACCATCTGTGCAGTACCATTCTCTTCTTCTTCTTCTTCTTCTTCCTCTTCCTCCTCCTCCTCCTCCTCCACCATCCCTGCTGGACCTATCAAATTACAGGGAGGTTATAAGAGAAAAACAAATCAAAATCATTTGATTTTAAATGGTGAGGCTGGTGTTACCCTATATTTTTCTTTTCCCATTACTTCCTACTAAAAATGGAAATCTTCAAAAATGGCTCATAAGTTTCATTTAAATGAAAAACTACAACTACTTAAAATTACCATTCAGAAACTACTACTGTGATTGGCTGGCAATATAGCTGCCTCAGGACGCATTTTTGTCCCAACTCCTGAATAACGCAATGTGAGGAATTCTGGCCAAATGTGTTCATGCAAAACAAAAGGCTAGCTCAGCCTCAAACATCCACCAGGTTCTACAGTATTAGTCAAGTTCTGGAATGTATTTGGTCAGCACTGACCTTGAGGTCTGAGATCATGGCCTGGGATCTGACCGGCCTGCAGAATCCCTTTCAACCTCTCCACCTCTGCCAACGATGAAGCATTAGCAATGGCATTCTGAAATACAAACACATTCATGTAAACAATACGGTCTGACAAATTCTATTCTCAAAGATCACTTCAGCAAGTTCTAGACTGCTAGACATCTGGGGCCGTATTCACAAACATTCTGAGAATACGCTCAGAGAGCTCCTAACTTAGCCTAAAAATTTCTAGCAAGGAGTCCGAGCTTAGAAGTGATTTAGGAAAATTCTCAGACCAACTCTGAGCANTGGGTCGCCTGCTTGAGCTAGTTCTAAGCTGCTTAGATCGCGCATACAAATATAAATGTTTAAAGGTCCTAAATATGACATTCAGAACATTAATATAGCAGCAAACAACTATTTGCTATGTGAGGATATAGTGGAGTAATGGCATCCTGATCGGAGGATGAAGTCACACTTCCTCTGTGTGTGTTGTTATCCTGGCTTCTCCGTTTTGAAGCCGATGGCCGGGCATACATGTTAGTGCATGTGAGTCCGCACCGCGTTCATAAAGAGAGAAGAAAGCGACTTTCCACACAGCATTGTAAAATCGAGACGGGAGAGGGCAGTCCGAGGCGTTCAGCAGAAGGCATTCACAACCATCAAACTAGCTCACATTAGCAGGATAGAAGGCAAGCTAATACCTCCTAGCAAGCAACGGCAGGCACCGCTGTGTCTGAGGATCCAAGATTCAAGATATTTCAAGATATTTATTGTAATATGCACAACAATTACAGGGAGCAGTTGTTGGCAATTAAATTCTTAAATCCCAGGCCCCTCCAAATATGAGAATAAAATATAGTATATAAAATATGAAATAAAATAAAATATAACACACTAGAATAAAATATCAAAAAATAGAAATAGAAATATATACTATATATTTATATATATATATATATATATATATATAAATATAAATATAATACTGTTGAGCAGGTGAGCAAAAGTGACAATACAATGCAGGTATGAATGGTAGTAATAAATGTATAAAAATATAAATATAAACGGAGATGTTTATAAATAGAGATGAACAGATAACGTGAAAGTAAACAGGTGAGCAGGTAGTAACCAGTAAGTAACAGCAGCGGGTGAAGTGATGATAGTAAGGTGCAAGTAAAGTGACAGTAATGAGCATTCAATTCATTCAATTCAATTTTATTTATATAGAGCCAAATCACAACAAAAGTCATCTCATGACACTTTACATATATAGCAGGTCTAGACCGTACTCTTAATAATATTATTTACAGAGACCCAACAATTCCCACCATGAGCAAGCACTTGGCAACAGTGGCAAGGAAAAACTTCCTTTTAAGAGGCAGAAACCTCAAGCAGAGCCGGGCTCTAGGTGGGCGGCCATCTGCCTTGATCGGTTGGGTTGAGAGAGAGAGACAGAGAGAGAGGAGACACAGAGAGACAGGCAGGCAGGCAGGCAGGCAGACAGACAGGCAGGCAGGCAGACAGACAGGAATGCAGCAACAACTATAATAACAATGGAAGAATGACTAATAATAGAAATATGACTAAAAATTGTAATGCGACTAACAATAGAAATATGGCTAATAATAGAAATATGAGTAATAATAATAATAGCAGCAGTGGGGATCAAGCAGGCCGACGACGGCAGGCAGTCTGCAACAACAATCCACAGGAACCTGCGAGACGAGAAAGCACAGAAACTCC
>NTHP01000624.1:199343-211713 GCA_003416845.1 Oplegnathus fasciatus
TAGCTGAAGGCTCTGGCTCCCATCCTACTTTTGGAGACTCTGGGAACCTCAAGTAACCCTGCATTCTCAGAGCGCAGCGTTCTAGTGGGGTAATACAGAACTATGAGCTCTTTCAGATACGATGGTGCCTGACCATTAAGGGCTTTGTAGGTGAGGAGAAGGATTTTAAATTCTATTCTAGATTTTACAGGGAGCCAGTGCAGAGAAGCTAATACTGGAGAAATGTGATCTCTCTTCCTAGTTCTTGTAAGTAAACGTGCCGCAGCATTCTGGATCAGCTGGAGAGTCTTTAGAGACTTATTGGAGCAGCCTGATAATAAGGAATTGCAATAATCCAGCCTAGAAGTAACAAAGGTATGGACTAGCATGTGAGCTCAAGAGTTCAAAAGTCTTATGGCCTCAGGGATGAAGCTGTCCCTGAGCCTGGTGGTGCAGGACCAGATGCTGCGATACTGGCTGCTGGACGGCAGCAGGCAGAACAGTTTGTGGCTGAGGTGGTTGGGGTCTTTAATAATCCTGTTGGCCTTCTTCCTCCATGGATGGCAACACCATCCTTGTGATGTGCTGAGGAGTTTTCACCACCCTCTGTAGAACCTTACGGTTGAGGACAGTGCAACTGTCATACCAGGAGGTGATGCAGCCAGTCAGGATGCTCTCTTTGGTGCACCTGTAGAAGTTGCAGAGTATCCTGGAGTCCATGTTGCACCTCTGCAGCCTGCGGAGGAAGAAGAGCTGTTGTCTGGCTGTTTTTATGATGGTGTTGGTGTCGTGAGTCCAGGTCAGGTCCTTGTTGATGTGAACCCTGAGGAACCTGAAGCTGCTGACACTCTCCACTGTAGTCCCATTTATGGAGAGAGGGGCATGTCCTTCTCCCTGTCGCTTCCTTTAGTCCACAATCAGCTCCAGCACCAAGATGTCAGGGCGCTGACTCCCTCTCTGTAGGCCGTCTCATCGTCGCCAGTGATCAGGCCGATGAGGGTCGTGTCGTCAGCAGACATGATGATGGTGTTGGAGCTGTGGGGACCACGCAGTCATGCGTGAACATGGAGTCCCTGAGGGGCTCCGGTGTTGAGAGGGTGTGTATCTGTGTGTTTGTGTTCGAACTCAGCACTCACCAGAGACTCCGGTACTTTTTGCTATTTTCCTCCAGTCTTTTCCCCCTCTCCTCTGTACATTCCCCCTCCAGTCAGCAGTCAGTATGGACGAAGAGAGACTAATTACATTATAACAACCACAGTGGAGATCGGCACCTCCACGACTCGCTGCTGCAGACAGGTTGAGAAGTGAGAGTGAAGATAAATCCAGTTTTTAATCCCCAAAGTTTGAAAAATAAACTCTTAGCTCTCCTCCCGCCGGTAAACAGCTCCAGATCAGAGCAGAATCCGGTGTGACTCCGGGTGTTTATTCCTTCAGATGCTCTGGCTCCGCCCTCGGTTTTCCCCTCTAAGGCTCCCCGCGCTCAACAGCTGTCTGTGGGCCGGTCCTCCCCACACAACACTCTACAAAGCCCCATGATACGTGCACATATTTCACTCAAGTTGAATATTTACTATTACTATTTATTTATAGACTATTTATAGACGGTTTTGGTGAGTTTTGTTTTGTATCTGTTGAGTTTGAATGAAGTCAATTTGAGTTGTCTTTTTTGTCTTATTTGTTTTGGTCTGAGATGCTGTGCTCTACGACAACTACTGGTTCTGAATGTCGCATTTAGGACCTTTAAACTTTTGTCAATATGGACACATCGTTATATCGGGTAGATTCTCCCCAATTCAATCGTTCAGTTCATCTTACGCTCCAAAGTATAATTCATTCAGATTTACTGGCATGGAAAACAAAAGAGGCAGAAAAAAAGTGGTGATTCCTAACTTTTAAGTGGTCATAAAGTCCTAATATGTGTCCATTCCTCGATTATTTATATTCATTTAGTCTGTAAGGGTCCACCGATCAAAAGAATCAAAACAATTTTTCACAAAAATGAATCCAAGTTGTGAATATTGTCACGTCAAATAACTATGGTAACCTTCAGCTTTCATCCTTTCTAAGGTAGGCTACCTATATTTTGATATGGGTCTCTCACAGCTACTGATGGGGGAAAAACAGAGACTTTTCTTCATCTTCCGTTTTATGCTTCATGGACACTTCCAACTCTTCAGAGCCAATCGGGACTCAGAGCTCTCTGGCAAAACGAAAGGTGGATGTTTTTTACATTAACAGTGGCTGATGCAATGATGTGACAGTGATTCAGCAATAATGTTCTCCAGGGGCCATATTCACAAACATTCTGAGAATACTCTCAGAGAGCTCCTAACTTAGACTAAAAATTTCTAGCAAGGAGTCCGAGCTTAGAAGTGATTTAGGAAAATTCTCAGACCAACTCTGAGCAAGGAAGGGACAGAAACGTTGACCTTAGTGAGGAGGTGACTAGGTATGGCATTCCTTTAAAAGATTGGTGATTGGTTGATCAAAAAAAGAAATACAAATGCACTCTTAGTGATAATGGGCACAGAGAGGGCAGTGAAATTGATCGTTGATAGTTGTTATATAGATTAAGTACTAAAATTACCAGCATGGTAAATAAATGTAAGCAAATAAATATAATATTAACTGGGGAAAAATGGCTCAGCTTTCATCAGTCGTGATCGCTGGCCAGTCTTATAAGTACTGGCGTAGATATAAATCTACCATAAACCAGCGAAAGTCAGAAACTGGACAGAGAAACATTATTAGTTCAATTAGTTGATGAGTGTAAAACATAGACTCTATAATAGAAGTGGACGTAGTCTCCGTGACGTCACCCATTGGTTTGAGGACTACATTTTGAAGCCTCGAGTTTGGCTTTTTGGCTGTTGCCATCTTGGTTTTTTGGAACCAGAAGTGACGTTAATTGGATGAGAGGTGCGTCATCAGCTAACACTAGCGCTAGCTAACTAGTTAGCTTGGTTAGCAAGGTGCATCCGTAACTCACTTTAACTGTGATATTAACTGGGATACTAATTTTGGTTAGCGAAAACAGGCTTAAACAACATGTACTCACCGGGAAAAAAAAGAACAGCCGACTCCTTAGAGTGTCTTTTCGTGAACAATCCTGCCGCGAGTCGCTGCCACAGCGACTTGTCAATCACAAGGTAGTCCCACCCTAAAGCATACGCCACTTTATCATCTATTTTACTCTAAATGGGACCATAATTTACTAAAGGAACATCATGCTGTATTGAAGAAGACTTGAAACTACAGAATGAGACCATAAACTCACTAGGAAAATGTTTACTGCGGTAATGAATCAAGTGAGAAGTCAGCTGATTTTCTCATAGACTTGCATACAATCAGACTTCTTTTTGCAACCAGTGGAGTTGTCCCCTGCTGGCCATTAGTAAGAATGCAGGTTTAAGGCACTTCCGCATTGGCTTCACTCTTCAGACCCGGAAACTACATCCACTATTTTATACAGTCTATGGTGTAAAACCATTTTAAGAGTGATATTCTGCCCCGGTGTTACAGTGCAAGAGGCAGGTGTGGGAGAATAGCGCAGCAGATTAACATCTCATTCCCTCTGGTTGTGCGCACAAGTGAGGAGTGCGTAAAGCGGTGGTATGTGTTGCAGTCTAAAGCGAGAGGGATGACAAATGGGATGGTTGCCAAATATCAAAATAAATCTGTGTTGTGACCACGTTCATTTCTGGTGTTACAGCATTATTGTTTTGGGTGGGAGATGTGAGCGCATCTCTAATGAGATCGACCACAAACATTATCCCTGCACGATCTAATCTGTAGCGCTTCATTAACTCACTGTCATTCAGCGTTTGGAGAATATTTCTCCTACATCTTTGTCTTTCTGCCATTTTCTCCTCTGCTTAAGAAACTCTTAAGCCTCTTAAAAGTCCTCCTCCCTGCTCCAAACAGTTTTTCACCTGAGGAGCTCTCCTAAGGGCTAAGACGCTTTGTGAATAACTTTTATCTTTACCAGGATCTAGTCTGAACTTTAAGAGGAAATTATTAGAAAACGTCATAATTCTAAGAATTTTCTTAGAATTTCATCACCAGGAGCAACTCTACTAGGAAGCTTTAAGAATACAGCCCCTGATCTGGAATCATTTTTCATGAACTGCAAACCTTTTTACTTGCCCCGTGAGTTCGCTTCATTCATTCTGGTCGGTGTTTACATTTCACCGCAGGCCAGCGTACAGGAGGCCCCGCGCACGCTTGCCGACCAGATACTGAGTGCGCAGTCAACATGGCCATCCACTTCATCCTGCAGCACCTGGACTCCTCAGCAGAGGTGGAAAGAGTACTGAAATATCCTACTCAAGTAGAAGTACTGTTACTTGACTGAAATTGTACTCAAGTAAAAGGACTTGTGTAAAAAATGACTCAAGTAAAAGTAAAAAGTAGCTCACCTAAAAAGTACTCAAAGTAAAAGTTACTTAGTTACTTTCCCACCCCGGTGATTTTTATGATGAACAAATTTTGCCTTTGATGTAGGCCTATGTTTCCTCTGTGAACAGAACGATGTAAAGGTTTATAGAGTGATGTTCGAACTAATGCCATGAATGGCTTCATAAAGCATAGGGTTATGAAAGCTTATTGATCTGTAGCCCTCAGCTCCCAGTTATAATTCAAGGGAAACTTTGTTATTTTTACACCTGGACCTTATGTTTACATCATTTGGTGTCGAAATGACTAGAGACAGACCTTTTGTTAAAGAGTAAACTCCTTTGTTTAACCAGAAACAGCAGTTATATCGCTCTCTTCAAAGCCACCAGACTCTATTGACAAAACTAGTAATTTTACCTTGCAGAACACAGCAGTTGCTGAAGGTCTACCGCTGCCTCTATCGGTTAGTTTGTGTGTGTTATTGTGTGGTGTTTTAAAGGGTTAGTTCCGATTCGAACTAGCGTGTGTTACGATGTCTAACGAGGCCGCGGTAGACCAGCAACTCCCGTGTTCCACGAGGTAAAATTACTGGTTTTGTTAATGGAGTCTGGTTGCTTTGAAAAGAGCGATCTAACGGCTGTTTCTGGTTAAACAAAAAACTTATGAACCTTATATAATCGCCTCCTAATTTTTAGCAACACAAACTGCCTCATATAACACATAACGTAACGTACATTATAAAACATCTCCTTTTTTGGCTAACCACACACACACTCGTGTGCCACAGCTTTGTGTTTCCCCGGTGCGTCGATTGATGTCTCATCCAAGTCAGTTTTTTTCTAGCTCGCAATATCCATTGATCATTTAAAGCAAAAATAAATAAATATTTTACTCAGTAATGGATGGATGTACAAATGTAGCGAATTACTTTACTTCATTTAAAACATACTTAAGTAAAAGTAAAATTACTGCCTTTGAAAAATACTCAATAAAGTACAAGTACACGAAAAAGCTACTCAATTACAGTAACGTGAGTATTTGTAATTCGTTACTTCCACCCCTCAGGAACCTATGCCAGGATTCTGTTTATGGACTTTAGCTCTGCCTTCAACACCATCATCCTGGTTCTGCTACAGGACAAGCTCTCCCAGCTGAACGTGCCTGACTCCAAGTGCAGGTGGATCACAGACTTCCTGTCTGACAGGAGGTGGCGTGTGAAGCTGGGGAAACATGTCTCTGACTCTCGGACCATCAGCACCAGTTCCCCTCAAGGCTGTGTTCTTTTCCCTCTACTCTTCTCCCTGTATACCAACAGCTGCACCTCAAGTCATCAGTCCGTCAAGCTCCTGAAGTTTGCGGACAACACCACCCTCATTGGGCTCATCTCTGATGGGGATGAGTCCGCCTACAGGTGGGAGATTGACCATCTTGTGACCTGTTGCAGTCAGAACAACCTGGAGCTCAGCGCTCTAAAAACAGTGGAGATGGTTGTGGACTACAGGGGGAAACCAGCCACACCCGCCCCCATCACCCTGTGTGACTCCCCAGTTGACACTGTGGAGTCCTTCCGCTTCCTGGGGACGATCATATCCCAGGACCTCAAGTGGGAGCTGAACATCAGCTCCCTCACCAAAAACAGTACAGCAGAGGATGTACTTCCTGCGGCAGCTGAAGAAATTCAACATGCCAAAGACAATGATGGTGCACTTCTACACCGCCATCATTGAGTCCATCCTCACCTCCTCCATCACCATCTGGTACGCTGCTGCCACTGCCAAAGACAGGAGCAGACTGCAGTGNCGTAAAACCATTTTAAGAGGAAAATTCGGCCCCGGTGTTACAGAACAAGTCAAGAAGCAGGTGTGGGAGAAGAGCGCAGCAGATTAACGCCTTATTCCCTCTGGTTGTGCGCACCAGTGAGGAGTGCGTAAAGCGGTCTTTCCACCATTTTCTCCTCTCCTTAAGAAACTCTTAAGCCTCTTAAAAGTCCTCCTCTCTGCTCCTAACAGTTTTTCACCTTAGGAGCTCTCCTATGGGCTCAGATGCTTTGTGAATAACTTTTATCTTGACCAGGATCTACTCTTAACTTTAAGGGGACATTCTTAGAAAACATAAATCTAAGAATTTTCTTAGAATTTCGTGACTAAGAGCAACTCTTAGTACTAGGAAGCTTTATGAATACGGCCCCAGGTTTTTAAGAGGATTTCCTTGCATTGTGATGTACTAACTTTTGGAATTTTGTCATGAATGACGGCACATAGCCAAAAAAAAAAATCTGTTTATTTTTTTGTATTATTTAACCCATTCCATAAGCCAGGATCCAGTGATTCTGAGGAGCTGCTGTCTAACATGGACTTTCATCTTACGTTTTCGTTCGCCTGGCAATATCCTTTGCAAGTTGAGCACCTCGTTTGCCCTTGAACATTTTCTCCGCCTCCTGGCGTTCCTATGACAATATCACAGTTTAAGTGAAAACTCTCATTAATGACAGACTGAGCTTTCATCCAAGGAGGCCAAGGCCAGGCAGGAAAAAAAACGCAATTCACCAGAACTCCTTTGGACATTCAACAGGACGTTAAGTCCAGGATGGTAGAGTTTGGTTAATAACCACTGTAATACTTGAAAGTAAATCAGTCACTGCAAAGTCCATACTGCTGTTTTAGCTTCCATCTCCAATACATATGACCCATGATTCATACCTCACGCCAGGCCTTGAAATAATATACAGGTTCACTGGAGACTATTAAACAGCCCTATATCTCACAATACCCAATCCTCACTTGCACTTACCTTGAGCTTTACCCTCTGGAAGTCAAGCACACGGATCTGTGGGATTTTGTTGATGACATAGAGCCTATAATGCTTCTTGTTCGTCACTGGATTCCTTAACAAGCTGGAAATTCAGTGATTATTGCAAACATGTATGATCATAATTCAGTGGTGCACAAGACAGTTCAATAACAGATTTATCTTTGAGTACTGATGATTCATACCTGAGAAGGGTCAATGTCTTCACTGAGGCCAGTGGGTCCAAGTCACCCTACACATGAAAAGAACGACAATTCAGAAAGACAGAGGTAAAGCATCCAAAGTGTTTGATGGTGTATTACTACCTATGAGGTCACATTAAACCCATTCAGAGGGGATTCATTAATTAAAGTTACAATCTCCAAGATTTTCATTTTGTTGTCTTTCGCAGCACCTATGGCGATAATCAGCAATTGCAGGTGTGTTTTTGGACCTCACTTCAGTTTCAAGTTTCACCGTCATCGACCTTTTCTTTGTTTGTTCGGCTATAGTAACAGTTTACTCAACTCTAGCAGACGTGAAAAAACAGTACGACGCTTCACACACAGGTGAATTGAAGAGCGAGTCTGTTGCATTAAAAGCCGAACTGTGCACCGCTTGTGTTCCGGGAAAGTCGTTGCCGACACCCGGGTTGTAATACTGCAAATGCTGCAGGCTTTCATCAGTGGGCCATAGGCTCAATCAACATCGTGTTACATCATTCGGCGATAGTGACTTAACAGACGTTTATTTGAAACATTTATTATTTATCTTTGAGATTATATCTTTAAGTGAGATGAGTGAAATTAACATGAGCAACTAAATACACTGAAACACCAGAGAAATAGAACACTGGAGAAATTTTCCCCAGTAAGACATCCCAAAAGTAAATGCTACCATTATGTAGCTGACCTTATTCAGGTTTTACTGAATGCTGGCAGAGAGGGGTATGCAAGCAACTCAACTTGTTTATATTATTTTATCCAGCATGGACAAAACTCAAAACAGAGGTAAGAATTATAGACGGGTTGTTTTGCATCAGAATGTGGAGGAAGTTCTATTTTTCCTCGTATTTCAGTGTAAATCAGTAAACTTTGCATTCACCATTTTGATCAAAAAATATAAAAATCTATGACACTCAAATGGTTGTGTTACACTGACTGCTGCTGACAGGTACTCACCAGCTCCTGAATGTTGTTGTTTGTGAGAACCAGTTCTGTTAAACTCGGCAGAGATTGCTCCACATTCTCACCTATGCGACTGGAGAAACATTCCACAAGGTTAAGCATGCAGCCATGTACTGGCTGGCCAAGTACACTCATCAATTTAAACAAGCGCAGACAGTCTGACATCATGTACAACTGTTTGTACCATCTCACACAGTGCATCTACTTGTATACTGAATGTCGGCAGTGTATAAAACAGGCCTGCATTGAGAGCAGGTCAGCCCTAACAGCCAACAGCTGTGGAGACTTGTAGAAAGGCTGTTGGTGCAAAACCAGAGCATATCTAAAAGGTATCCACAATGTGCAAAATAATGAGGTGGTATATTACAACCTATGAATCAGAGGGGATTCATTAATAAAGGGCATTAATTCCACATGAATGAAATTAACAAGAGCCATACTTTGATTATTTTACCTAGTGCAAAGTTACATCAGCAGGTTTGGAAAAGTCAACACATTTCCAAGCCCATTACACATCAAATCAGATATATGACGGCAGACTACTGTCTGGATAGAAAGCTTTGCTTTTAACAGTTCACTTACACATACAACAGGCTTCGACTGGGGCTCTATGTGTGCCTAACAAGGTTATCTAGAAAACCTTTATTTCACAGCCCAAAGACGGTACTACAGAGCTGACAAAATTCAGTAAGAGCAAATAAATTTAAGATTGATCTGAAAATGCTCAATTCAAATAGAAACCAAAAAGGTATTTGGAGCTGTAATTAACACTGAAAGGTAGGGAGTGGAAATTCTCTTATACCGTATTTCCTCAAATAAAAGCCGGATCTCTAAAAATGGCTGGCTGGGAAATGGATACAGGAAGTGTTGAGTTTGTATTAAAAGCATAATGCAGTAACAAAACTTGAATGGGGCAAATGGGAGCAGATCACAAAACAAGAAGGCTTCATGCTAAAATATGACCAAATATGCATGCCAAACAGAGGGAATCAAAAATAAAGGTCTGTCTCAAATAAGCCTGCTTCAAATAAAGGCCTCTACCTCTGCAGTTGAGGTAAATAAAGGCACTGTTTGAGGAAATATGGTATGTTCCAAATGAGAGTGAACTTATTGAATAACGAGTGCAATATTAAAGCCACCATACCTGAGCATAAAAAACGATATAAACCACTTAACTATGAAGCATAATCCCAAGTTTATTTAGCACTGATTTGCTCCTTGGTTAATTTGAGTATGCAACATCAACATGATTTTTCTTTAACTTTTTCAATTCAGGACACTGGAGAGTGTTACAGCTATAACTTACCAAATCCTGTTGTTGTTCATTAGCAATGTTTTCAGTCTTTTGAGCAGAGGGAAGCCATCCAATTTTCTGACTTCATTATCAGAGAAGTCAATAGTGTCAAACTGGTCCAGAGTAGCACCAAGATTTTCAAGTACGGGGATTTTATAACCTGTGGGATGAAAAAATCATTGAGTTTTGTCTCCAGAGATCAGTATGATGAGGATGGCAACAATAAAGTGACAGACGCATTTTTTATAAACCACCATGAGCTGTGAGTTTGAGTTTAAAATTACTTTTCATAAAAATGGTTAACATGGTACAACAGAATTTATAGTTGATAATGCACACATTACAAAGGTAGAGGAGACAGGCTTGCTTATTCATAAAGCTTATGAATTAAAAATTTAACACAGTCACTTTCTTCATGTGCACAGTGAAGGATACAGCTGTGAGCCAAAATATCTACCTTACTGCTTTGCTTTTTCAACTATTATGAATAGTATATTGAATTTTGTAGTTTTTCCCCCCATTGTACACTACATATTCAAAACCGGGTTAGAATTACAGTGTACGATGTGGAATTGGGACGACTAACGCGTGTGAGGCGAGGACGTCACTTTCAGGCACATAACCCCTACACTCTGTACTAGGGGTGGGAATCACAGACATACTCGTGATACGATATGATCACGATATTTTCCCACAATTACGATGGTATCACAAGACAGGCCATTCCTAATCCTAATACATCAATCTCTGTGCAAGACCTCTTCTTCCATCCATGCCCCCTCTCTGTGTATCAGGTAAACAAACACTTAATTATATAAATTAAAAGTTATTTTTAGTGACAGTAATAACTACTGTTTTGGTTTTTTTAACAGGCTAGGTTAGCACACCCACAGCCTAACTGCACCTCTGTGTTACCAGCCAAGCCTCCCCCTTTAAGGAAGGTGGCCTTGTGGGTAGCCTGTATATGAGACGTAGTCTAGCGGGTGAGTCTCTCCAGGTGTGAGAGAGAAGTACCTGCTCGGTGCCGTAGCCACAGAAAAGTTCACGCTATTAATAGTAGTTAAGTTACTTTAGTCAGCCATAAAGAGTCTGGATGGGCTCAGGCTGCAGCATCACAGTTACTGAAAGGCCGTTTGTTGTGTTCGCTGCCACAGAAGAGAAATAAAGTCTGTTCATGCAACGTTACTACGGCGTCTAGTTACCAGCTACGAGCCAGGCTGAAGTCAATTAAAATAAAACCATGGTTTTATTAACTAATTACGGTTCGGCGGCACGGATCTGGAAAGGTAACATGCAATCACGTTAATCACGAAGTCAGGCTCCGGTAACTGTTGGAGTAACAAACCCGTTGCACAGCAACAACAACCGCATCTGTATTGATGAAGTAGATCAGATGATGGATCGCAGAACATTTCTTTTTCACTGTGGCGACAAAACTTTACTCAGGATATCAGTTATTGATTGGACACTGCAGCTGATCAGACTGATGTAATACATCACAACATCACTGGAGTTTCATTCATGTTCATTCAGCAGCGGCAGTGGAATTATGAACAGCCGAATATTCAGGTCCAGCGCTAGTAATTAAAGAGAAGGGAGTGAATAAATATGCAGGTTCTTACATGTTGCCTATCTAAGTGCTAAAGTGTGTTACAGAAAATAAGACCTAAGACTTAAGAAGACCTAAGTAACGAGCATGGCGATGCAGAGGTGCTTCGTTTGTGTGACACATTAAAGTAGAGAGAAGAGAAAGTATCCAGAGATTTCACCGGGAATATAAGGAACTAAGGGCATCCCGGACTGATGACTTCATCGCACCACACACTAAAGCTAGTGTACATAGTCAAAGTGTGCTTTGTAAAAAAATGAAAATAATTTGTAAAAATATTCTAAATGATAAAAATATTATTGTAATTTAAATAAAGGTAATTTAAATTAAACCTACAATATTATACAACTGCAGAATTAAAGAAAACGCAATAACCAATTATTTTGCACAAACATGTCAGCACTCAGATGTGCGTATGTGTGCTCTTGAGTGTGTGTAGATTCTGTTCTTAACGAAGAACAAATCCCAAATAAGAAAACATTGGTGAATGTCAGAATCTTCGTGAAAACGGCGTAAGTGGGTTTTAAGAAGAAATTTCTTCCTAAGAACGGTTGGTGAGTGAGGCCCAGTGTTCTTTACCCTCATTGTGCGTAGAGTGACGTTCAACACTTGACACTTCCAACTATCACAACGTTACGTAGCAACCATAGCTAACTAGCTTAACAGTCAGTAACACAGACTCTTCCTTTGTGACATAAAATATTATAATGTAAAGGTTCAGACAGCCAAATACTGGAGGTGATGGCGATGAGGAAGAGACTGCTAACATTCACGGCTGCACCGAGTCAACAACGTTAGCCCAGCCTTGCATTGATGAAGCACAGCCGGCGAGCACCCCGTCCCTTAAAGGGATCAGTTTGAATCTCTTGGTTGATCTAGCACAGTAGCCAATCTGGACGTTTTTCCATTTCCCATTTGTCATGAGTTGAAATAAAAAATGTAAGACTTTTTCTATGTATTTCAACTCATGAAACATGGGAGCGAAAACAAAAGTGTTGCGTTTATATTTTTGTTCAGTGTATTATTTATTTTAATTCAATTTCTCTTGTTGTAGCATTCCAAAACTGTACATTGTCAGATTCTTTGTAAGACTCTGCTGTAACTGTTGATTTTTTTTTT
>NTHP01000624.1:213898-248474 GCA_003416845.1 Oplegnathus fasciatus
AGACAAGCTGGAGCGCAGCAGAGAGGGAGGGACCTGGAAGTCGTACTTGTTCAAATTTTCAAGCTAAGTCCACTCTCTTCTCAATCCTACCGACTGCAGCTTTAACCAACGGATGTCGCTGGTGAGCTTCCCAACCACTATATCTATGTTTCCAACCGAGCCGCCCCACTGCAACTGTAGTTTAAAAAACATCTTAGAGCTACATAAAAAAAAATTCCCGATGCTTAGGCCCAGCGTGCTGCCCGGCTTGCAATACACTGGCGGAAACCCTGCTCTAAGCAGGATACAGGACACAGTATAAGCACAGAATGCAGGTTGTTCTTCATGTGCAGGTGTTTGTTAAACAGGTAACAGGCTACAGAGAGAAAACACTGCTGCTCTGCTACTGATAACTGTGCCTTTATTAGTACAGTGCACACGTGTGCAGACACAAACTCCATTAAAAGTCTCTGCAGCTGTTAAAGCCGACTGACAGCTGATCCAGCTGTGATCAGCTACTGCTGTCACTAGAAACAAACATCGCTTCACGTGATGCTTCAGAAGAAAGGACGTCTCATTTCTCTAAAAACATACTGTATGTCCCCGTTTCCTCTCTCCTCGCATGGTTTCCTTGCAGCTCTCCATGCATCCTCTGTGGGAGGGACTAAGACGCAAGTGAGCGAAACGCGGATGCAATTAAGAGACTTGGGATGTGCCCTGTGTGTGTTTACTTCTTCTTGTTAATGAAACTAGTTGATTGCTGTTCTCATTGTGATCGCCGCCCTCTCTAGGAGACATGAAGTACTTACAGTCTAATAAGGTAATGTCAATGGGCGAAATGTGGGAAAACCTCAGGCGGCAGCATTTGTAAATTAAAAGAAATCAATACTTGACACGAGTGTATCGATTATGCATCATGTGAGTAAACGTATCATCATATCGATTATTTTTCCCACCCCTACTCTGTACATCAAGTTTTACCCCCAAAGGTTATTTATATCTGGAGTAATCATTATAGATATTGTATACGTCCTTATTTTTTCAGGACTGGTTTGAAAATAATATATAATTGATGAGTCAGCTTTTAAGCAGCAAGGGGGGTTTCTGATAACATACAAGACATTTCTCAGTAAATTTGGTCTCCCCATTATTCCTACAGAATATTCCATAGTTTTGAAGCTATTTGAAATAACAATGCCTTCAAAAAGATTTGTCAATTTTATTGATTCTCCCATGCTGGACCCAGCTGACACACTGATAGAAAAAAAATGTGTTTTTCTATGCTCCAGAAAAAGAACAACAGATTGATCCATGCACTCTTCCAACAAGACATGGTGTCAACTTTAAGATTTAATATTTGCTGGGAAAAAGTTTGGACCTTACCCCACAAATACATGGTCAGGTTTCAGTTAAGTTAATTCACAGATTTTACCCCTCTAGTCATCATCTTACAAAATTTGTCAAGATTATTGGCACTGCATGTTTTCCGTAAGGACTCTATTGAAACTGTCACTTGTTTATTTAGTACTGTCAATGTTGAAAGCTTTTGGCGGGATATATGAGCCTTTGTGAAATCCAGAATCTTTTTTCAACCTCAAGTGGGAAAATGTTTTGTTTGGTTTTACTGGCCACAGCAGGAATGATACATTTGATCATAATTATGCTTAAATTTAATATTCACTAACGTAGATTTTCACCTGCCTGTATGCTTTGTGTCTAGCTTTACCTTATCTTACAGTCCTCTTGTTTAATTGTCCAATCTGCTGGTGCTTACTTACTTGACACTTACATGTAGGCCTACATGTTTTGGGTTCACAATTAAATTTGATTTAAAACTCCTTCCGTCAAGTGGTATAAATATGGAAGAAATAAATGTATCCGAGCGTAAAAGGCTAACGCGGCCTGAAACACACGATCAATGAGCCAGCTTTCACGCGTACCCACGCCGCCTTCCACAATTTCCACAAAATCTTGCCACTTATCCTGGTCTCTGGAAGCCACGTTGGCAAGCTATGCTAACAATGGCTACCCCCCGGTTCTCCTGTAGAGAACATCACACCGACAACTTCATACAAAACTACCAGTTCATTCAATCTTGGTGATCCGGAGCAGGGCTCGCCTGTAGATACTAAGCACTTCATAGTTGGGTTGCTTTCACAAGTTCCCTAACGTTATGGCGTTGCTAACAGTTACATAATGGAACAGTTGTAACCTAGGCATACATAAAACACATTTAGCTGTTCATATCAGAAAGAACAAACACTACTTTGTCACGTTTTTGAATGCAGTTCGGCTTCAGGCCTGTGTAAAGCCCGAGCAAGCTAACCTTCTTGCTCGACATATCCAACTATGCAGTCGTGAAGAAAATTTAACTAACCTCGTAAATCCAACTCTCTGTCTCTCACAGGGTTGGTATATTGAGCAGCCTGCTCAATCAGCTCCGCGGATAATTTCACCATGTCGAGGCTAAGAACAGACGTTACCAAGTTGTATTATTTTTTCATTAAAACGTCCTGAGGCTGCAAACACGCTATTACCCGGAACAAAGGCTATGATTACTTGGTGGTGATAAAACCGGTTTTATTTTGTCCTAGCGCCCTCCAGCGGATGGAGGACAATAAAACGTGACACTCTGTCCTTGCGTTACAGGCAGGCAGTGTGTCTGTCTGTGTCTGTTTACTTTTGATACTTCAGGTACATTTTGCTACTAATAAAAAATAATAATTTCCAGTCCAGCTTCAGAGGTGTTCTGAGATGTGTCACCAGCACACACCTGTTAAAACTTACATTTTACCTGTGAGATGAATGTCTTTGTAGTCATATCCAATCATCCATCCAACTATCCATTCATCTACGCATCTATCCACCCACTGCTTGTAAGCATGTGCTGTTGTGTTGTAAAGTGAAATCTTACAGATTGTCACACTGTCATACAAAATTTAGCCTTTAGTGATAAAATGTCAGTGCACTGCAGAGTCAGCAGGGGAGGCCATCACACTAACCAGCTGTAGAGTAGGCAGCTTTGCATGGTCTGTTATGGCAACTTATGGCTGATTTTTGGCAAATGGGATAAATAGTGAAGTATATATGAGTAATTTCAAAACATAGGCCTTTAATGTAAATGTATGGGGAATGTTGAAGAAAATGTAAATGTAGTTTGTGGAAAATATGAAAATGATCGGTTACTAAACTTATGTAAATAGTAAGGGATAGAAAAAAGTGAGGAACAAAAAAAACACTAAAACAGATATGAGGGAGGAGAGAGTAAAATGAAATCTTTCCTAATTCAATCAGTTGATTGGTGGGAAAGGAAAAACAAATGTCTATTTTGTATATTCCATATGTATATTCTATTTGTATATTTTAAAGTATAAATCTATGGCTTTCTTAATTCTTTTAACTAATCAGATGACACCAAATGACATGTGTCACTTCTGAGTCGCGGTTTTATTAATTATCTACATCAAACAGAAGCTTCAGATCATGCGGCACTTACAAAACACAATTGATTTAAAGTGCTGTACAGGACAGTGAGGAACAAAATAAAATACATGAGACCAAGCACTATTCTCATACTCCCACAGCCACTCACACAGTGCAAACAGCTGGGTCAGGTGAAGCAAGTTTCAGGGTTGCAATTATACGTGATTTCCTGATTGTGATTATTTGAGCTGACACATCATTAGATTCAACAGTCAAGGGAATTTTTAGCCAAGTACATGAAACAAACAAAAATGTCACATTTCCATTACATTTTCCACAATGTTTTCCACCACTTGAGGTTTGACTGGTGCTCTTTTGATTATGTCATCTTGTTGCGCCCTCTTCTTCTGCAATGGTTTAACGGCGCCTGACTGTAGAATTAGTGCCCCCAACTGTTTATCTTGATGCGCTCCATGTTAGTGGATGGAAGCACGCATAAAGTTGAATTTTATTTTGCCGATTTTCTGTAAATGCAGTTCAGATTTGTACTACATGTGGATGGAAACCTGGAAAATGTTAGAAAAGTCATAACCAATACAATGCAAATTAGGTATGTTTCCATCAGTTAGGTTGAGGCAAATAAACTGTGTACCTGAGCACAAGGTTCCAATGTCAGGAAGGAAAAAAAGCTTGGCTGTCTAGACCTTACTATTATTTCTTGTTTCAGCTCACATGAGACCATATTTCTTGCTTTCCAAAGCAAGAAGATGATAGAGAGGTGCCAATAACAGGTCTCCGGATTTATAGTGGAGAGCCCTACGGATGCAGCTGTGCCTTTGACAGCTCTGGGGAAAGTTCTGCTGCATTTACAGACAATCCTCTGCTGCTTCATTTCAGAATGTTTAAACCCAGTTTAGAATTGTTGTGCAATGTAATCGGATAAAACAGCTGATCCGTTATGTAATATTTGCTACATCACTATTTATTTGAAAAACGTTTCTATTGCCCATTTGTCACAAACACTGGACAAAAGAAAAAAAACAAACACCTCAAGCGAGTGTAAAAACTTTGTAGCGATATTGTGGAAGTTTCGTCGAATTTTGTTGCTTCCATCCAGCTTTTCCAATGAGATCATTTGGATAAAAATGCCTGGATGGAAACATGACTTTGCATTTCCACGTTGCACATTAACTTTTGAAAATAAAATCTATTGCCCTTCTACATTAATTAACTGTCTTGAAACACTTTTTCGTTACATAAGGTCTGCCCACTCAACAGTTTCAGAACGTGCATGTGTGCAAACTATTTGAAGATTAAATGGCACTCCTTTGCCAACAACCGTATCATCATCGTTGAGTTGCAAAGCCAAACACAACAGCATCGCTGTGTGGCATAAAATGAACATAAAAAGACAATTAAATCGTTAATCTCAAATTATTTGTATGACAATTAATGATCAACTAAAATTTCATGATTGTAGCCCTAGTCTTTATTTGTTTTCCTTTTAGGCTTTTGTTATTTGGCATTGAAAGCACCAGGTGTAATGATACTGTTGGGCCACCCTACTAGAGGAGGGGCCAGTATTAAAGATGGCTGAATAAGCAAACAGGTGTCATTCTAGGAATATTACATTCATAGGGACAGGAATTACAGTGATTATTTACAGGTTTTTACAGATGGGCCACTAACAGAGGCAACAGGGGCAGCAGTGGTGATTCCCAATCACCAGACGGGTCAGTAGGAGAACATCAGACTATTTGACTGTGTATGCTGTCGAGTTATTTGCAGTTCTGTTAACATTAGAGTGGGTGGAAGATGTGGTGGAAAGTAAAATACTCATCTGTAGTGACTCAGTGTCAGCACTGTCAAGCATTAAAACAGGATCAGCCAGAAATCACCAAGGCCTCCTATATGAAATACTCTTTACTAACTCAAGGTTAGCCAGTCAGGGGAAAGACATAGTGTTCATGTGGGTACCAGCACACTCAGGAATCTTGGGAAATGAGAAAATGGACAAGTTAGTGAAGGAGGCGGTCAGGAGAGAAGATGTGGAAATTAATATTAAACTTTCAAAATCGGAGGGGAAAAGCATAGTTTGGAGGGAATTAATCAAACAATGGCAACAGTATTGGGATAGTGCAACAAAAGGAAGACACTTACACAAAGTACAAAGTAAAGTAGGAGAGATAAAAAATAGTGGATTAGGCTTGTGCTGATTGGTGATCGGATCGTTTATCGACGATTGAAGGGGTGATCAACGATTGGTTTTTCCTACGCCGATATTGAGATTTAACTAACTTACTATCAGAACTAAGATGTTATAAAAATAATCTGTAGAATCTGAGCCCTGCTGTGCATTTAGAGATGTTTCTGGTGGAGCATCGTGTCCGCCCACCGAGCCCCATTAATCTGCACGAGTGACGAGTGAATTTTAAATGTCATGGTCCGTGGTCATACCCTAGTGTTTCTCCCTCCCTGTGTTCTGTGTTGCCTGTTATGTCTTGCTCCCTGCATTAGTCTTGTCTGTCTGTTTTCAATTTAGTTATGCACATTTCCTGTTTTATTTTGTATTCTTACCTCTCCTCATGTCAGACACTTTACTTTCTGCCCTTGTGTGTTTCCCGCTTGTTTGATTACCTGCCCCACCCCTATTACTTGCACCTGTCCCTCGTTGTCTCTTCATCTGTCTCCACTCTCCCATTAGCCCTTCACTATATATATCAGTCCTCAGACAACACATCTTATTAATAATATTCCGTCTAGTTCACTCACCGTTAGCATTTTCATCCAGCTAATGCAGCTCTGCTGACAGACAGTGATTGATAAAGCTGGCTAGCAAGCTATCAAAATTTTTTTTAAACAACTTTATTGAAAAGCAAGCTGTCAACATGACGCCTGTCAATCACGTTCTGTCTCGTGTGTGTCACGTCACTGTTTTGGCCGATGCTGGCTCGCACCTACGGAGTGGGAGCACAGGCGCAAGCAACAGGATGCTGACTGCAGTTGACTTAACGGCCACAGGTGTCATAGTTAACAAGCATTTTCTGAATGTTACATACAGCCCTTTTAATAGTCTGGATATAACATGGTGTCAGAGTGAAACTTTTGTCTCCAGCAAGAAGAATGGATTCAATGGGATCCCTGCCAACCTTGAGCCTTGATGGGAACACATCGGAAAACTGGAGATGATGGATTCAGCAATTCAGGCTGTACATGTGTGCAAGCGAGAAAGACAAGAAACCAGAGAAGCTACATTGCTCGCAATTGCTACACTGCGCTGGTGAACAAGCACAGGAGCTGTATAAGCACATTCACTTTTGCAGTCGATGAAATGGACAAGATCAAACCACTTATTAGCAAATTTGAGAACTACTGCACCCTGAGAAAAAACACCACGTATGAAAGACATATTTTCAACAACAGAACACAAAGGCCAGATGAGACGTTGAGACCAATTTTTAACAGATCTCAGGATTCTGTCCAAGAACTGTGAGTATGAACATTTACTGGATGGCATAATAAGATGGCATAACAATAATGGCACAATGAAAGTGCAGTGAGTGGCAACATGTTGCTGCTGCGGTTAATGTGGTTAGTTCAACAGACAGAACAGTACCTGAAATTAAAAAAAAGTGGTCAGATTTAAAGGTGGAGGCAAAAAAAAGAATTGCATCCCACTGTCAGAGCTTGTCTGCTACTGGTGGGGGCAAGGGCACACCCGAGCTGTCACCGCTGGCCTCTATACTTGGGGAAACAAGTGTGTGTGGCATAGTGTCAGAGAAGGGGGGAGACACTGACATGGCTGAGACCACAGAAGAACCCGGTAAAGCACTGTTTTTATCTTTTATGACATGGCTGTGTGAACAATTAAACATGAAGACGTGAAAAAGCACAGTGGGCTAATGTGTTGTGTTTTCCTCTTCCAGAGTTTATGGGAGCGGTAGGTGGTGGGGAGGTTCCCGGCAACAGTGAAACAAACAAGAGTCGTGATGTGTGAAATTTCAACAACATTAAAAGATCTTGTGAAAAAATGAACCTTTGCATTGCTGTTGTTTTACAAACGCCGCATTACATCCTCACGGATCTGTGCTCCCAGTTAAAAGCCTTCCCGCTGGGGAGGGGGCTGTGGGTCAGGGACCTCGTGCTGGGGGGAAGGGAGGCCAGGAGAGAGAGATGAGAGAAGGCCAATCCTCTGTGCCATATTGCGCAAATCAGCACACACCCTGATAATCTGGCAGACTTTTTTTGGGTGGTATAAAAGACTGCCACCTGAGCCATCTAAAGACCGCCATCATCATTTGAGGAGGCCGATGGCACGCTCCACAACTGAGCGCGCACAAGCGTGGGTGTCATTGTAGCGCATTTCCTCTGCACTCCGCAGGTTTGGAAATGGGGTGAGGAGCCAGCGCCTGAGGGGGTAGCCACTGTCACCTGCAGGTTATAACAGAGAGCAATTATACATCAGACTTGAATGGTTAGAATTTCTACAATACGTTTTTTATTAACTTACCAAGAAGCCAGCCATCACGCACAGTGCCTTTCTGTAGTCTGTTCCCTACACTGCTATGTGTCAGGATAAAAGAGTCATGTGTTAAGCCAGGCCATCGTGCCACCACATTTGTCAGGACCAAGTTAGAGTCACATACAACTTGGACATTTATTGAATGCACATTGTTATGTACTTCTAGTAAAACACTGAGAAAGAAACACTGGACAGAGGATAATGTTTTTGTTACTTTACTGTGGGCGCGCAGTTTACAACAACAACAACAACACTGCAATACTTCTTGTCTTTTCTTCTTCTACCCTGTAGTATAACAGCAGTTACATAGAATAAGTGACTCGTGCACAGACAGTTCATTCCTAACCTGGTAGTAAGGCATCATGTCTGCAGGCAGGCCTTTGGATGATGCAGGCCACCCTTCGGTCATGTAGGTGTGCAGCTTGCGTAGCCCCGAGCAGGAAGAGGAGACATCGGTGAAGTCAGACATGGGAACGGCAGGCAGAAGGATGGAGACAGCAGCAACAGTCTCTGGTTCCATGTCTGGGAAGCAGTCCTGGTCATATGGCAGTGGCAAATGGGAAAGGCAGTCTGCAGCCTGGTTCTGAGCACCGGGCCTGTAGACAGTATCATAGTTGAAACAGAGTAGCCTGGCAGACCAGCGTGCTATTCTCATACCAGCTCTACCCATGCCTTTTGTAGCCAGGAGTGTGGTTAAAGCCTGGTGATCAGTTCGTAAGGTGAACTTTGAGTACGTCACCAGAGGAATCTCCTATTAGGGGATGTGTCTAATTCTACAGTGCACATTATTTTCCTCTCTACTGGGACAGCATCTTTCAGAAATAGCACAGTCAGCTCGGGGATAACGATCTCCCTCACCTCACGTTTTTGACCTGAGCAGCTTTCCACATTATTTGCATATTTGTTTGTAGCAAGGCATTTTGTGGAGTTTGCAAGGTGCTTATCTGAGTCACATCTGTAACATTTGCGTGTATGTGCAGACTTTATTTCACCTTGTCTTTGGCTACCTGCGCTGTTGGAACGTTTTTGTTCCCTCTTTGGCAATGTATTCATCTCCCGCACCGCCACTTCACTGTTTGAGTGCGCTGGCATTGCGCCAATTCCATTTGATTGGCTATCTGAATGGCCTTATCCAGGGTCAGTTTATGTTCTAGTAGCAAACGTTCACGTATGCGTCCACTGTAGGCTTTTTCCACGATTTGATCTTGTAGCATATCTTGCTCTGCGTTTCCGAATTCACACAATGCGAGCATGTCACGTAGCGCGGAGATGTATTGTGCAATAGTTTCATCATGTGTCTGCGCTCGTTGGTGAAAATCTCTCAGCAATGACATTTACCATCTGCACAAAATGTACTCGCAGGGCAGCCACAGCGTGAGCGTAGGTGGTACCTGTTTTAGTCAATGTGTAGAAAATCCTCTGTGCTTCGGTTCCGACGCTGTGTAGCAGTACAGCTCGCTTTCGGGTATCAGGCCTCTTGGCTCCTTCCACATCAATCACAAGTGGGAGGCAAAGGAGTAGTACCCACAGCCATCCTAATGTTATCCTTTTGTTATGTACTTGTAGTAAAACACTTAGAAAGAAACACCGGACAAAGGATAACGTTTTTGTTACTTTACTGTGGGCGCGCAGTTTACAACAACAACAACAACACTGCAATACTTCCTGTCTTTTCTTCTTCTACCCCGTTATATAACAGCAGTTACATAGTGCCCCTATAGGCCTGGAACAGGACTAGCTTTCAGAACACAACACACATGCTTTCGATTTACATAAACAAATTAGTTGTCATATGAGCCCTTATAGCAATATGAGTGTAGTCAATTGCGCCAATTACATTTGGGAAACCGGACATTGCTGCAAATTGTCTTTTGATGTTGGCCTGTTCTCGCACAGTGTAAGGGAACATAAAACATAGGCCCACCTGGCGGCTATTTCCTGCTGGTAACAGCCGGTTGCCAGAAACCCCAGAGTGGTTAGTACCTGTATTTGTACCGGAATGGCGCAGTTCCGTCGGGTTGGTCTGTCTAATACTGGACCCAGTTCAGCAGATAGATCTAAGAGCATGGCTCTAGGGAATCTAAATCTTCGTGGTTACTGACCACTCGTTCCCCCCTTATCCTTCCATTCACATAGTCCTCTAGCAGTGCCAGTGCATCCATCGTGCAGCATTACGCACGAGTGTCACCGCAGTATTTATATGTTTACAGCAGTCAGACTGATTGCGTCTCACCTTGCCAAAATGATCGCGACAATCAGTGGTATCCCCCACCCTGGGATATCATTTGAAAATGGAGGTTTGATTGGTGAACACAATTTATTTATCTATTTAAGTTTCATTATGGTGAACTTGGCCTGCATTATGATGAGGACTCATAATGAGGATATGGATTGTAATGATTGTGCAAGAGCTGTCACTGGCTTTATTTCCAGTCTTTGCTAATTTACACAATCCATATGTGCAAGTGGTGAAGATGTGCCCGGTGAGGTGACTGGAGAAGGCAGAGTGTGTGTGGCAGCCACCGTGGTGTCTCCAGTGGCAGCACAGTCGTGTTCACTGCAGCCATTTTACACACAAAAACTATATGAAAACTAAAATCATACTTAGTGATATGCACAGTATTAGAAGATATTACTGAAAACTATTGATGCTCTGTTCTGCAATTCTTTAATGCTATTTGATGTTATCTTGGATTTCTACAACTGATGATGATCATTTCATCAGTTAGCCTAGTTAACATGGTTGAAGTGAAAGGACTCAGTATATTCATGCTTAATATCGGGGAAAGGCAAACCAGACTTTCCTGAATCCTGCCATCTGCCACATCCTGGCATCATCCTGCATACAGTCTGACCCTGTCTTCTGCGTTCTGGGGGTGGGGAATGTGATGGTGAGACAACGCGCTGATGAAATATTGAGCAGAATTTGATTTGAGATTTGAGTTGGCTTATATCTGGTTGGCTATATCTATATCTGGCTTATATACCTGTATACTAATAGGTGCTTATGGAATAGTTCTGGCTCACTAGCACAGATAACACTGCTGGTTTGAATGTTTATGATAAAGCGGATGTATAAGTAACGTGTGATATGAAGTGAAATTAAATGTGTGAGAAGCATCATTATATGTATAGTGATGCTTCTCACATTTACTTTCTACAATTTGGCTTCAGTTCATCACTTCACCATCTGCGTTGCCAATTTCTGTACATAATGTTCGTACACATGGGTCAGAGTTTCCATACAGGTGTGTACATTCTCCCGTCAAGTTTGTTTTTATAGATCCCAACTTTTACATGGGAAGTGGCGTACGCCTCTTTCAGGCCCCTCTTTGCGCATACGGAACGGTTATAAATGAGACCCCAGGTCTAAAGTCAATGGCGCAGTATTTTCCTGCTATTCAATGGGTGCATTATTCAGACAGTAAGATGCGCCTGCATAGGCGGGTTCACAACATGCTTGTTACACACACAGGGATGTGCAGCAGCACTTCGTCAAATGAGTTGGAAACTAATGCCAGCTGTCCCTATGCACTCCCTGTTGCTGTCAAAGTCACTTCTGCGCAGCATTTCTTTGCAACTGGGTCATTCCAGCATCCTGAGTTCTATTGGCGGCATGTCACAATCTACCATAAGTTCGGCCATACACTCAGTTACATCAAGCCTAGCCCCATTACATCTGCCAGCCAAGAAAGGGTTAAGCAGAAGTTTTTGGCGAAATTTGGGTTCCCTGAGGTCCTGGGTGTGATCGATTGCACACACATGCAACTACATGCCCCATCAGAGAACGCTCTCATATATGTGAACCGTAAGGGAACCCATTCCATCAATATCCAGGTGATTTGCAATGCAATATGTAAGGTTACACATGTATTCGCAAATTATCCTGGATCAAGCCATCACTCCTTTATACTGGCCAATTCTGTCATTCCCGCAGTGTTCCAGGGATATCCCCTCCCTGAGGGGTGGCTGTTAGGGGACAATGGCTATCCATTAAAGACATGGCTAATTACACCATATATCATGCCAACAATAGTGATATTTCGTTCAATCGGAAACACACGAAAGCACATGCTGTAGTAGAAAGAACATTTGGATTGCTGAAAATGTAATTCAGATGTTTGGATAGGTCAGGTAGAACATGACAATACAGTCCCCAGAAGGTCGGAGCATTCTTTGTGGCATGTTGTGTGTTGCATAACATTGCCATGCATCATGGATATGAAGGTATTATTGGAGCAAAACAACTGAGCACCTGTGACAGTGGAATTTGTAGTTGTAGAAAATAGTCACATATGTATATCAGTAAATTTGAAGTCAGGGAAAAATGCTTCAGGAGTTGCAAACTTGTAGAATTTTTTTTCTCCCACAAACACAACAGTTACACCTTCTCAAATTCTTCATTGCACGTGCACAAATCCTATTATACAAATCACAAATTAAGAAACTCACATGCTCACATTTTTGCGACAGTTGCTGCAGTAAATATGGTGCAAAACANGCAAAACACATTCACACACCTGTATCAAAAAATGTGAAGTCATGCAATGAGAGTTGCACACCTGTAGAATATTTTCTCACAAATAAATACATTTTTTTTCTTGGATATTTTTCTAGTACAAACACAAGTCAATAACTACAACTGCTTGAGTCTCAAATGCTGTTTTTTCGCTCACAAATGAAGTTCCACATGCTCTGACTTTTGCACCAAATATCTCAGTGAAATGTGGAGCAAAAGTGATTTGTCTACCTGTAGAGCCAAGTCCCGCCCTACTGTGCTATGATTGGCTAGTACTCGTCACTTCGAGGGCAAAAAGGTACATAAGTGTTCCCAAGCAGTAAAAGGTACATATATGTACTGTTTCTTCTAAATGTTAAGGTACAATATCAGGAGACTGTGTGTGTGTTAGGCCAAATACCTAACAAGTTAGGTAAAATAGGTAAAAAGTTAGGTAAAATATTCATTTTACTTTTAGAAGGTTTTACTGTTTCCTTATTTGTTTAAGGTAGATTTTAACTTGTAGGCTATGGTTGAGTAGCCTTGAAATAAAAGAAATAAAAAAAGTGGAAGGTGCTGAATCCTGAGTACAGATGTATGACCGATTCACACAGAATTAAGTATTGGACCAGTTTTTCATGAACAAATTCTGGCAATAAAATGGTATTTTTTAAGACAAACAAATCAGGAGAAAGTGAGTTTGTTCACACCTAAGGGTACAAATAAGTACCAAATGTCAAGGGTACAGTAGCTGTACCTTAGGAGGGTACTGCCCCAGTGACAAGCCGTTGTACACCTAAAGGTACAAATTTAGCACATTATTTCTGACAGTCTATTGTTTTGAGTGTGGCTGGTGAGTGTACACACGCAGACCCTCAATTGTGGAACCGCATGCCTGTCCGCAAGTCTGCAGCTGTACGCAGACGCGGAAAGTATGTCCAAGGCAACACACACGGAGCTCAGAGGAGTAGAGGAGAGACAGAGAGTTGATGACGGCTGCACTCATTGAGTTGCTGCATGAAAGCTTCGCGAGTAAAAACACCAGTGTGACAACTGACATAATACAAATGATCGGGCTTAGGTTTGTGCTCAATATAGCTGACCGATCAGTTAAAAAATACCTTTATCGGCCCCGATACAGAGTCTTTGAGATCTGATCGGGATATCACTACAAATTACATCTTATTTTTTTCTGCCCAGCAAAATACAAATTACAAAGTACTCAAAAGTAATTAAATACGTATTTTAATAGAATTAATTGAAAAACTACCCATCTCTGACTGGTGGTCTTCTTCCTCCCCGGGTTCACAGGTGGGGAGAACCACAGCAGGCTGGCCACGGAATGGTCCAGGGACAGTAGGGGGGTGTCTGTGTGTGATGGATTGGGTGGATGGGAGAGATCGGGTGGTCGGAGGAGGAGGTGTTGCAGGAACAGGGCGCTCAACTAATTCAGCAAGCCATCCGAGGGGCCACAGCAACTTCTCAGTGCGGCTCAGGCAGCTGTTCACGCGGCAAACACTCTGATTCCATCCAATTACCTCTCCAGCATGTGGAATCCGGCCTGCTGGATTTCCACGAATGGGTGGTCCTCCGGCCGGATGATGTTCCGTCGTGATCTGGTTCGACTCGTCTCTCCTCTTGACCTCGATGACGTTTCTTCTATCCTCTCTTCTAGCTCCACAACTACCCCCTGCTCCTGCCGGCTGGGTCTGGCGGCGGCCTCTGTTTGTTCTGTGGGAGAAATACACAGTAATTGCATTGATCCATCAGGCATTTTGTTGTTTGTTTCACTGAATAAAAGTTATTTGTTTCACTGTATAAAAGGTCTGCTGTTCTGAAATCTCAGTATACAAATTACATTCTATAAGACAGTACATTTATATATTATATTGTTGTCATTGCATTACCTTGAATGCCCACCTCTAGTCCCCCAAGTCCCTCAATGCTCTTTGCACAGATGGTAGAGGCAGCAATGTCTTCAGTTGAAGTCAGATCCTCAGTAGTAGGTGGGCCTCCTCCCGTTTCCACTTGATGTTTTTGGTGAGCGGCAAGCTTTTGTTTTCCCCATCTCCTGACATAATTATACCGCTTTTGGCATTGTGCAGCCTTTCTGGCGATGCCAGAAGATGAGGACGCGCTCACCACTACCTCCTGCCATGCCTGCTTACCTCGGGGAGCTTTGGTGGATTCCTGCTGGTCCCGTAGATGGTCTGTTTGTGTGCTTTCACTTCATGCACGAGCAGATCCATTTCCTCAGCAGAAAACCATTCGCTTCTCCAACATGTTGAATCCGCCATTTAAATAACAATGGGGAATGGGAGATGACACTGATTGGTTTAATTCTTGTTACGCCCAAAATACACTTAGAGCGCCTTGCGCCTTACTTTGCATCTTACTTTACGTTTGGTCTGTGTTCTCCCCTCTCCCTGTGCCAGTTCGTCTTTGTCCTTTGTGTCAAACGTTCCAGCATTCTCCTCGTGTCTGTATCTATGTTTTTTGGGGTTTTGACTTACCTTTTCCTGACGTCGCCTTTTGCCTGCTCCCTGACGGATTTGTTTGCTTGGTCTGACTACTCACCTGTGTACCGAACCTTGCCTACAACAAGTAAAGACTGTGTTTTTTACTCCACAACCCTCGTGCTTTTGAGTCCTTCTCCTTGTGTTACCAGTCGTTACACATGGAGAAGAGCCGCGCATCTACCGTACACGCTGTTACCAGAATATGCAAGCTGCGTTCGTGCCTGTGCAGAGAGGCAGAGAGAGGAGTGCTACAGTAAGGAAATGTGGACAAATGTGACAACGTATTGACAGCACATATGAACAGGAAAACATGATTGTACTGTGGTCAAACGCATGCAAGAAGAAGATGCTCTACATATGGAAAAACATGCACAAACTGCATGAAAACAAATCACTTCCCAATGGTATGCAAAAACAAAAAAGGAAATACTTTAAGATTCAAAATAGACACAGCAGCACAAGCAAATGCAATTCCCAAATGATTGGCCAGGAAGATAAAAAAGTCCTACCCATTCCACATCAGAAATTCAAAGAGACGTTTCTCTGGTTATGGAGGAAACAAGCTACCCATAGCAGACAAGCGCAGTCTACCGTGCACACTGAAAGGAAAGACGCATCTGTGTGAATTCTCAATTGTGGACCTACCAGCTGCAGAGCCTGTACTTGTAGCCCTAAGGTTATAATCTGGAAGATTTTCATTTAAATAAACGTCTGTGAAGTCACTATCTGTCGCCGAATGATGCAGCACAATGGTGACTGAGCCTATGGCCCACTGATGAAAGCCCTTGCATTTGCAGTATTACGACCCGGGTGTTGGTGGCGACACCAACCCGGAGAAATCACAAGTGGCGCACTGTTAGGCTTTTAACAAGGCTTTTAACACAACAGACTCGCTCCTCAACTCACCTGTGTGTGAAGCAGTGCACTGTTTTTTCCGGTCTCTGCTAGCGTTGTGAGTAAACGATGACTACAGACAATGAAACTTGGGAAGTGAGGTCCAAAAACATACCTGTAATTACCGCTTATCGCCATAGATGCCGCAAAAGACAACGAAATGCAAATCTTCAAGATTATAACTTTAAGGACTGTGTAAAACTGAATCTAGTGAAACTGACAGCAGCCGTGCCATTCTGGAGGAGTATCGGGATGTATTCAAAGGCCTAGGATACCTGAAAGATACAATACCATATACAAATCAAACTTCAAGTTCAAGTTTATTTGTCACATATAATCATACAGGGTATAATCATAGTGAATGTATGTCCATTAGCTCCTCCAATTGTGCAATAAAAATAAGTGTAAATTAGTAATAATTGTTTAATAATTATTGATTGATTGATTGATTGAAAAGCCATAATTGACATGTCTGTGCGTCAGCTATTATGTTTCTTCAAATTGATTCATATCATTGTGGATGGCTACAAGATTAAAAATGCCCATTCTGTTTGCAACACAGGACTTTGATTTCACTAACTAGTTGTTTCATTTACTACACATTATTGAAAAGTGATCGCTATATTCTGTAGTCACCCCCACCGAGTCAGTGCAAAGCAGGCAGTGGGCTGACAGCTGACCGTTCCCGGCTATCACTCAGGGAAACTCTTGCATTGAGGAGGAGGAGGAGGAGGAGCTCCTCCTCCTCCGTGGTACACGCCCTCGATATCACTCTGTTTTCGGACCACACCGTCCTGGATTTCATTCAAACCTACACATCAAAATGAAGCTTAGAACCTGCTGTTTTTAGCTGTATATTTTAATTTCCTTCATTTAAAAAACCCAGCCGAAATATTGAAAAGGACGACGGTTTACCTTGTATTTCAGTCAGTATTCATCCGTGATGATGTAACATGCTGTATGTATCAGCCATAGGTTTCATGGAATTTTGACTTAGTCACTAACACCCTACCAAGTATTTCATGGTTATTTAAACAGACAGCAACAAGTTCAAGGGACAGCAACAAGTGATCATGAAGCTAGGATTGGACTCTGCAGCACCTCCAGCAAAAAACATCTCAAAACAACCAGTGCTATCTGGAAGCACTTTACAGTCAGCCCAACTGATACAACTAAAGTCATCTGCAAATTGTGCAATGAGCAGAGGCCGGGATGTGAAACACCTATCAACCAGGGGCATGTCCAGGAGGTGGCCTGGGGTGCCACCCCACTATCCCAAATTATGATTGGTTATCTGCCCAGCCAGAGGCGGGACCTTTGTTATAACTAACTGTTTGACTAGTAAAGCAGACTTTCATTAATCTGTTATGGAACCATATCGGGGACTTTATTCAAATGATAATGTTAACTTGAAAATGTTATTCTATGGGCGTTCTATGACTATATTAAAATGAAAATGGAAAGTCTTTTTGACATTTCATGAAATGAAACTGTTAGAAAATTGCATTTTAATTTTAATCAGTAATTACAGGTGTGTTTTTGGACCTCACTTAAGTTTCAGTTTCAGTTTCCTCGTCTGTAGTCATCGACCTTTTCTGTTTGTTCAGCCATAATAACTGTTTACTCACAACGCTAGCAGAGACCGGAAAAAACAGTACGCAGCTTCACACACAGGTGGGTTGAAGAGCGAGTCTGTTGCATTAAAAGCCTAACTGTGCGCTGCTTGTGATTTTTCCGGGAAAGTCGCTACTGACACCCAAGTGGTAATACTGCAAATGCTGCAGGCTTTCATCAGTGGGCCATAGGCTCAATCACCATCGTGTTGCATCATTCAGTGATAGATAGTGACTTAGCAAACATTTATTTAAATGAAAATCTTCGAGATTATATCTTTAAATAATGTTTGCATAAATGGAAAATCAGGTTACATTGTTTATATTGCATTTTAATTTTCATATATGAATTAACACTTGAATATTGTCCACTGTAGAGCGGGGTACGACTTTGAAAATGAAATGTCAAACAGCTTTTCCATTTTCATTTTAATATGGTCATAGAACGCCCATATGAGTATGTGAAAATTAAAATGCAAATTGGATTATTGCATTTTCATTTTCATTTTTACTCAAATAACACATACATATGTTGAAAATGATAATGCTATTGTGGAATGGAAAGTCCCTGATGTGGTTCCGTGCTATAACTTCTACCTTTACGAAGTTTATAATGTTCAGTTTTTGTTGGCTTTGTCTGAAATGTGTAAATTCAATTATATGTTTTAGCATTGAGGTCACAGTTAAAGGTGGTGCTGTACTGGACTACATTATACTGAAAGGTGTTTCTAATAAAGTGGTCACTGAGTGTGTATATATATGTATATATATATATATGTTTATATATATATACACATACATACATATACATATACACACACACACACGCATATATATATATATATATACATACTGTATATTCATGGGGTGATTTTATGTGACACTTGTCATAAAAACAGGTTGTACATGAGTGCCAAGTTATAATCTCGAAGATTTTCGTTTTGTTGTTTTTCGCGGCACCTATGGTGATAAGCGGTAATTGCAGGTGTGTTTTTGGACCTCACTTCCCAAGTTTCACTATCTGTAGTCACCAGTCTTTTCTTTGTTTGTTCGGCCATAGTAACCGTTTACTCACAACGCTAGCAGAGACCAGAAAAAACATTACGTTGCTTCACACACAGGTGAGTTGAAGAACGAGTCCGTTGCGTTAATTGTTGATTTTTCTGGGAAAGTCGCCACCGACATCCGGGTCGTAATACTGCAAATGCAAGGGCTTTCATCAGTGGGTCATAGGCTCAGTCACCATTGTGTTACCTCATTCGGCAACAGATAGTGACTTAACTGACATTTATTTAAATAAAAATCTTTGAGATTATATCTTTAAGCCTGGGTTAACAAAGTCTATCAGTTATTGTGGATATCATGTGTGCAAGGATATCCGGTTTATTCATAAGAGGTGTTTGGTATCTGTCATCATCTGAGGAGGCCAAGCTTTTAAACATGGGAGCATTAGACATGTGGTAAACTTCATTAATTCATTAGAAAGAAATTAAGGACAGGACAGATTTATTGTGGGGGGTGTAAGGTGTCGCCCTATTGTCATCGGACACTGCCGCCCCTTTGACAGAAGATTATAAAACAAGAGGAAAGCTCACTATATTGTTGCTTCTTCTTTCTTTTTCAGATGTTCTTTTTGCCTGCCTCTTCCTGTTTGGTTCCAGTTCTCTTTTCGTCTGTGAGCGTCTGAGGGCTAGCAGCGCAGAAACCCTGTCCTGAAATCAGCTGATGTCCTGAACTGCACAGAATGTGCTGAAAGCCAGCATCCAGCCTTTGGCAGGGAGGAATGTTCTGAGAGAAACCTGCTCCAGTCTGGCTGCTCAATGCCTGTGTTTCTAACATAACAAAAGTTAGAAAGTCAGAACTGTGACAAACTCTGGCAAATGCCACTGTACTATAAGAATGTCACATACTTCATGCATTGGAACTGAATATTTGCATTTTATGTAAATTGTGTACAGCAAAATCATCTAATATAAACAATATTCCTGGGTCTACTGAGCTGGCAAGCCTGGTGCTGTTGTTTTTTTTCTTCATCTGTGCTTTGCCCAGATTTTTCTTCAGTTCAGATTTCCCTCTGGCTTTTTACTTCTCGGGTATCACTCCCTGTCCAGCACCACTCCTGCAAGACAAACAGCACCACCCAGCATCGCCCAAGAGCTATCAGCCTAACCTGATACACACTGATAACAGCTCATACACCTACCCATCAGGCTTATCTCTCTCGCATGCCAAATTCAACCATACCTGTGTCTTCTGTGTACTCTGGACAGATAATCATCTGTAGGTTTCAAAAAGTTGGGTTGGTGGGGTGTATTACAAACACGTTTTCTTCTTATCATTTATGTGTTTCAGAACAAACTTATTGTTGCAGTTGAAAAACATAAAACACACTTTCTTTCATGAAGCAAACCAGTATTTGATTTGAAGGTGTTGGCAGTTTCAGCATCTAGATGTGTCGCAGCACGATGTCACACCTCCTTAACAACTGAATCCATGTGCTGTACGGAAACTGTTGCTCATACAGCAACAGCAACATGGGGCAAAGGGACAACTCCCGTCCATGTGGTAGAACCAAATATTAATTTCCAGTGGTGGGCAGTAACTAAGTACATTTACTCAAGTATTGTACTCAAGAACAAGTTTTGAAGTACTTGTACTTCACTTGAGCGTTTCCACTACATGTTAATTTATACTTTTACTCCACCAATTTATCTGACAGCTGGCATTACTTGTTACTTTGAAGGACTACTGCGGTTTTACATACAAAGTTGATCAGGTTATAAAATATGACTTAGTAACTGCTAGCTAACGATCACCTGCTAAAGTTAAAGTTACATCTCCTCTAAGCGTTCCTACTCCACATACAATTCCTGAAAAGAAGTCTGCAGGTGCCTCTGCGACTACTTCACTCAGAGCAGCTGTGATTCACAGCTGTCAATCATGATGTCACACCCTTGTTTTATAGCATCAAATAACTAATTAAAACCAAACTTATCAGAAAAATGAACATTTGAATATACAGACGGGTAACAAATTAAAGGAAAAACCAACATAAAGTGTCTCAGTAAGGTGTTGGGCCACCACGTGCCGCCAGAACAGCTTCCGTGGACCTTGGCATTGATTCTACAAGTCTCTGGAACTCTACTGGAAAAACAGGACGCAATGTTCTATAAATAATGTGTCAAATTAGAAAGAAGTAACCATGGATGTTCTTGCGTTATTGGAAGACATTGAAAACTGTGCTTTTGGAAGGGAGAGAGTTTTCAGAGACCCGAATGACTTTTTTGCGCATGATGATCCATGGCTTATAAGTCGCTATCATCTCCCAAGAAATGTTCTGTTAGATTCGTGCACAGGCTTGGCCCCTAATCTGGAAAGGAAGACACGGTGTAATCATGCAATATCCGTATCTGTCCAAGTTATGTCCTCTTTGGGATTCCTCGCTACTGGGACATTCCAGACGGAAATGAGTGACAGGTCGGGTATATCACAGCCATCATTCAGCCGTATCATGCCACAAGTGATCGAGGCGATTCTACACACTAAGGCAGATGCCGTCAATTTTAAGTTAATTTGAGATTTATAGATCACAGGCGCGTAAGTTACAAATGGATGTCATAGAACCTGCATAAGCAAGGTTTCTTATGCTCAGTATCTTTTTATGAATTGAACGTAAACACACTGTCGGAAATTATCTTAAGACTAAGTTCAAGTATAAATCTAAGTACATTTTTATAAATGAGACCCCAGGGCATGACGGGAAATGCCTGGCTGTCACCTGATCAAAGAGCTGGCTCGTAGTTTTGACCACAAACACCACGTTTTGTAGAAAATCCTAATTTTCTGTGCAGACTAATTGTAATATTTAACGCTAGATTGTAGGCTATTAGTCTCCTGTTGTGCAATGAAGGTTTAATCTGTTAACAAACATATCTTATGGTTAATAATAATAATAATAATAATGATAATAATAATAGTGATAATAGTTATTTATATAGCACTTATCAAACGAGCAGTTACAAAGTACTTTACATGGCAGACATTAAAAGAACAAAGGATAGAATACAATGCCAGATACAAACACATTTCCACATATACTGTATATAATTACAAACAAATATAAATAAATCAAAAAATAAAGATTATAAGAAAGCCTGTAGCGATCTGCGATCTGGTAGGGATATTACCACGAATTATTCTTTTACCGGCTCATCACACACACACCCATCCCTGTCACAGACCATGGATGTATTACATTCATGTCACAGACACACCTCCACGCGTAAACCAATCCATTCATTCATCTTCTTATTAAATGGCGTTGACGCCGAAGTCCAAGATGGCGCCGTGCTACAAGGAAGCGGTGAGTCCGTCCTTTCGGAGCAGTAAGTTGGCTGTTTGGCGTCCGTCTTCTTTGTTTTCTGGGTTATAGTCCGCATGTACATAAATTTGTTTTGTTTTCTTGTTGGAATCTCCAGACAATAACTTCCTGGGAGTCTTCAGCCTTGCCTTGGAGTTGCGGCAGCTGCTGTACACTGCCATCGTACAACAAAAGATACAATGATTGTGACCATGATGATTTTCCAGAGTTGTACAATCTTGTCTCACAGATTTTTAAACTGCTGTGCAGTGTTTGATTATGGATCTCTTTCTCAAACTGGGCTTCCTGAATTGAATTTGTCATTCACAGGTACCTGAAGCAATATGCCCCCACTAACGCAGCCCCTTGCAATCTTTTAATGCAGGGCTGTTTTCGGGTCACTTATGGTCTTGTGGTGAAGCTCCTCACTGAGGAAAGGAAGTGGCTGGTGACACTCTTCTACCACTTGTTTTAACCACTGTTTTCACTCAGGGTTAATTTGTTTTACTCGGAACCAAACAATGGTTTGACGTGCACAGGGAACATGGAGAACAATGTGCAGGCAGCAGGAACCATGGGATCCTTTAACTAATGGGAGCACAAACACACACAGTAAAAAACAAGCACCCATCTTCCACTACCCTCCAGGTAAAAATACTGTGTTGAATCAAGTTGGGCTTAACTGCTATTTTAATGAACACATCAGTGAGACAATTTCTCTCTCGTTAATTTCTAACAACACAAGAATGCCACTGATGCTGTTATCATGACATGTTCACAGAGAGTACAAATTGTGTTCTGACTACATGCCAATGGGTTAACTGGAACCCATATCAATTGGATACCCCAAATCTATCTTTGGAGTTTCAAACACTCATTCTCTGTAGACTTGAAAGGTGGCTGTAAAAGCCTTTAAAGACACATTAAAGACACACAGACATGTTCCTTCATTACCATGAACACACACACTCTAGTTTATTTTGATTCAGTCCTACATACACTGTCCTGCTGCCCAAAATACTCGCTAGAGCACCAAATGTGATTTAATCTGACTCTTGCACTGTGTTACTCACTTTTTGATGGAAAGGGGGAACTCTAAGAAGGTTGGAGGTTGTTATGAGGGGTATCATAATATTGATGTCCTGCAACAGCTGCCATAGTGGAAGGCAGAAAACAAGCTATTTTCAGTCCTGCTGGCATAAAGATGTATTACAGTAACACTAACTGCTGTAGTAGCTAGTTGCATGTGAGATAATCTTATCAAAGAAAATTCCACTATGCCAGATACGTAATGTGTAATAAAAAAAACTGAACAAAGAGAAGAGGTACAAGACCCAAAGTTAAATTTCATCATGTTCTTTCAAATCAATCAAAGCTTGCTGTCTGGATTATCTTCTGGGGCTATGTTTTATCGAGTGAGGGAAATGCTATGTTTATTAACCGCACTGCAGGAGGTGCTCGGGTTGGATGGCGAGCATACAAAACAGAGGACTTTGTGACTGGAAACAAGGCTTCACATCTTGAATCCCACATGTGGTTAGGTTTAGGCAACAACAGCACTTTAAGGTTAGGGAAAGATCATGGTTTTGGTTCATAATTAATGAAGTAAACAAGCTGTGTCTTGTGCTTATATCTTTCCCTAACGTTAACCAAGTGCTGCCAGTGCCCACAAGTGGATATTGTGGAAAAAACATGTTGTGGTGTCTATTGCTACTCGAAGCCACTGAGTGATTGCTAGACTGGGTAAAAGTTTGGACGCGTGTACTTTAAGACAGATGACTTCCGTAGCTTGCAAGACATTTATTTTAGGACCTAATGCAACAAACAATGTGTGCATGGCTACACGATCAAAAACTGTGTGCTCCTCCCATTCCCAATCACTTACACCTGCCCTGGTGAACTCACTTGTATGCCTTCCTGCACCCATCAACACCCAGTGTTCAAAAAGAGAATTACAACAAATAATCCATACATGTGTAATGACTGCAACACATGTTGTCAGTGTACATTCTACTGATACATTCAATATCAACATTTTGTGCCTTGCCAGATACGTTAATTAATGTTTCCTTGTGTGGGGAAGCCTGATCAGAGTGGCTAGTAAGTAGGAGGCAGACGAGAGAAACTTTGTCCAAATGTAACAAAAAGTGTTTTATTTACAAAAAGAAGTGCCACCATGCCACACTTGTATGCAAAAAAACATATGTACAAACTTTAAAAAAAACTGAACAAAACTCAACGCATAACAAGGCAATTTAAATGAACTTAGCCTCACGTGCACTCAACTAAACACTGATGTCCCTTCCCCTTAAAAGCATCTGCTTATATAGACCGCTCCATCAGCAGGAGTCATCTAGGCTGTACCATTTCGCAGGTAACTCCACTACCTCTCCTGAAACAGGTAAGTGACAAAGTTATTAATTCTCACTCAAATCCAAGAACAAACACTTCCACAAAGTGCTCACACTTCCCCATATCGCCTACATTTGTAACCATACATCCACGGATTACAAATAAACAACGCAATTACTTTAACAAATTTACTTCCCCCCCTCATACTTGGTCTTACCTAGTGACATCACTGATGATGTCACCCAGTGTATAAATACAGGAAGTGATTGGATGCATCCTCGGTTTGTCTCTGGGCTGCATGGTGGATATGGTAAGTAGCAACAAAGAAAATGATTAACTTATGGAACATAGAACTGAACCAATAAACAATAACGGAACTTAACAATACTGTTCTGTGTTTTACTTTAAACCGAAATGTTGATAGTATGTGAACTGTAACCGAACACAGTGCAAAACACAAACAAACCCGGGATAGTATGTGCCTGCAAGTCAGTGATGGAACTATGGCTAAAGCAAACAATTAACAAGCACGGTTAAATTAGTAAGACATATGGTAATGATGATAAAAATGGGGACAAATGGCATGTTCCCACCCACTTTCTCACACCTTGTCATGTTGATAACAAATATAAATTAACAAAAACAACGTAACACACACTATTTGTTGTTGCACATTAGTAGTATAAACGTAATCAGTAGGAGTCAGGGTTGTATGCTCAAATGAAACCTGACAGCCGGGACTCAGTGTGTGGGATGAACTTATATCAAAATGGACAAAAGTGTGGACATCAGTAGCCTCTCGTTACATTTATAATTTCATTTTTTGTTCTGTTCTTGTTCCTCAGCTCCTCACTCCATGGAACCTTGTGGTCAGTAATCTCGGTGTAGGTTTTTCTCTGGTCTGACCCCAGTGGTAGAATGAACCCAGCACTGAAGTCAGGTAAGCAGAATCACATGGACATCTTCCACCACAGGCAGACTGCTTTTCAGACTGCTATATCAGTCCAAACCCTGTTCTCAACTCTCACTAGGTGACTCTTGGGTCCAAATCCATCAATTAGATGGGCACCACAGCTGACACTTACACCTTTTCCAATACAGTGTGACAAATGTGTTTTAAATCAATATACAGTATATATGTTATCTGGCCTGGCTTCATGTCTCCGCCCCCTGACCAGGGTTGAATGCGGGTCTCACACTGCTCTGTTTCAATATGAATTTATTTATAACTACTGGATCATACAGGATTAAAATCTGTAATTGGAAATGCTTGTATTGTCTTGTGTTCGGGTGTTGCTAATGCGATTTAATGTGCATACATATAGAAACAGTGCAGACTGCAGGACTACACAAAGCTGGCCGCCTGTATGTCAGGGATCCAATCACAAGAAAATGGACAGAATATGCATTCGTTCTCTCACAACCAAATTTTGCTAAATCAAAATGAATGCCATGCATTTTTACATTTTCTTCACCACCATATGCATCCTCTTAATGTCTGTTAAAAAACATGCTTTTCACAAAAATATAAAGAATAAGACTTTAATAATCTTTTTTCTTATTTCACCCATGATACATTACAAGATGGGGGGTGGCGGTGGAATCATGTTTCTGTAAAAGTGGGGGTGTCACAACACCCGTAACACCCATAGGTGCAACACGCCTGGTATGTGGTCTCATTGCAGCTGCTTAACCAAGTATAATCTTTTCCTCCTCTGACCAATTTGGTTTTCTTGTCGTCTTTTCTTCTGCCATTTTTTTTTAATCTATTGGCCAACTTTATGAGACGGGTTGAAGCAAACAAATGGTTTCCAAGGAAACTATAGAATTTTACCACTGTAAAATCTGTTTCAATACAGTAAATGCAAATAAACGTTTTTCCTTAACTAAGAAAACCTTTTCAGGGATTCTGTGCAACACCCTTAAGTAAGTCCCTCAGCTAAGGAGAAATTAAGCCTTAAGTGTCATACTTAAGGAAAAAACTTAAGGTGCTTTGTGCAACCGGCCCCTGATCTTTATATCAAGCCCCCATGCTGTCTTTTTGAATGTGCGTAATTTTAGTTCAGTTGTGTGATAAGCTGTTGAATGTAGGAAGTTTGTGATGTCATGGACAACTTATTGATTTTAATTATATGTTGGTGGTTTTGCTGGCAATGATATTGACTTCTGACCTTATGTAGAATTCATATGTGGAAAAGTTTGAGTAACGCTGTTCTAGAGTGTAGATTGTTGCCCTTAATTCAATTTAAGAACGAAATGAGAAAGCAATTCCGTAAAAATTACACCACTTAGTACACACCATTTGCCCTGTTGAATCTCCAATGAAAATATTAGCACTGACCACTTCATACATACCTCTGGGGTGTACTGTAATGGTGATGCATATAAGCAATTGCGGACTGGGTGAATAGTGATGATCAGGGATTAATCTATGACAGCATCTGTGTGCTGTGGTTTGAATGGGTCAAACGTGTAGAGTGCAGATCCATTGCATGTTAATACAGGGTTTGTATGTGCAAGATACCAAAAACACCAAAGAGACAAGATGGGCAACAGATGGAATGGGCTTAGTTCAGTTTTCATTGTTGTTCAAATGACACATTGGATTTTTAAATGCATTTACTGTATGAGCTAAATCTTCCATTAGAATCTACCATATCTCACACCAGAATTTAATTCACACAAGTAGTTTATATATGTGACTCAGTGGGATTCTATTACTGCTCCACATTGTGTTTTAATTGGCTAAATGTATTTGTACCTCTAAGTTCTGTTTACAGTACATAATAACAAATAACTGTCAAGTAATAGAGTATGTGCCATTTAAAAAAAAAAAGCTACTGTAGCTCATGGCACATTTGTAATCAGTTTATAAAACAACATGAAACTCGTACATAAAAGTATGGCCTATATGTGTGGTAACTATTCTTGGATTGTCCATTACTAAGCCAACAGACTAGTCATATTCCTGAACAACTGATTTGATCATAAAAGATATGTCTAGATATAAACTGGAGTTTCCACTGAACTTTTCTTTATGAACACACGTTTTAGGCATATAGCTTTATTTTCATCTTATCAAATATTTGTTGTGTAACCCTGCTTTGATAAAAAAAAAAAAATACATTCATATTTCTCCAAAATAATCCAGGTCAAACCACAGGTGCTGGTTTATTGTGATTAGGCCCAAACCACCAAAGTCTTCAGCACAGTTATCACTGTTGGTTAAAGGAGGTGAACGCTGTCCAAACACACTTTGATCCAATGTTGTCACATCTAAGGTTGACTCAGAAAATCTCAATATTGTGCAACTTTTTCCACATTACATACAAGTCACAGCCAAAGCTACCATTGAAGACACTGAGGTTATGTTCTCTTGGTTTTTTCAGTCCCCCTCTGCTACTTAGAAATATGACAATGGGCTAATTAAAAAAAACTAGATCAACAATGAAAATTTCTTAAAACTACATTAATTGTCTTGTCATTCAGTACAATTTGTCGCAAGATCAGCTTCCACTTAACTTTTTTTTTTTTTTTCCTTCATTTCAGACCCTGTTATTTTTCTCCTGGTCAGCAGTAGTCCTCACTCCTTCTCACCGTTCCCCAATCATTCTCCACACACCTGCCCCTCATCATGTAATCAGCTCCCTAGAATACATATCCACTTACTTGTCCCCTTTGCCATCCCCTCACACAATTTATGGGTTATCTGAAAACAGGACTGAAAACCTGTTTTCTGGTCTTATCAAACTGTACAGCTCTTTTATTTAAATTACAGTAATATTGTACATATTTTCCAATAATATTTATAATATCTTTTCGTATTTGTCACTTATTTTATATTTATGCTTCTTGACTTCCAGTACTTGCTTTATCTCTCTTTATATTTTCTACTTACTATGCTTATTGTTATGCACCAACATACCAAGGCAAATTCCATGCATGTGAAAACCTACTTGGCAATAAACCTGATTCGGAACCTCCCTATTGGACCATTCCACACAAACAAGTGTTTTATCTTATCTTTTATCCATAGTTTTGCAGAATTGTCAGATATCAACATTCTTGTCAGGTGATAGGATTGGGTCACAGAGTGTAGAGAGGGACCTCTGGTGAACAAGCAATGGAATAAGCAGGGTATAATGGAGCTTCACAGAACTTTCTATCACTAATACACAGTTAAGCACCTTAACTTCTCAAACTGTTCAGTTGAAAAAGCTTGCTGATGTATCTGCTAAAAACAACTAGTCACAATGCTCTATTAGAGTTATCCCAAATAAAATCTGAGATCCAATAAGATTGCCGATATAAGCAACTGATGAGTTTTCTTCACATGGTGTCTGGGGTCACCGTAAGGGACAGGGTGAAGAGCTTGGACATCTGTAAGGACGAGTGAGTGAGTGAGTGAGATCAAACTCTAAATCTATTGAACAAGGTTGGTGAAAGGTTTTTTGTTTCATGGTGACAAACTGGTAATAACGTCCGTGCTGATCAGGATGTGGGTGTGTTATGAACATTATGCCTACTCTCCCCATTATCTGGAGAGCCTCTGGACACAATACTATATAAGAAATAAATAATATAATAATAAAAACTCATTGTTGAGCTACAACATAATGTGTTACTATGTAGGATAATATGAATAAAATCACAAGGTACTAAAAAATGATGTCAGAGAAATATAGGAATATTTTGAATATCATAGTGACATTAGAATTTACATAAAGGAATCCAAGTATGTTAAGCTCACTGTAAATCACTAAACATACCAGTGTGTGAATTAATGCTTCCATTTTTTAATATTTCAGTACTACCAGAAATGGTTTCTCACTTGTACACTGCTTTCAATTTTCATGCAGTTGACAGCATGATAGATCAAGTGTTTCTCCTCAGATTTGTGTCAGTGGAGGTAAATATTAGTTTGTCTGGAGGTTGATGGATGATATTTCACAAATAAAGTTTTGTTAAACTATGATGAGGTTTATGATATCAGTAGCTGATATGGCTGGCAGAGGAAAAACCCACACAGCTCATTTTGTTTAATTATACCCACCTTTTCAGTGTTGTTACTGACGGCTTTGCACATATTGCTGTAAAACTAGAGGTCTACAGTCTCACCAGTCAGACATGCAGTTTCAGATACTTCAAATTGAATTTGACCTTACTAAAACATTTTTGTTTCAGAAAGAAAGGATAAATCAGCCATGTATCTCACCAGGAAACATGCATATACGTGTACCATACATTTGAGACATTATTATAAGCTACTGTTGTGGGTGTGATTTACAGAACCTCCTATAAAACAACAGGATTCAAACAGCATGACTGAAAACAATTGCTGATTAGTATTGCTGTGTAGATGGTGGTTACACCCATGGCTGTGCAGCATACAGCAGACCCACTTCAGCCAGCCACATAATCTCATTTGGGTGGACAGTAAAACAATACTAATGGATCTGTAATGAACTGAGGTGAATTTAAGTAATCTCTGCCTTCCATTCATGTTGAGTCACTGTTGAGTCTTGCTATTGTTAAAGATGACTGCTGGTGATAAGAAAACAAAAGACAAAAGTGTTAATCACTCTGAGATCTGAACACACCTTGAATAGTTCTAAGCTTTTATCGTTTGAGTCAAAATATGATAAAGCAAAGCAAATAAAAACATTCAGGAGAGTATTTAGTGAAGTCTTTATTTATCTTAAGCCTTATATTATATAAATCCATAATTGGTCATAATGGTGGTCTATTATTCCCACAGGTCTAAATCAGATTTGGTAGTTGTGGGTGTTTCCTACTTGAACCTTGAATAATGCCAAAGCTGTATCCTGAAACTCTTCTGTCTGGAAAGACGGAGCCTTTGCTTAAGTAGAAACTAAATATATCTAAAATACAATCTTAAATACAGGAAAAAAGTTTTGGTTTTGAGTTTCAGTTTTAAGCAACAGTTATCACCAATCCTTAAAGTTCCCCTCAACTCACTGTTGAGAATTTGAAAGGGTCAATTCAATCAAATTACAAAACAACGTATTTTCTCACTTTGTTGTAGTGGTATGTCACCGTGCTGTTTTTGCTGTACCCGAATACAGTGGAGGTGGTTGGAATTTAATTTGTGGTCCTCCTTAGTCAGGATAATCCACAGAACACACTGTCAACAGTTTTCATTGGGTCATTCTTTGGTACAAAGTGGTTCTGCTGAAAACTGATCACAACAAGGTCCGTGGATTATCCAGAAAATACATGGTGCTGTTGAATTTCTATTTTTTTATGTATTTTCATTTTCTGAGCACTGCAAACAAAATTCCATTCGCCGCCATTGTATTGGGATAGAGGAAGAAATCTCAGAGACAGCTATCTCAAAACCTGGACAAATAAAATAAACTATTTGCATGGAAAGATAGCACTACAGGTAGAGTTAGTGATTGGAATCCTGTCTGTGTACCAGCAGAGATCTTGAGGTGTTAAATGGTTTGTGGTAAGTGCTGACTCCTTGTGAGCTGATGACTCTGGTTAGATGTTCAGTCCACCCATGTAAAGGACTGCCACTGGGATGATTCCGATGGTTCCTATTGAGTTAGCAGTATTTGTTGCGATCTGAAGTTTTGTGAGATTCCCAGTCCTGAGTGCCCCCGAGCCTGCTGCACCTCCCTCCCTATCCTCCTTCTCACTGAGAAGATGTCATGTTCTATGTCGGAGGGTCCTCTTCACTGATCTTTTATATGTTGGAAGTGCCAGCTAGAGTTCAAATTATGATATTGGTCTGTGTGAGTGGGTTTCCTGTACACTGTGGTCTCTATGGAGTTTTTTTGTAATTTGGGGCAAATTACACAGTTTTAGGGTGTGGTGGTGCTATTGGGTCCTACGATAAAAGGTGTACTGCTAAAGAAATATAATTTAAAAAAGTACAACATTTTTGAAAGAGTGACCATATCTCTACTTCATTGCTGTATGTTATATGGATACAGAAATTTATCAATCTGTATGATCCAAGAGCATATCAGATGGACCAAGTAAAAACAGCAACACTATGTTGGTTTGGCCATCATTGGGTGGTAGTCTGTCTCCATCACAGATATTAGATGAACATCTGTTTGCATGCTCTGTAACTTCGCCCTTCATATCAGGTGTACAGGGGAGTGAACCAGGGACCATGGAAATAAATGGGATGGGCAGGACCAGCAGCCATGAATCACCATGTAAAGCTATGGGAATGCCACTCCCTCACCTGCCACATTAAGATCTTGCCCCTCGGTATAAAGAGCTGGGCCTCCCTCCCATCTTCCTCAGAGTTCCTGTAGAGAAGCAAATGGCTATGGCTAACAAGTGGCTGCTATGGCTGGCCCTGTCTGCCATCGTAGCTTCTTGGCACAGCGGTACATACATTATACTACATTAGGCAGCCTGACAAATATAACAAATGGGACTGTTAATAGTTCGAATGTTTACCCATGTGCTACAGCAAAGCTCAGCCTTAGTGTGTTTTAAAGTAGTTTGAGATTTGATTATTGATTACTTCACAAATAACTCTTACTTCTTTCTACAGAAGCAAAGTCTGCTGTGAACACATTCTCCTCCATGTCCCTGATTCCAGAGAAAATAACAGGTGAGCTTGTTGGTAGTAATTGTTTCCTTCTACAGGCAATGCGTGAGCATTCATTCATGCAAATAATGTCCTGTGTAAAATATGGCCGCAGTTGTGGTATCACACCCTGATCTGTCTTTGTAGGAGTGAGTCCCATCCACAACGGCCAGGTTTGCAGTACGTGGGGCAACTTTCACTTCAAGACCTTTGATGGGGATGTTTTCCAGTTGCACTCCACCTGCAACTACGTTCTGACCTCATCATGCAGGAGTAGTTACAAAGACTTCGATATCCAGATAAGAAGACAGGTGGCTGGTGGCCGTCCCACCATCAAAAACATCATTATGAAGCTGGAGGGTTCAGTGGTGGAGCTCTCCAAGTCCTCAGTGATCATTGATGGCAAATCGTAAGTTTACTCTAAAAACCCTAAACCCTTTCCCTCTACCTATATAATTTATTGCTTCAGATTGGATGATATGGTATGATGTGGTTCACATTTAATAATATCTTATACCCTCACTATAACAAGACTAGGCTGAAACCTAGATAGTCAGTGGTAGTGTCTATAATGTGAATTTCTGGATATTAAATGTTCATGCAATATTCTGTAGTGGTCCCAGTAATGTTAGTTCTTAAAGTGTACTGAATTAGCATATCACATGACATGGTTAAGCTACGTTTGAGTCAAAAAATGTTATAAATGCAGTTAGAAGAACAAAACTTTCTTCTCATATCTTAAGATGTTTGATTTGAAAAAGAACTTCTAATCAAGCAAATGACACTCAGTAATAGTAAATGATATAGTATTTTTTAAACTATTATATTTTATATTATACCGTTTATACAAGGTGAAAGTTATGAGCATGACATACAGTATGTAATGTTGAAAGCATTTTTTTGTTTTTCATTGGATCATATGTGTTAAAAGAATACATGATATAATTGGTGTGTAACAATATATACATGCGTAGCAGGATGGTTAATAATGATGTAGGTTAATGACGGAGATTATGTAGTTGGGTTGTTAGGAAAGGGGTGAAGATCAGAACATTAAAGTTATAATCTCGAAGATTTTCATTTCGTTGTCTTTCGCGGCACCTATGGCGATAAGCGATAATTGAAAGTGTGTTTTTTGACCTCACTTCCCAAGTTTCATCGTCTGTAGTCATCGACCTTTTCTTTGTTTTTTTGGCCATAGTAACAGCTTACTCACAATGCTAGCAGAGACCAGAAAAAACAGTACGCCGCTTCACACACAGGTGCGTTGAGGAGCGAGTCTGTTGTGTTAAAAGCCTTGTTAAAAGCCTAACTGTGTGCTGCTTGTAATTTTTCCGGGAAAGTCGCTACCGACACCCGGGTCATAATATTGCAAATGCTGCAGGCTTTCATCAGTGGGCCACAGGCTCAATCATCATTTTGTTGCATCATTCGGCGATAGATAGTGATTTAACAGACATTTATTTAAATGAAAATCTTCAAGATTATAACTTTAAGTTATATTATTATTATTATTATTAAGTTATATTCTTTGTATTCTTTTCAATATGTTGATGAGTTTAGGTTGTATTATTTATGTAATTGTTTGAGGTTCCTGTAGCATGGTAATCCACTTCTGAGCTGTAAAGAAGGAAGAAAAAAGCAAACAAGTACCAGCAAGACATATGTAAACCAATTTAGGTAAACAAAGTCAAGATGTTGCACAAATTTGTACATTGTATTTATTTTTCTATCTCAAATGTAATGGAAATTGGTTCATGATCTGAGTAGTAGCAAGTTTTCAATGACATGTTTTTGCACTTAGCTTGTGGTGTCAATATTATGTCCATTTTATCAAGGCATCTACCATCTGTGGGGATGTAGGAAGGACTATTACTGGATTGAAGTGATGGTTTTCTACTAGTTTTTTGAATGAATGATTTGGGTTGTTAGATTGTCACTAACTTACAGTGCTCTGTCCCTTTGTATTAGACTGCATCTAATCTAAAGACATCAGGCACAGAAGTAAATTTCCCTAACAAAATATTGCCATCTACTGCCACTCTTTGCTGTCATGCCCTCCACACGGTTAGATACAATTGACAGCTGCATTCACAATCTCCCTTTGGCTCTAGGAACAAAAGTTAGGGAAAACATAATGGTCAAAATAATGTGACTTGTTTTTTTCTTTTTGCAGAGCCATCCTACCATTAAGTCAAGCTGGAGTGCTCATTGAGAAAACTCACACCTACATCAAAATCAAAGCAAAGCTGGGATTGGTTGCTATCTGGAATGTGGAGGACTCTTTTTTGGTAGGGTTATGGCTGCACGGAAAAGACCATCATTGTTTAAAAATACTGTTAAAGTTTGAATTAAAATATGAAATAAGGTTAGGCTGCACAATAAACAAATGATATATGATTTCTATGTTTTCGTAATGTAGGTGCAGTAGTGAGTAGAACCACAAAATGACTGACCAAATATGACTGAAAGCATATATGCTGTATACAGGGGAGCTACGCGGAACTCTGCTCCCCTGAAAAACAAATGAGCTCACCAGAAAGCCCCATTTGAGAAATTTAGGGGGAGCTCTAAAATATCGTAATTTTTGGTGCCACTGTTTTTTTTCTGTATAAATGTATATTTTCTTGGCTATTTAGGTAGCCCTGGTGTAATTCGACCACTATATATATATATATATATATATATATGTGTATATATATATGTGTATATATATATGTGTATATATATGTATATATATGTGTATATATGTGTATATATATGTATATATATATGTATATATGTATGTATATATATATGTATGTATATATATATGTATGTATATATGTATGTATATATAT
>NTHP01000624.1:248554-275730 GCA_003416845.1 Oplegnathus fasciatus
ATATATATATGTATATATATGTATATATGTATATATATGTATGTATATATATATGTATATATATATTTATATATATATGTATATATATATTTATATATATATGTATATATGTATATGTATATATATATGTATATATGTATATATATATATATGTATATATATATTTATATATATATATATATATATATATATATATATATAGTGGGCGAGAGGTGGGGTACATCCTGGACAGGTCGCCAGTCAATCACAGGGCTAGCACATAAACAACCATTCACACTCACAGTCACACTTATGGGCGATTTGGTGAAAACAGAGTTAACTTACAATAGGCAAACTTGGTGGGTGTCACTAAGGGTGTACGGCAGGTTCTAGCTGCTGTTTAAGGCGATAGTTTTGTCCTCACAGGTGGAGCTAGACCTGAAGTACAAGAACCAAACCTGTGGTCTTTGTGGAGACTTTAATGGAGTCCAGCTCTACAATGAGTTCTACAGCCATGGTACACTTTGACCCACTTTAACAAGTCAGTCAGTGTAGGCATGGCCACAGAACTGAGCTGTGTTTCTTTGATATTATTCAAACAGGAGTGAAAATATTACCCATGGATTTTGCAAACTTCTGGAAAATGGATGGTCCAACTGAAAGCTGCTCTGACTACACACTGGAATCAACAGAAAGCTGCAACAACATGGTGAGGCTTCACTCGGTTATATGATATTCTATATATATACTGTATCACTCTAGTACATATATATCACTATTATACCATGGTCAATATCTGATTTGTTAGAAAGTGTGCATTATTTTCAGAAAACTACATATCTTGTGGTGTCAGTGCAGAGCTAGAATGCTACTGGTTTCAGCCACCGAGTTTCAGCAACAACCTTTCCTCTGTATTGGAGTAGTAAAGTAACAGAAGACTGACACACATATTGCCAACGTAAAGTTTTGTTTGAAGAATCCATTAACCCAAAACATGAATAAGGAAACCTTACCTATATTCTGAATACTTGCTGTGTCACTGTATACACTCCAACCAGCTGCGCCCGATCAGTTACATAGCTTACTTCAGAGTCAGCAATCTTAAAGGGGAGTTTTCTTATAAAACAAACAAAAGTTATGTTTACATTCAGTGTTATTCACCAAAATGCATTGTATGTCTCCTTGAGGTCTAACAAACATATCCAAGTGCATTTCCTACCTCATAAAACGTTTGCAAAGCAGATTTTTCTTTAGGTATTTTCTATCCAGTATTGTTTACATCCATGTGTACTGGCTTGCAGTCTTCCTCTTACTTGCCTTTGTTGGAAAATTGCAGCATATCTTGGCACCTTACCACCACCTGCATACCTTTGCACAGTACCGCCACTATTCAGTGGAATAGTGTGACACCATTGGTAGGACTCTGTGTCACGCAACCTGTGTCCGCGCGCATGTACAAGATGAACAAAATGGGGACCACTCATAGAAAAACAGCTAAACCTCTGCCCTATAAAAAAAAAAGAACACACGGTTTTTGATTGACATTTTGGGCAGAAGTAAAAAAAATTGCTGTAAATGATAAATGTCAGCTGGGTGTTGTGAATGATGAATGGTAGACAGTTGATTATCAGAGAAACACTGTTTCAAATAAAATGTCAATCAAGTTTATCAAATCAATTGACAATTTATCACACTATTTTTCAATTCACACACATTTCATCATTTGTATTATTAATTCGTAAGCATTTTCATCACTTCCATTTTTATCAGTTCTTTTTTGTTACTTCCACCCTTAGGGCCACTTTCCTTAAACGATAAATAACAACTTTGTGTTGTAATGGTGAGTGATGAATGTAAGAGGAGGAAAATGATGAAACATGACTCTATCACAGCTGTTAATCAAATTGGCTTTAAATTAATCAAATCACTTGATAATTTATCACTCCATTTTTCATTTCACATCCATTTTCATCACCACCATTTTCAATTCACATGCATTTTCATCGTCTCCATTATTATCAGTTAATTTTTGTTACTTCCACCCCTCATAATAGCAACTACACAGTCACAGAACACTGAAGTCAAACCTGAAAATTGCAAGGAGATGATGAGAGAGTGAGGCAGTATGTGCGCATGGTGAAAGATGGGGCCTATGACCAGTTCATCATACAGTAGATTACAATGATGCATGGCAGTGAGAATACAACCATTTCCTACAGTGTAATGACTTGATTAGCATGAACAGGAACAGAGTTACCGTGGCAAGTATGCTAGAATGCTACCTTAGAAATCTATTTGTGGCATTTTTATAAATCTGTTGAGTCCAGTGATTAGTTAAGTAAATTAATGTTGGAAAAGAAATATTTTCCAAATAATAATTGGAGTTTATAATAATGCATGGCAGTGAGAATACAACCATTTTCGACAGGAGACAAGGGTATACTACGATACCAATGTGCATTCAGCCAGCACTGGACCTGTTCACATGAGACAGCTGTCACTCTGTTTGTCACTGTTAGCAGAGACTCCAGTCTGCAGTGTAGTTCACACTACATAAACCTGAGAATTACACAGTTACATTAGGCTAGATGATCAGAGAAAGTTTTTTGTCTCTCCACCTCTGTCCATGTTTGCAGTCTCCCTCTCTCTCGCTAGAGGCTCTCTTTCTCTCTCTCTGGGGAGTCGGTCAGATGATGTTTGACAAGACTAGGTTGAAACAAAACCTAGTATTTGGCTGGGCTGTGTATGGTGAATTTGCTGAATTGTGGTGAAATTGTTACATGGATAGTCAGTGGTCATGTCTATAATGTGAGTTCCTATTAGGTCAAGTCAATTTTTACGTATATAGCCCAATATCACAGATCACAATTTGCCTCTTTTATATGCTTTACAATCTGTACAGTATATAACACCCTCTGTCCTTAGACATTAAATTTTCATCTGCAATTTTCTGTAGTGGTCCCAGTAATATTTGTTCTTAAAGTGTACTGAAGTATCATATCTTAAGATGTTTGATTTGAAAGAGACCATAATGAAGCAAATGACACTCAGTAATAGTAAATGGCAGAGTTTATTAATTAGTCAGTATTACACAGTTTACACAAGGTGAAAGTTATGAGCATGAAATAAAGTAAAGTTGAAAGTATTTTTTCTGTTTTTTATTGGAGCATGTGTATTAAAGAATACATGATATAATTGGTGTGTAACAATATATACATAGGATAATTAATAATGATGTGAGTTAATGACAGAGATTAAAGATTATGTAGTTGGGTTGTTAGGAAAGGGGTGAAAATCACATCGAACATTAAGTTAGGTGTCATTCTTTTCAATATGTTGATGAGTTTAGGTTGTATTATACTTGTAATTGTTTCAGAGGTTCCTGTTGTGCAACAAATAAAAAGGGTGGATAAACTGCTGGTGGCTGTTATTTAATGTGCATGCCAACTAAGCATAATGTACATTTCCATCGCTTTAATTTAATACATTCAACAATATAATCATGCTATTTTCAACACTTTTCAACACTCGCAAATCAAGCTACTGACTGACAAACTAAGCAAAACCAATTATTTACACTTTCTTCTCAAAACGTGGCTTGGTTCTACTAGCAACATTTTTTTTTGTTATAATATTGTTGTTATAATATTCACAATTTCACTTACCTTCCCCTGTAATGTTGGTCTGGTGTGAATGGGGTTTAATTCAATAATAGCTTCCTCCAGATCCCACCTCTATCTAGGCTAATACAAGCAATGGTGCAGTCAGACCAACATCTGCCTGGAGAAGTTTACTTGCATTGTGTGACCAAAAGGACATGGGGCAGGAAATGGTGCGGGTTCTTCAGTTGCAGTTCCAAGACACAGAGTTGAAATATGCAAACACATTTTAAAGTTCTTAAGTGTGTATACTGTTGAGTTGTATGTCCTTTTGATAGCTTTAGGAAGAATTGCACAAATCAAACCAAACAATCTGTCAAATATACAGTGCTAACTTATGCTAAAACTGCAGTTAGAATTGGTCTTTCAATGCATACTGTACATGATTATTTGTTTCTGTGTCTCAAACATTACTGGCAAACTGACCACATGTCCTCTATGTAGGTACTGAACTTGTGGCAGTGCATTAATTAACAACTGGTTGTCATGTTTGTCAGATAATCAGTAACCCTGTTTCTGGCACCAAAAATGAATTGAGGTAGAAGTGAGTTTAGAAGCAGTTTAAACCACAGCTTCTGAGTACACAGCAATGTGGTTCAAGTGATCATGTGACTTTGACACAGACAACAAAGGTTTAAACCCGTCCTAAACCTTAAACCAAAGCTAAGCTGTTGACAGAGTAACAGCCCTGTAGTTAAAGTCAAAGCTCACTACACCAAGCTAGACTGTGTCACCAGAAGCCCCACCCAGATAAATAATCACCAACTGCCACTCATACATTAGTTTTCAGTAACTCCACAAGTTGGCATGGATTATCCCTGGATACAGTATGTGTGGTTTTTGTTACAATTTTGACAGAATTGATGCCGAAATGTTGAATATGTTGCACCATCTTGGCTTTACCTGCCTAATCATTTGCTGTCATTCTTGTTTTTCTGTCTGTCTGTTTGCCCTGTAGAAACCTCTGTGCGAGCAGATCCTTACAGGGCCAGCTTTCAACAGCTGTTACAGTCTGCTGGATGTTGCCTCCTTCACTTCTGCCTGTGTGGCAGACCTTTGCCACTGTGGCAATGGCGTAGACACAGACCCCTTCTGCCTGTGCAACACTGTGTCTGAGTTCTCCAGACAGTGTGTCCATGCAGGTGGCAAGCCCCACAACTGGCGAACCAAAGAGCTCTGCTGTGAGTACACTGGTTAAATAAATATTTCATGGGTAAGAGGGGGATTCGAAACCTGCAACCTGCAAAGACCAAAAATCACACTACAACTGAAAGAAAAAAACTGCAACTCAGATATCTATCTTTTGTGAATGTAACAAAAGTTGATCAAGAACGTTGGTCAGTAGTAAGAGGAGAAGCCTTAAAATTGAGGTGTCTTGGGTTTCAAGATTTCAGTCACTAGAAGTATTTAAGCAAGCAGATACAGAATATAGTGTATATGTTGCAGCATCATGCAATTCGCAATTTTTTCCTAATTGTCATGGAGAAGTTTAAAGGTGTAGTCTATGATTCTAATCCAAAACAGTTTTTGTCAAATTCAGTGAATACCTCCTCACGGTCCGCTAGCTTTCCGTTCTGTGTGTGCGCTGAAAAAAAAGTCTGGTGTTCATACACAGCCCTGGCTCTGTAAACGGGAAACAAACAGAGCGACTGTGTCCACTCCGAGTTCGCGAATGCGCGGGGGAGGGGAGCTGCCCGCAGCTCGAGCAGAAGCAATAGATTGACACTCCGTCAGATACTCCTCCTGCTCTGACTGGTTGTTTTTACTAGGGAGCGGTGGATTCACGCAAATGGCTTTAGGGGCAGCAGGTGGAGCCAGCATGATTTTTTTCACAAATTATCTGTCTCATGTACTACTCTCAGGACATAGTGACAGTTTTAGCAAATATGACTAAAAGTTATTTTTATACAAGTTACCAACTACAGCTTTAAGAGAGGGGTGTATTTGTTTGGCTGTTGAGTGCAGATATCAACAAGCTTTCTCCAGAATCATAGACGACACTTTTAAGGGTTAATTAACTTAACATAGCTGATTAAAGAGATAATTAACCTTGACTTAGAGCTGTGATTAAACTGTTAATGGCACGTGACCAACTTCAGGCCCACCCACACCGGCACTGATGGCTCAACTGTTTCTCCAACCAAGAACAAGCAAGACAAGGGCAACAACACAAAACATCACAAGACTAAAAGTATATCCTAACTTGCTAAATTAGGAGACTTGCTTCTCAAAGCTTAGGAGTTCTGTCGTAGGAGATGATACTTTTGAACTGTGGGCAGACCATTAAGGGGCTGGAACCAGGCTACAATAGAAAAGTTTGTGTGAATGAATATTATCAGAGACATTACGTAAGTCAAGTGGTGAGACAACTGGTGTATTCACAGGGAAATCATGTCCCTACAAAATGGAGTACAAGGAGTGTGGGAGTCCCTGTGCTGATACCTGCTCCAACCCAGAGGCCAGCCACACCTGTGACAACCACTGTATCGATGGATGCTTCTGCCCTGCAGGTACAGCAGAGTGTCACACATACATGTATGCAATTGCACACACACAATGTGTTTCAATACGGTGATACTTTGATCGCATTCAGGCACGGTGCTGGATGATTTAAACGGAAATGGTTGTGTCCCCCTGAGCGAGTGCTCCTGCAGCTACAACAGCAAGATCTATGAACCTGGAGAGTCCTACACCAGTAACTGCAAAAAATGGTACGATATACAGTGTGTCACTCTGTCTGCATGTCAAAGGAACATTCCACAGTATAGAAAATCTGTTTGTTTGCTAGAAAAATCAGTCAGATAAAGAAATCCATTTTTGTTTTGTCAAAGTGTGTCCAGTACAGAGATACAGTAGGTCCCAGAATATATTCAGTCTGGTTTAGTTTAGGAGTTTGTAAATAAAACAGTTTTTGAGGTGGTTACAAATTATTTAATTGGCTATCCAGTGGGAATTAAGATTAAACTGTGTGCACTGACAGTGTGTGTGAGAGTGGCCAGTGGAAGTGTACGGAGGAGAACTGTCCAGGAACCTGCTCTGTAGAGGGAGGAGCTCATGTCAACACCTTTGATGGAAAAGTCTACACCTTTCATGGGGGTTGCTCCTACATTCTTGCTAAGGTAGTACACATCATTGTCACTGCTGTTATACCACACACACACACCCTTGCTATGGTAAGACATGCACAACACTGCAACACAAGCCTGAAGACCTCAATCTCAAACCAGTTAAATCTGTTATTGATAGGAGGTTGTGATTAGTGTTGTAGATCATAAAAACAAGGGAGTAGAGTATGTATGTCAACTCTGTAACATCCCATTTATCAAAGCAGTTCATTTGAATATAAAAAAAATATCTAATATGTGATGCAAGATATGTAAGATCAAGGATTGGAAACTTGATGTTGATTGTTCATTGACAGGTCTTTTAATAACTCGCTAACATTAACAACTAAATCAACTAAATAGAAGTTATAATACAAAGTAGTGTGTGTTAAAAATAAAAATAAGTTCATGTTTTCTGATGCTGTCAGTGTTTTGTTACATCAGCAATAATCAATGAGTTAGTCAAATAATTATGGATTAAACCTTTAGTTTCCACTATTTTAGAGTATGCAATATTGATATCTCATTGTTCCCTAATATCACCCTCTTCAGTTCCCAAAGTAACTAGTGTAGTGTAAAAGAAAAGAATGCACACATAAGAGGTACATAAATATTTTTTAAAAACAGGGACAGGGGGAATTAGTTCAATTCAATTTTATTTATATAGCACCAAGTCACAACAAAAGTCATCTCATGACACTTTACATATGGAGCAGGTCTAGACCATACTCTTAATAATGGCCACTACATTTACTACTATTACTACCAATATCACTGCTATTACTACTTCAACACTGTTAGTAATACTAGTATTTGTGTTGCTGGTATCGCTGCTGCTAGTACTACTACAACTGATACATCCACTGTCATTTCTTCCCCTGGCATTCTTTAACCTATACATCAGCAGGGATGTTGTTTCACTTCAGGAGTAGTTCAATAGTTTTGTGTTTGTATGTTTAGGACTGCAGTGGAGCCCAGTTTGTGGTACAGGGAGACCTGTTGCAATGTGGACTGACTGAGAGTGAAACCTGCCTCAAGTCCGTTACCTTGGGTTTGTCTGGAGGGGCTAATGTGAGTATGACACACACAGAGACACTCACACACACAACACTATTTATTTTACTTTTTTAACTGGAAAAAATATGAAAGTATAGCTTCATTATTTTCAGAAGATAATCCTTGAAGATAATAGATTATGTTTTATGGATTATCTTGAATCCAAATACAATATTACAGATTGAATAATGTGTTTTCTAAAAAAATATTTTTCCTTCCAAATCGATTCAGCATTTTTTGCATTACTGTAGGAAGGGAATGAGGAAAACGCAACCATAGTTTCATTTTGCTTGTCTTCCAGTACCAAACCTGTGTTTGGTACCTATGATTTTCCAAAGCATACAATAGAGTTGGAGATTGTTGAATATGTTGAACCAGTCATTGATTTCTATATTTATTTCAGTATGCAGAGAAAATCATTTTGCAATCTTAGAACTGAGTTAGGTAATCCATCACAGTGAATATCATGTCCACTTTATTTTTTTAATCAAATTTGCATCCATTGTTGCATGGTAAAACTGTGCAAGCATGATTTTTTTTAACATCACGCCATTATTGAACACACACCCAGAATATAAAGATTTCTATGATAACATCATGTCTTCTTTCATATAAAGGTGATCACCATCCAGCCCGATGGCAAGGTTTTTGTGAATGGCATTTACGCTGAGTTACCCTTTTCTGCTGGTGAGAGACACTCCACTGTGCAGTATACACCTCTGACTTTCTATCTGACATGTGGAAAAAGATACACTTTATGATCACATTATAAGCTACAGTACATTTTCTATATAATGTATACCACGATGACTGAGGAGTGGATAAACACTTAATATCAGTTCAATTCAATTCAAAGGGCTTTATTGGCATGAAAGTTTTAAAACAATGTTGCCAAAGCATCAAAATTAATTATAATCATACAATTAATTAATACAATTAATACAGTTGCTGTCAGGCTTCTCTGTTCCTAAATACAGTTCTTATAGTGATCACGTCTGTCCGGGTCAAATTGATCACTATAAGCAGAAGATTATTATAACCAAATTTCTTTTCTTTTTCTTTACTTGCATGCAGATTATCATCTAATTGACATTTGTATATTTATTACATGAATATAAAGTAATGAAATGGACAGCTTCGCTATTTACTGGGGTACGCTATTTAGGGGGCATTATGTGACGGGCATTATCAATCCACTTGATGAGGGCTGCTCCAACCACAGGTGCTTTCCCCATGCGTATTAGTTTTCTGTCTCCATCACTAGCAGCTGACCGTTCCTCATTGTTTGACTCAACTACACAAAGTCGCCTGACGAACACCAAGTTTTGCTGCTGCATCTCGTTGGCTCGTTTTTGGCAGTTTGTCAGAAGCTTCGAGGTTTTTCACTGAGAGAAAATGACTTTTCTTTTTATTACGAGGCCCAAACTATGAACTATGATACCATCGTTCTCATGTATGTTTATATAATACAGGATTAAAACTAGTTTCTATATTCCATAGTTATTTAATTCTGTAAAGTGGAATATACAGTATACTGTATATATACAGTACTTCCACCAAGTGAGGATCAATCCTTTTCACTGCATTCACAACATCTACTGGTCAGCCGGAGCACCTGCAGAGAGATGCAGAGGTCCACTTGTCCCCTTAGAGGAAAGGGTCACTGCAAATCAATACAAAGTTGTTCAGAGTGATCACCTTTAGCCTATGATGAAACATTTCTATCCTGATGGGAGTGGTCTCTTCCAGGATGACAGTGCCCCCATCCAAAGGGCACAAGGGGTCACTGAATGGTTTGATGAGTATGAAAATGATGTGAATCATATGCTATGGCCTTCGCAGTCACCAGATCTCAACCCAATTGAACACTTATGGGAGATTTTGGACCGACGTGTTAGACAGCGCTCTCCACCACCATCATCAAAACACCAAATGAGGGAATATCTTTTGGAAGAATGGTGTTCATCCCTCCAGTAGAGTTCAGAGACTTGTAGAATCAATGGCAAGGCGCATTGAAGCTGTTCTGGAGGCTCGTGGTGGCCCAACACCTTACTGACAACACCTTGGACACTGTGGGGCGAATTCACAAAAGGATTGCACGGCTTTTGCGGCCGCTAAACCTGTTCAAATAAGACAAAAATATACCGTGTCATTCTCAAAGCACCCGCAAAGGCTGAAATGCACCGCTAACTGCACTGCCAAGCAAATAGCATCTCGGTGCGCCAGTGCTATTTGCACATATTTAAATTAGTTAATGTGCATACATTTGGTGCAAAATTGCACCCTTAAGGGGTGTCACGCCCAGACTTTCCAGTGATCATGGCAGCAGTGATTGTAGCCAGGCGTGCCTGTAAATAAAATTTTACATTATTATTAAAATTGTTTTTATTTTATTTATTTATTTATTTTATTTATTAAACTGTCACGGCAGCCGAAGATAGAGATGCCATGAACAGATAGTAGTCTGTGGTAGTTTTCAAAATGCACTCCGAAACTTTAATTAATTTATTGTACAAAAAAGGGGTTATAAACGTTGACAAAAATGGTTCCATAAGTCCTATTAAACTCAAAAGATATTGAAAAAAATAACTAAAAGTTATAGAATAGTGATAAAGTGGTCAAAACTGGCACAGCCTCAACCCTCCAACACTGCTAGACTGACTCACCAGCAGCCAGGTGAGTAGGCCTTATACGGTAGCCAATAATTGCCACACGGATAATTGTAACCAGACGCAAAACAAGGGCAAATTGCATTCAGCTCCAGACTTGATGGACGTGTTTGCGCTGTCATATCATTAGTGCAATATCTTCTGTGAATTGGACGTTGAGATGGGGCAGATAGCTCGCACAAATGAGGAGCAATTTATCGTGCCATCTGCGGCCGCAATCCATTCTTTCTGAATTCCCCCCTTTATGTTGGTTTTTCCTTTAATTTGTCACGCGTCTGTATATATATATATATATATATATATATATATATATATATATACATACATACATACAAATGGCACTGAGAGAGATTTGCACCATATAAATGCGGCGACAAATAGTATTTCATTCTGTCTCCTCTCTGTCATCCTTTTAACAACTCCCATCCCCGACCTTTCTCTTAACCCCTAGCTGGGATCTCTGCCTTAAGAGCATCCTCCTTCTACCTGCTGGTTGAGACGTCTGTTGGTGTTCTGTTGGAAGTGCAGCTCCATCCAGTCATGCAGCTCTACATCACAGTGACCAGTGACTACCAGGCCAAGACCTGTGGTATGTACACTAAAATCATTTGTATGTGCTCTCAGACTGAAAACATCCCACAAAACTGAAATAGTGGTGGCATTCCTGATCCCTGTTGGTTGCTGCAAAGAAAATAGGGGTTCTGTAAACAAACACAAGTAACGGTTCCAGCACCCAGGCATACCATGTACATCTGTTTAAATTAAATTGTGGAAGAAAGTCAGTATTGAAACATAAACAGCATGTAAAATAGCATCAAACGTATCCATTAGAGGGAGAAAGTAGAAATACTGAGACTGAAAAAAAATGAAAATATGCTCATTTAGAATGAGCAAAATCTAAGATTTCTACAACAGTATAAGGGTCAAAGACGAAACTTGTTTTCTGTCCCAGGGTATTTATTTATTTATTTTAAAAAATATATATAAATATACCAAAAACAAGTACACCAAATTAATGTAATTTTGCTCTTATGTTGATACAGTAATGTATTAACAGTCAACCATGATAAATTATGTTGTATATATAACTATAACTCATAAAAATGTACAAAAATGTATTGGCATAATTGTGTTTTCAACAACAACAACATATAAAAGCATTTCATGATATTGTTTAAAAAGAATATTGCAATAGGTGATATGCTTTTGTCCCAAAACATGGACCTCATTCTGTATAACAAAAGTTAAAAGCCATTTTACACCACATTACATGCTGATAGTCATGTGACAATCTGTGAGGACCCTTAGAAGACCCCTGATGACCGGTTAGTAGATGACTCCTAAATATTTGATAATTGTTCATTTAGTTTTTCTTCTATTTGTTCATTGCAAACAACAGTTATAATGTAATCTCTTGCATATGTTCTATATGAATCATTTTTAATGATATTTCAAATGTTCTCATTTGTTTTACATTATAATCTCAAAGATTTTCATTTAAATAAACGTCTGTTAAGTCACTATCGCCGAATGAGGTGACACAGTGGTGATTGAGCCTATGGCCCACAGATGAAAGCCTGCAGCATTTGTAGTATTACGACCCGGGTGTCGGGAGCGACTTTCCCGGAAAAATCACAAGTTGTGCACAGTTAGGCTTTTAATGCAATAGACTCGCTCTTCAACTCTCCTGCGTGTGAACTGGCATACTCTGCTAGCGTTGCGTGTAAACAGTTACTATGGCCAAACAAACAACGGAAAGATCGATGACTACAGACAATGAAACTTGGGAAGTGAGGTCCAAAAACACACCTGCAATTGCTTATCGCCATAGGTGCCGCGAAAGAGAGAAAAATGAGAATCTTCGAGATTATAACTTAAATGTGTGTGTCTGTGTTAAATTTTTCCACACTGCTCAATGAATTTGCAGCATCTCTCTCTCTCTTTATGCATGTTTGAGTGTTTCCATCACACAGTGCCATGTTACATTACAGGTATTTTATAGAAAATCAGAATAACGAAAGTCATATGTCATATGGTCAAACGATATTAAATACAAAACTAAAACAAACATTTTATTGACACAAAGACATTTTAAATTTTTTTCACTTCTCTGTTGAAAGTTCTGTTATATGAACATTAACAAATATGAGGCAGTTATGATAAAAGCACACATATCAGGTACTTTTAGCCATATAAATAGATATTTTTAATTTCTTGTGTGTATTTCTGCAAGTATAACTTTGCATTAAATTCATTATTCATTCAGTATAACAATTGTTATACTGACATTTTAGTGGGGTAATATTCTCTGAAACATATAAAAAAGTCATCATATGCATTATTTTTGAAGACCAAAGATAACACAATGAATGAATGAATGAATGTAGATTTATTTCTAACATGTTAAAAAAAAAACAAATTTAAGTAAGAAAACAAAACAAGAATAACCAATAAAATGAACTGCAAAGACAGAGCAAACTCACAATGTCCGAAAAGGAGTAGGAAGAAGTGGATACTTATCAAATCCTACCCATTTTTTCACAAGAATCTAAAAAGCTTTCCAGTTAAATGTTTTTACGTTTTTTTTTTTTTTAATATTTTCAAAACCTTATACATCTTTGACCCATACTGTAACCATGAGTGTAAAAAAGCTAGAGAGAATTGTGACATAAATACATGGTTATCCAACAATGTAGTACTTGTTGCCGTAAGATCTTTATTTAGTATTTCTTTGGTCCATGAAAACAGAGATGCTTATTCACTGTTTGAAATGGAAATATCAACCTTAGACCAATAGGTGTGTGCTGTCATTACAGTTTCATATACCATGTGTTGCTATGTTCAAAATAGTTTAAAGTTGCAAATTGCAAAAGCCTAGCACATACATCGGATTTCTTTGAAATTTAGACAATAGTTGCTATAGTGCCACAATGTGGATAATTTTCCCCATTGTTTTGAACCAGACTGGATTGCTGTGCAACATGTTCTGCTGTGTTGTGTATTTTTATTTGAGTTTTTAATCAGTTTGTTTTAGTATGAAAGAAGAAGAAAGATAGTTGGCAGAAAGACAGAAAGATGATGAAGCTTTGATGACTTCAACATTGTAAAATTTGTGTAGTGATGATTCTTCTACCCTATGTGGAAAGAGTATCCACAGAATCAATTCAATTCGCCTCTAAAATAAAGACTTAGGTATTGTCATTAACATGATGGTGTCTGCCTCCAGGTTTGTGTGGGAACTTCAACAGCAACCAAGCTGATGACTTTCTTAAGCTCAGCGGTGTTCCAGATGCCACAGCAGCTGGTTTTGTCAACAGCTGGAGGACACATGCTGGTTGCCCTGATGTTAAGAGCAACTTTGAGAACCCCTGCAGTGTTAGTCTGGATAATGGTAGGTCTGACTCATTTGGATTCTCTGTTATCACTGTGGGTTCTTCAGAATGACTCATGGCACTTGTGTTTCAATGACAGAGAAGTACGCCCAGCACTGGTGCTCTATGCTGAGTGACTCACAGGGAGTGTTCGTCTCCTGTCACTCAGAGATCAGCCCTGACTCTTACAAAGAGGTAATTTGACAGCTACAGCTTTTACATATTTATGTGGACTGGACCTGGAAAAGTCTCTAGACCTTTGATATGACCTCACAACGAAGTTTATTTATTTTGTCTCCTGACAGAACTGCGTGTATGACAGCTGTAACTGTGAGAAAAGTGAGGACTGCATGTGTGCTGCAGTTTCCTCGTATGTCCATGCCTGTGCATCTGCGGGAATCCAGATCACCGGCTGGAGGAAGACCATCTGTGGTGAGTAGTGAGGAACTGTGAAACATAATAGTGTTATGCATGTGACTTGGAAGACTCAACAGCATTAGCTTATCCAAATCATAAAATCTAGTTCCAATGGATCATGTGTCCTCACACATATCAGCTGTCAGTTTGATCAAGCATTAGATAAATCCTTCACAGAGAAATCTTTGTGTTAAACCACTTTTGGAACCTCTAAACCTGTTTTTTTCCAGTACTCCCTAGCACTTAGAGTGGTGATGGGGAAACAAAGCTTTCTGAAGTAATGACTCACTATGGAGCAATTGTGTTGAAAATGGTTCTCTGTTTCGAAGCATTTTATAGATTTAAAAACTGTATATATGCCCACCATAGCCACTTTTTGAAAAAACGTATGCACACTGTTTACGAGCCAACTGTTATTGAAAATGCAATATTTCATCCAGATGGATCTTGTCAGCCATTCAACTTTTTTTCTACACAGTTCAGCTTTGTCTAGTTTTCCTAGCTTGGGCAGCGGAAACAGCATTTCCTTTCATTGTTTTGAAGTATAATAATAATAAGTATAATATAGTAATAGTTTGTTCTTCCTGAGACCAAATGAGCTAAATTTCAGTGATCTTCAGAAAAGAGAAAAAGACTTCACAGACGCACCAACGGATCACACAATCACAGCTCTAGTTACACCTACACCACACATTTTAATACATGAATGCACCTGCACGATTTTGGTCAAAAAGAAAATCACATTCTTTCACTCAGAATTGAGATCACAATTTTCTCCCATGACACCATTTTTTTATGAAAAGAAAAGCAATCCATATTGTGTGTATGAAGATGGAACGTACAATATAATTATTACTCATGAAGGACACAAATACACAGCTCAAATCCAAATGCATGGAACACAAAATTTAGGAATAACCAACAAACTACCAAAAAAAAAAAAAAATGTAACTAATACACAGTTCACCTGTAATCAGTATGCCCCAAAATACTAAGACCTAGTCTGGTTGTGAAGGTATACCGCTTTCACTATGTTTAACCTATTGTTAAGCAAAGCATTTTTTCCATCTTCAAACTCCAGCTGGTAAAAGCCTAGTTCAGTCCTGTGTGAACAGTCTGTAGGCTGATCAGACTTATCATGATGAAGTCATCATTGCATCATATTGATTTTTTTTGTAATGTTTATAAGTTCACCATGCCATGAATTTTTAAGCTTGTCATGTCATACCAGATAGAAGAGCATTAAGTTTTCTTCTATTCATCAAACCTCTTTTAAAGGAATTAGACTACCCTTAGTGTTCCTTTCTAGCTTTGGCAGCGGAACAAGCTTCCATTATTCAAATGAAGAAACACTGATGTGATCAAAATATCTATACCTAGCAGGAGTTGAACCAGTATTATGTAAGAAGTCATCTAAACACAAAGGACACAGTTGTTAGTACAGATCAAAAGACAGAGAATAGAGATGGGTGAAAAGACCCACAGATAAAAGACATGCTAACAGTCCTGGCAGAAGCAGAGATGACAACACCGCAAGAATGCCATTACTTTGAAAGTCCACTAGGGAGCAATGCAGCTAAGGAATATGTGGAAATATTTGAATATGGCAATATACCATTAGTGAGTTATGAACAGCACCTCCATATAGTTGACATGGGTAATTTGTGTTGTGCACTGAGTTTGAACACTCTCAAATTTTGACTTTTGCACCTCTTGACAATTTAGAGCTCATAACAACTTTTGTTGGCAGAGCTGGCACCAAAATTTGTCCAATAAATCTGCAGTTCATGTTGGATATGTCTGGGAAATGTCATGCAATTTGAAGACACTATCAGTGAGATACAGCGTTATTCTAAAAATGACACTGTACAAACAAAGCAAAGTCATGTGGCTAGCAAACAAAGTACATAATCTAGAATGTTTGAAAGAGGTTTAAGAGACTCTTGACACCAATTTTGTCACTCGAAGTAAAAAAAAAACACAGACTAGTATGCAAAAGTGGATTTTGCATATTTTGCAAATTTGCAAAAAAATTACAGGCAGAAATGGGTGTGGGCTATACTAGAAGATACAGCTCAATCTATTGAACACATAGATATAAAGTATTTGAATGTGCCAAGCAAGTCATACCTTCATTTGCACCACTGAGGGTTTAGACCGCGCGATTGCTTTTACAAACATATTAAAAGAATTGAATAATAACAATAATTTGACCAAAAACAATAGGGTAAAGATTCCTAACTAAAACCAGTAGTGCCTGGAAGGTAGGAAAAACACCTCCCATAACCTAAAATAATACAGCAAAACTACAACAAAATCTTGCTGTAATATTGTAGCAAAATGGACAAAATTGTGCAAAAACATTGGTATGAAGATAAACATCTTCACGTGGCATGATTGCAGTGCAACAGTTTTTAGCTGAATCTATGCTCTGGCCTCCTCAGGAAAATATTCCAGCTCCTGCCCCAGCAGCATGGTCTACTCCTACAACATCACATCCAGTAGTCGCACCTGCCGCTGCATTGGAACCACAGATCTCACTTGTCACTTGTTCTTCCCACCCATCGATGGTTGTATCTGTGCAGAGGGAACCTATTTGGAAGACTCTGGGAAGTGTGTCCCACCTGAGGCTTGTCCCTGTTATGACAAAGGCTCAGTAGTGCTTCCTGGACAGGCCATCAACAAGGAAGGGGTCACGTGGTATGAAAAATGATATATTGCATGTGCATGCAAGTTTTTATTGTGTTATTGCATGTGATGTATACGGGATTTGGTAGGTTCAACTGAGAAAGGGCTAAAATGTGAAGTATATTCATTTATATAATTAAAGAAATTACCGACTTGTTGTAGTCCCTGTGTTCAAAGAACTATCAACAATTTGAAAGTGGCAGCAGTTGACAGGCAGGTTTTGAATCTTGACTCTTTTTGTTTACATTTGGCATACGGGCCTTTAGAATAATAAGCTCTTTGTTTCTTTGTTCTTTGACTGTTTTGTAATATACTGAAAATATCACACATATTTAAACAGTGTGCTGCAAGGTTATATATGTATATTAATGTGTTTTTATCTTTCCCCACTAGTACCTGTAAGAAGGGCAAACTCAGCTGCATTGGAGAGTTTATTATACAACAATGTAAGTTACATAATGCAGAATCACCTGATAAGTAGCAGCCTTAAAGTGAATGCTACATTACTTCCTGACAGTACCTTATACAGTATAAAATGGCAAAGAATGTTCTTATGGTATTCACCAGCTGCACTCAGTTACTGGATAATAGTGTCTGTGAATGCTGTGGACTAGGAAATAGTAGACCTTAATAGATTTGAGCTACATGTCCAGCTGTGACAGACTTACAGTAATCTCTACTTCGAAGCCAAAATGATCAGATTCATAGTCTTGGACAGTTGTTGGCTGCCCACATAGCTAAAATAGTTGGCTGCACTATTTCTATTAGTGTTATATTTGAAAGTACTATCCAGGATTTTGTTCAATACGGGTTTTTAAAGGAAATTTGTTAATTTCATCTCTCTGAGAGTGAGATGTTTAGATGGATACCAGTCCAATGTATGTATATTAAGTACGGAGCTGGAGTCAGGACATGGGGAGCAGGGAGAAAAGCTAGCTTGGCTCTGTTCAAAATACACCTACAAACACCTCTAAAGCTCATTGGTTAAATCTGTACAAAAAACAGATAAACAACAATGCGTTGTTTTAGGGGCAGTTGTGTTCTGGAACTACAGTTACATCCATATGCCCAGTATGTCTGTGCACTGGGACTGCAAAACTCTGGAAAGCTGCACACAGTCACTGCTCCCAGCTGTTGCTTGTCAAGAAATAGTACCAACATTTAACTACCTCTAAAACCATTAATTATCATTTTTACATTTCTGTTTGTGTACAGGTTAAACAAACAAGATACAACATGAGCTTTAGATATGTTGGCTTCAGCTCATGCTTAACACACAGACAAGGTGGATGATAATACAAAAAAAGAAATCAATAATAACACTGTAATTTAACAATTTGTAGTTTAGAGACTTTGTGACAGAATCAGAAGCAACTACATTTTCTCCCATTTTCTCGACTTTGTATATTGGAGGCATTTTCTGAGCTGATGTGACAGGAGGAAATCATTTGCTGTAACCTATAATGATCAGTATCCTCATACAACAGGAAACAGCATTGTGGTGCATGGTGACATAAAATCAAGGTGAAAATCAGTTGAACCAGTGGGCTCCTTTTTAAAAGATTTGGGTATTCTGGGGTGAAAATTTGTAAAAAAATAAAAAAAAAATATATGAGCCCTAGAAATTTCGGACACATCAAGCCCATCAAATTGTCTCAAGGTTTTGTTTTAGAATGCAAGACCACCAGTGTTTCTGCTTTCTTTAGCCTTTCACCTCCAAAAGCTGTAGTGTTTCCTGCTGTCAGGAGGCGATGTTTAACACAGTTAACAGGGTCCTCTAGAAACTGAGAATAGGCCTCTGGTATCTTGGGAATAGAAAGTGAAGAGAATTGTCAGAAAAAGCAAAAAAGCTGCTGACTCTCCTCCTGCATCATTTAAATATTATACTATAAATTCAAACTACAGGATGTTTGTTCTGCAAATCGTATGTGAAAGTGTGATTCTCAGGCTGTGTGTTTGATTCATGGGGCTTGTTTCCATGTCAAGACAAAATTTGTGTAAAAAGCTGTGCTTTGAGCTCCATTAATTAAGGCATAAAATGCACAGTCTTGAATGTTAAATCAGGACAACTGTGGTGTAAAATTAGTGACGAAGATTCATTTTAGAAATACAATAGTTATTTCAGACTTGTCTTTTTTCAGCAGCCTGTGTTCCTCCCATGGTGTTCTTCAACTGCTCTGCTAATGGTCCAGCAGCAAAAGGAACTGAGTGTGAAAAGAGCTGCCACACATTAGACATGGCCTGTGTGAGTCACCTCTTCCGACATGAAGGAAAATTTACATGCAACTACAGATTATTAGTTTAAACCTAGATCAAATATTTGGATAATCTAAGCATTGAAGTAAAGTTCAACATTTTCTCTGCTGGAGCAGAAATGAAACAAATGACTGTGGATTGTAAGTTTGATCTTTTCTACAGGTGACCACAGGGTGTGTCTCCGGCTGTATGTGTCCATCTGGGATGGTATCTGATGATAAAGGAGGCTGCATCAAGCCAGAAACCTGTTCCTGTGTTCACAATGGCATCTCCTACCAGCCTGGAGAGACCACCAAGGTGGACTGCAACACCTGGTAGGTGAATCACAAGAGGAATGAAATGTTGTAAAGCTAGAAATATGCTAGGGACTTAATTCTTTGGTTTCACCTCCATCTGTGACTGACATGTACAGTACAAACAAAAGCGCATGTCATTTGTTATAAGCCTGATGCCGTCCAATCCGTTTACAGCACTTGTAAAGACAGGAAGTGGCAGTGCACGACTAACCAGTGTGATGGAACCTGTTCTGTCTATGGTGCTGGACACTATATGACTTTTGATCAGAAGCGCTTCACCTTTGATGGCAGCTGTGAATACATTCTCACTCAGGTATGAATGTGTATCAGTGAGTTCTTGCATGCAAATAGAGACAGACAAGTAATATACATTCTAACACCTTAAGTACACATTCATTAAACATGATTATTATTATTTCTTTTTATATTATGACTTGCCCATGATGTGTAGCAGGCATGCTCTGTCATTTTCTACATATCATGCATAATGGCATGATAGAGGCCGGTATAGAGTTATTTTATAGACAGTCTCCATGAAAGGATGAATATAAGGAATATAGGAATGATGTATTACTCTAGAATTCACCTCCTGTTTGTCACCAACTGTGACCTCAATGCTACAGTAACAGTATCTTTCAGTATTCATCTTTCAATATTGATTATTTGTGTGTGTGTGTGTGTGTGTGTCCATCCTTCATCAGGACTACTGTGGCAGTGCTCAGAGTAATGGAACCTTCAGAGTGATCACTGAGAATGTTCCGTGTGGAACCACAGGAACAACCTGCTCCAAGACCATTAAGATCTTCCTGGGGGTAGACAGTCAATATATATAACCTTTTCAAAACAACTACATTGTCTGACTTGATTTAAACTGCTGACACAAAGCTGAAATTCAACATCAATTCACACAAATAAACTGATTTGGCATATCTAGGCGTGCTAAGTCAAAGGCAACAGAACTTGCTTTAAATTTTTGAAGACGTTCTGCCTCTCATCCAAAAGGCTTCTTCAGTTCTAACTTGACATTTTGCACAAAAATCTTGAAAAAAAAAAATTAATATGCAGACTCAATTCACTTGATTTCTGAGGGTCTTGCTGATGGAGCACATATACATGTACATACAGCTGCTAAAAAAGTAAAAAATAAATCGTGGACACCAATTTAATGACTCCAGTGACAGTTTTCTGAGACGTTGAGATGAGTGAAATTGGCAGTATATATACACTCCCCTCCAAAAGTATTGGAACAGTGAGGCCAATTCCTGTATTTTTGCTGTAGACTGAAAACATTTGGGTTTGACATCAAAAGATGAATATGAGACAAGAGATNATCTCTTGTCTCATATTCATCTTTTGATGTCAAACCCAAATGTTTTCAGTCTACAGCAAAAATACAGGAATTGGCCTCACTGTTCCAATACTTTTGGAGGGGAGTGTAGGTAAAATTGACTAACAAATTTTTGACCAACAATCAATTTCTGTTCATTTGTTTAGAGTGCAGAACTGATTCTAACAGAGGGAAGCTACCAGCTGCTTTCAAGTGGAAATGAAGAAACAGTTCAATTCCGTTACAGCACTATGGGCATCTACCTGGTAATTGAAGCCAACAATGGACTCATTCTTATGTGGGACAGGAAGACCAGCTTGTTCATCAAGCTCAGCCCAAGATATAAGGTAGCCCTACAATATTTGAAGGACAGTTTTGATTTTACTGTGACTACAAATGATTTGTTAAAAAACAAAAGGCAGGCTTTGTTTTCACATTTAAGTTGAACAACATGATATAAGGAGCTCTACTTTTTCAGGGTCGTGTTTGTGGTCTGTGTGGCAACTATGACGACAATGCAAATAATGACTTCACTACAAGGTGCCATGCTGTGGTGGTCAACCCACTGGTGTTTGGGAACAGCTGGAAGGATTTACCAAGTTGCCCAGATGCTCAAAGCATCACCAGCCCCTGCACAGCCAACCCATACAGACAATCCTGGGCCCAGAAACAGTGCAGCATTATACAGAGTGACATCTTCTCTGCCTGCCACTCCATTGTAGGTTGTTGTTGAAGTCAAATTTCTTGTTGTAGTTTTTCTTCTTCTTGTTTTACCCTTTTACCCCCAACCTGTCCCTCCAACACAGATCCAAAATAAGATATACATACACTATATCTGTGTTGGAGGGACCGATGGGGCAACTGAAAAAATGATCACCATCACCATCATTAGGCCCTGGTGCTTGCAGGGTAAAAGGGTAAAAAAAAAAAGAAAAGAATGCACTTATCGTAAGTCTCTTTGGATAAAAACATCAGCTAAATTAATGTAATGTAATACCCATTAAATTCATCGGGGTGTCATCATACACTTGTCTGTAGGTGGATCCTGCTCCATACTATGAAGCATGTGTATTTGACTCATGTGCTTGTGACACTGGTGGAGACTGCGATTGTTTCTGCACTGCCGTGGCCGCTTATGCTGAATCCTGTAATCAAGCTGGCATCTGTATACGTTGGAGAACCCCAAAGATCTGCCGTGAGTAACCAGGATGACACATTCCTTGTTGAAAGCTACAATCAGCATACAGTTGTTACAGTTCGTCTGAGCTAAACTATTTTTTATGAGAAAGGAAGAGATGAGTCGATCAGAGTTGCATAAGGTAAAACAAAAATACAAAATATTTTGGCTCAGCTTAGATCAGTACTGTAATACCACTGTAATATCAAATCTGTAATAACTTTTTTTGGTTTTAATTTTTAATTTTCTATATAACACTGAGAAAATGATCTGATATTCAGCAAAAGCCTTTATGATTTCATTTTTTAAATTATTTGTGTGAATTCTTGATTATTTTCAACAGAAATTAACACATGAAATTAACAACAAGCTACCATCTCAATAGGAACAAAATAATTGGAAATTGGCTGAAATGAAAACAACAACAAAAACAAAAAAAGCTTAAACATTGAGGAAAGCTTAGCATAAAGACTGGAGGCAGGCAAAAACAGCTGGCCTGGCTCTGTTTAAAGTTCAAAAATACACCTACCAACACCTATAAAACTCACTAACAACACGTTGTATCTATTTTGTTTAATTTGCACACAAACAGAATAGTAGATTTGGTGACTAGTAGGGCACAGTGACTGTATACAACTTTGGTACCATAATGGCTGTACAGAGACCTCTACCTTTGTCCAGAAACTCCAACATGTAACTCCCCCTAAAACCACAAATTGTTGTTTTTACATATCCATTTGTGTACAGGTTAAACAAACAAGATACAACGTGTTAGTTAAAAAGGTTTAGAGGTCCTGACTCCAGCTCCATACTGACCATACAGCCATGAGATTGAGATTTATTTTCTCAGCACAAAAAATATATTTCCCAAAATGTTGAACTACCCATTTAAATAGATGCATGTATAATATAAAACAAAATACACAGCATGCAGGTTCTTAGACTTTCCTGCATACTGTTGAGAGACGCAATTGATTTATAAGTGTGAATGGATGGATATGAATAAAATAACACAAATATGAACACTGTGAAGAGAAATGTGTACAAAATTCAACTGGTAGAACTCTGTGGAAGTCCATGGCTTCAGTTTGATTAAATTATTTCATTTTAGCATTGGCAATTTTATTTTCATTTACACATTCTGATGTGGATCTGAAGGCTCTCCTCTTTGGCGCCCCCATTTGCCCAGCAGTGTGAATGCTCTGCAGAATGAGCACCATGCAAAGCCTCTACATCCCACCTTCCATCCAGGGACAGACTGGGGATGAAAAATGGCCTGGACTTTTTGACTCAGACAGGTCCACGCCCCCAATCTAGTATATTTTCTCTTGTTGTTTATGTTTCCTGCTGCAAAAATTTACCTCCTCTTGGACAAACTAGCATCTGTCTCTGGCCTCAGCCTTATGATAGCATATGGTAGGGAAGCTGCCTAGTACTGGCTGATCTGATAAAAGTAAAAATAAGGCTATGTACAACCACATGTCTAAAATCCTCAGCAGGCTCTCTTAAAAGTAACTATTAGCTATAGCTGTCAGACAAATTCAGTGGAGTGAAAAGTACAGTATTGGCCTCTGAGATGTAGTGGAGTAGAAGTATAAAGTTTCATAATAATTCATAATATGGAAATACTCAAGTAAAATACAAGTACCTTGAATTTATACTTAAGTAGAGTACTTAAGTAAATGTACTTCGTTACATTCCACCACTGGCCTGTACTAAATAAGTATTATTATCTTTTGCCAGCTCTCTTCTGTGATTACTACAATCCCCCTGGTGAATGTGAATGGCACTACATGCCATGTGGATCTCCTTGTATGAAAACCTGCAAGAGCCCCTCAGGCAGATGCTCTACACAGATACCTCCTCTAGAAGGTATAAGAAAATTCAAAATTGAACACATCAATTGTCTTTTTTTTCTTTTTTTTTACATTGGCTGTATTTTTATAGAAGACTTTAAAAAGTGGCTTAATAATATGACTCATTCAACCACAATGTCAGGTGAACACAAAAAAAGTTATCACTTTCAACTGGTGGTATCAATGGTTTTAATACATAAAATAATGCCAACAAGTATGAAAGAGCCCATTTCTTGCACTGTATTAATAGCTGTTTGTTTTTCAATTAGGTTGCTATCCCAAATGTCCTCCTGCTCAGCCATTCTTTGATGAGGATACAATGACATGTGTTTTAAAAGAACAATGTGGCTGCTACAATAAAGAAGGGAGACACTATAATAATGGTGACAAAGTGCCAACAACTGAAAATTGTCGTACATGGTAGGTCTTGCATATATTACATGTGCCAATCAAGGTTATATAACTTTGTTGTGAGTTCAAATTGACTGAAGACAAATCAAAACTGACAATATTTTTCATTTTCTCTCTCTTTAAGTACATGCAGTTCAATGACCATTCAATGCCATTACGATGCCCAAGGTATGCTGAGATTTGGAGAGATTGTGGGTTGTAGAAATGCATACTTATGTTAGGCTAATATGTTAATAATGCATCTCATCTGTTCACAGCCTGTACTTGCACATATAATGGAAACAAATATCCCCCTGGCAATACCATTTATAACACAACAGATGGACATGGTAACTGCATCACAGCAGTGTGTGGGAAAAATGGTACCATTGACAAGAGGTCAGACCCATGCCCAGTACCTACATCACCACGTATGCCCACTGCAACCCCTACTACAGCCAGCCAGCCTCCAACCACCTTTGTTTTTACATCAACCACACCAGGTATGAGCAAGGTATTCATTATGGAACTGAAGACATATTCAGCTATATAATACCAACACCTATATTATGTGTGTCCACAGAGCCAGTCACATGTAATCCTTGTGAATGGTCGCCATGGTATGATACCAGCTTCCCCACACTGGGAACTCCAGGAGGAGACAGTGAAACTTATGAAAAGATTAGAGATGCAGGGCACAAGATATGTGACAAGCCAAGTCAGATCCAATGCAGAGCTGAGAAATTCCCCAATGTCACTATTGACAATGTGGGACAAGTGGTGCAGTGTAATCTAGCTAAGGGACTGACATGCAGAAATGAAGACCAGTCAGGACCACTGGCCTTGTGCTTTAACTACCAAGTAAGAGTTCTGTGTTGTGACTTTAGTACATGCCCAACAAAGCCTACTCCTCTGACAACACCTCCAAGCTCTACTGCAAAACCACCAATAATAACTTCAACAACAGAACCTGTTCCTTGTCAGGAAACATTATGCTACTGGTCACAGTGGATAAGTTCAGACTACCCTGAATATGGTCCTGGAGGTGGGGACAATGAAACCATCAAACACATCATCCAGAAAGGATATAACATCTGTGAGAATCCAGTGGCAGTGGAGTGTCAGGGTGTGCACTTTCCAGGAGTTCCCCTAAAACAACTGGGACAAAAAGTAACGTGTAATAATCAAGAAGGACTCTTGTGTAAGAACAGCTTACAATATCCCCCCATATGTTTAAATTATGAAATAAAAGTAAAGTGTTGCAAGACAGTGCAATGCAGCACAACACCAAAATCTACAGCCATTACTTTCACAACCATACCAACGACACCACCTCCTACTACAACTACTACACCCTCCACCACAACTGAAACAACTACACCTCAGCTACTGACAAGTACAACTACTACACCTTCTACCACAACTGGAACAACAATTACAACTCTGTCACTGACTAATACAACAACCACTAGTCAACCACCTACAACTACACCGTGCCCTGGGGGACATGAGATGACCTGTGGCTGGTCAGAATGGATCAATCTTGGCAAGCCCACTCCGGGCCCTCATGGTGGAGAAGATGAATCCATCCACAATATAATCTCTGCTGGTTATCATGTTTGCTCAGCCCCACAAGAAGTCCAGTGTAGAGCTGTTCTTTACCCAGGTCTTTCCATGTCACAGGTAGGACAAGCTGTGATTTGCAATAAAGATGTTGGTCTCATATGCAAAAACAAACAACAAGGGCTTCAGCAACAGTGTTTTGATTATGAGATTAGATTGAAATGCTGTGGGTGTCCAACACCTTCGTCTCCTTCTACTACAATTCAAACTACAACACCTTCAACTACTACAACCACTACACCTTCTACCACAACTGAAACAACAACTAAAAGTCAGCCATCTACAAGTACTAGTACAACCACTACACCTCCTACCACACCTGAAACAACTACAACTCAGCCACCTACAAGTACTAGTACAACCACTACACCGTCTACCACAGCTGAAACAACAACTACGACAACAACCACCCCATCTTCTACTCAAACTGAAACAACTACAACTCAGCCACCTACAAGGACTAGTACAACAAAAGCACCATCTACCACAATTGAAACAACAACTAAAACTCAACCATCTACAAGTACTAGTACAGCCACTACACCTTCTACCACACCTGAAACAACTACAACTCAGCCACCTACAAGTACTAGTACAACCATTACACTGTCTACCACAACTGAAACAACAACTGCTACAACAACCATCCCATCTTCTACCCAAACTAAAACAACTACTACAACACAGCCACCTACAAGTACAACCACTACACCTTCTACCACAACTGAAACAACAATTACAACTCAGCCACCTACAAGTACGAGTACAATCACTACACCGTCTACCACAACTGAAACAACAACTACTACAACAACCACGACACCTTCTACCACAACTGAAACAACAACTTCTACAACAACCACTACACCTTCTACCACAACTGAAACAACAACTTCTACAACAACCACTACACCTTCTACCACAACTGAAACAACNNNTACAACCACTACACCTTCTACCACAACTGAAACAACTACAACTCAGCCGCCTGCAAGTACTAGCACAACCACTACACCTTCTACCACAATTCAGACAACTACAGCTCAGCCATCTACAAGTACTAGTACAACCATTACACAGCCTACCACAACTGAAACAACAAATACGACAACAACCACCACTCCTTCTTCTACCCAAACTGAAAGAACAACAACAACTCAGCCACCTACAAGTACAAGTACAACCACTACACCTTCTACCACAACTGAAACAACAACTTCTACAACAACCACTACACCGTCAACCACAACTGAAACAACAACTTCTACAACAACCACTACACCTTCTACCACAACTGAAACAACAACT